>CM040127.1:184880347-185272215 GCA_022559845.1 Amorphophallus konjac
TGGGAATCCAGATCTGTTTTAACCCCTTTTTCTTTTTGTGCTGAGGGTTGACAGGTTTGTTATTGATGTGCATTTCATTTGTTTCTTTTTGTTTCTCAAGTTGTGTCCAGTTTCTGTTGATGAAAGTTTGGGTCCTAGCAAGACCATAATTTTTAACCTGTCTGGATGAAGGCATTTTATTGACAGTATTCTGTGTGTAATTAGTCGTTCCCATGTTGCTTTTAAAATAGCCCATTCCTTTATTAGAGTCATAGTTGTTGAATTGACAGACACCTTGCTTCTGGTGCATGGGTTTGTTGAATTTCTTGAACATATTTTTTCCAAAATCAGCCTGTTGTCTATGGATGTTCTTTTGTTGTTCAGTGGTTTTGGAACTGGATGGAATGTCCAGTTTCTCTTTTCCTTTCTCAGTGCAGAAGGTAGTGGTTTTTACCCCAAATGCTTCCTTCTTACTTGGGTTGAAACCCAATCCCTCTCTGTTAAAGTTTACTTTGGTGCCTAACAAGGCATTCAAATTACTCTCTCCCAAAACAAACCTCTCAAGGGTTTTCTTCTTATCTTCCAGCTCCTTCCGCAGACATATATTGTTTTCCAGCAATTCATCATTGACCCTTTTAACAGCTTCATACCCTTCCCTGAGTAAGTCATTTTGTCTCAGGTTTTCTTCAGTATGTTGATTGGTTTCATCAAGCTATTTTCTTAGTTTTTCAAGCTCCTTTTTAACAAGATTGTTCTCATTTCTTACATTTTCCATTTGATCTAATTCAGCTATCAGTTTGGAATTTTCTATCTTGATGAGTTCTTGTTCTTCATTAACCACATTGAGTTTGCGTTTGGTGACTCTATGTTCTTTAGCTAAGGCATTGTACATATCTAGCAGTTCACCATATTTATCTTCCCAGTCATAAATAGAGTAAGTCACAAAGGGATTGATTACCTCATTTTCCTCGTCGGCCATCAGACATACTCCTTCAGTCTCCTTTCCTGAGGAGTTAGTCTCTGAGTCTTCTTCTTCATCGCTCCAAGTGCATACCATAGCTTTTGGCTTTTTCTTGTACACTTTGGAGCCTTTCTTATGGTAATCCAGTGTCTTCTTCTGAAGCTCAGGGCAATCTTGCTTTATGTGCCCAAGGTTCCTGCAATGATAACACATCACACTTTTAGCATTCCTATCCTTGTCATTGCCATTGTTTGGATATTTACCTGATGAGTAATTTCTTCTTCTCCCATATGATTTTCCCTTCAGTTTCAGAAATTTCATGAACTGGCATGTGAGCAGAGCTTTTTCACTCCTGTCAAGGTCTGGAGTTTCATCAGAGTCTCCACTGCTGCTGCTGCTGCTGCTACTACTATGCCGTTCAACTTTAAGAGCAACATTCTTGCCCTTTCTGTCACTTCCTTCTCCTGTTTTCTTGAGATTCATCTCATAGGTCATAAGAGACCCTATGAGTTCAGTGACAGTCATGATTGTTAAATCCTTCGATTCCTCTATCACAGTGGCCTTTGTGTGCCACGCTGGAGTCAAAGATCTCAAGATCTTCCTGACTATATCCCCTTCAGATATTTCCTTTCCAAACCCCTTGAGGCTATTTGTGATCAGTGACAGCCTAGCGTACATATCAGTCGCGCTCTCCTCTGACTTCATCTTAAATAATTCATACTCAGAGGTTAGGTAGTTTACCTTGGTAGCTCTGACCTGAGAGGTACCCTCGTAAATCAGCGCTAGTTCATCCCACATCTTCTTGGCTATCTTGCACACCGAAATTCGGGCATATTCTTCAGGGTGAACTGCGCACTGGATGATGTTGAGCGCAGACCAGTTCAGTCCGGATAATTTGACTTGTTCTTCAGACCACATCTCCTCATTCGGAGGAAAATCATAAGGTCCAGTTGTAGTGACTCTCCATAGCTTGTGGCTCTGAGATCGGATGAAGACTTCCATCCTGTTTTTCCAAAAGAAATAATTAGAGCCATCAAAATATGAGGGACGGGAGATTGACTGTCCTTCAGCTATGTAGCTGCGAGGACCACTGGTTCCAAGATTACCTTGGTCGTTGGACCACATCTCGGGTAAACCTGCTCTGATACCAACTGTTAGATAGGAGGACGGTGAGCTAGAAGGGGAGGGGATGAATAGATCACCGTTTTTAAAAAATTATTTGACTGAGTCGAGGCAGGACCCTTAACCAATATAACGTAATTCACGAGCGTAGAACATAAATGACTCAAAATGTCATCAGCACATATGCACAACCACCTAGCGAGCAGTCAGACCAAGATTTCAATCATCAACATTCACATTTACATAATGAACCCAGACAAAATCATAAGGAATAGAGATGCGCACAACCATACCACGGAGAACAGAAGATTTAGATGGTTCAGTCTGCAACCTGCAGACTTACGTCCATCCCTCACTCAAGGCCGAGTGAGGCTTCCTTTCACAAGAAAGAACCGCAGACTCAGTCTGCCTACAACACGCTGATCCACAGCTTGGGGATCGAAATCCCTACAGACGCTGATCACACAGCTTGAACCCAGGTCTCACACCCCAAGACTTGACCAGGAGATAACTCTCCCTTCCTCTTAGATAAGAGGAAACCCAGCAGTGACTCACCCTCACTGCAATTCAGAGACACTGTCTCTCTTCCTCCACAGCCGGAGGGAACAACCCAGATAGCCTCATCACTATCTGATCACAGCAACCCCTGGAGACCACCTCCCTTCCTCTGATCTGATTCAGAGGGAATCACAATGCAACCCAGAGGATCCACCTCTCTTCCTCTACACCTAGAGGGAACGATAAAGCAGAGTATCGAAATTTAAGAACAGACAACTGAAAACATAAAGAGATATCGAAGACAATCGAACGAAGAAATAATGTAGCTTCTTAAAGAAGCATAGATAAAACATAGCAGAAAACCATCCTCTCCTTCACCACTCTCTCTCTCTTCCAGGTACGATCAATGAGTGGATCAGGCTGGCTTCTCCTCTCCTTCCTCTCGCTCTGGCCTCACCCTCTTCCTTGTGGTTTTTGGCAGCTTTTCAAGAGCAGAACCCTTCATATATATATCCAACCTCACGAGAGAGGGAGGGTTTGGAAGACACGCGCGAAGACATGCTTCCTGATGAACCGAGCCACGTGTTAGACGATTGTTCCCTCGGATCACGTGCTCACATGATTGGAGTAACGTTCCAATTTGTCTTTAAGTCCCTATAAGGTTTCAGAGAACATTTAGTCAATCTCAGAAATATTCAAGTCATAAATTGTTCACACAGATTGCACGGGACTTATGAAAGGACAGAAGATCGCGTCAACGCACTAAAGCCAAGGCGTTAACACAATGGATATAAGAAGAACATGTGCCTTGACAAAACACACTAATGCGTCGACACATCAGTTGACAGCGTTGACGCTTCTGCTGGGTGGTTGATCAAAAGAACCTTTGGTCAAAAACTCGAGGCGTCGACGCTTCCATTATGTAGCGTCGCCTCAGCTCCTTGGACGAGACGCACAATATCTTGGTAACAACCCAAAGCGTCAACACTCCAGGTGACAGCGTCGACTCAGCTTCATAGGCGAGACGCTCAAGCCCTTGGCACCAAGCCAATGCGTCAACGCTTCAGGTGACAGCGTCGACTCAGCTTCATAGGCGAGACGCTCAAGCCCTTGGCACCAAGCCAATGCGTCAACGCTTCAGGTGACAGCGTCGACTCAGCTCGATAGGCGAGACGCTCAATCCCTTGGTACAAGCCAATGCGTCAACGCTTTCATCGTGCAGCGTCGACGCAGTGGACAAATCAGCAAGCGAAAGACGCACTAATGCGTCTACGCACCCAGCCAAGTGCGTCAACGCACTAAATGTACAGATCCCATATAATCAAGACAAGTATGAGCTCATGGGTGTACATGATAGAGGAGCATCAAAACAGAAAAGCATGATGAAGAAGCATTTGATCCATAGATGTGCATGCAAGACAACAACATTAGATCCCGAGAATATTTAGACAATTCAGGATCTTTATCATTCATTTAGAACCATCAATATGATTATCATAAAAATAATTTGATTCGTAGTGTTAGTCATCATCAAAACTACAGAGATGCAACAGGGAGGACCATCTACATCATCCGAGGAGGCGCCAGTCGAGGAGAGGGGGGGCACCCCTAACCTTTCCATGAATGACCCCGCTGTATTGCATATGATGTAGCAGTATCAGCAAGAGATTGAATTGTTACAGAAATAACTGACTGAAAGAGCTGCTCAGCCCTCGACATCCGGGCAGACCGAAGCATTGCCCGAGACTCCTGGGGGCAACAGTCAGGCCTCGGAAGCTTCTCCGCAGGTGACGGTGTCTCCACTAATCCCCAGCTACAGTGGGGGCATACCCCTGCACCAGCCACAGCATACCACACCGGCCCCACCACCGAACTTGCCATTCCAGGGGTCCACTATTGCACCACAGGCAACAGTACTAACAATGCCACTGGCGCAACCGGCCCACTTCTATCTAAGTCCGGTCGACCCGGTAATGGTGAGCAAACTAATGCTTGAACAAATGATAGATATGAAGTTGGCAGAGAGGAGCGATGGTGATCACACGCCATTCGATGTATTCCGGGTACCTTACCCGGCGCATTATGCTGCCAGGAGGCTGCCGATCGCCATCACCAAGCCGCCAAAGTTTGAGAAATTTAATGGGCAAGGGTCTCCCAGTGAGCACATTGCCTACTATGTGAATGGTATGGGAGATCTAGCGGCAGATGAAGCCTATCTCCTCAAATTCTTCGGCTCAACACTCACCGGGCTTACTTTCGAGTGGTACTCGAGCTTGCCCGCTGGGTCCATCATAGACTGGCCAGACATGCAGAAGAAGTTTAAAGAGAGGTTCTACATAGCTGAACGAGAAGTAACTGTGGAAGAGCTTTATGCCACAAGGCAAAGAAATGATGAGTCGGCACTCGACTATATAAAGAGGTGGAGGAACCTCAGCATGAGGTGCAGACGTCCCCCACACCAGGAGGACGCAGTGCAGATTTGTAAACAGAATATGAAGAAGGAGATCATTGAGAGGATGATCGGTGCTGAGGCAAGGTCATTTGAATGTTTGAACAATATAATGGCAGAGATCGAGGCATTCCTTGCTCGATACTCTTCTGCTCCAGCTGCTTTGAGTTAGAGGGCTAGGCAAGCCGAGAAGAGACCGGCACCGCCAGAAGTTCACACCTTGGACTTTGAAACCTTCGAGAAGTAGAAAGAGAAAGCCAAAGAGACAGCCAACCCTCCTCTGCCCAGGTCCACTGAGCGGCGGGAAGGCCCCTCCCTACGAGAGAAAATGAGGAATAAGTTCTATTCTTTTCCTTGATATAAGTCTCGGGTCCTGTTTGAATGGGCCACCAAATACAACAAAATCACACTACCAGAACTAAAGAGGCCTGGCGAGTTGAAGAAGAGGGATGATCCTCATTTTTGCCCGTACCATCAGATGCTTGGGCACACGATCGAGGAGTGTTACATCTTCAAGGATGTTATTGAGTCCTTGATCAAGAAGGGAGAGCTGGACATGGGGGAGCTCAAGGTGGACCCTCCGCAGCCGCACGAGATGCCGAACTTGGGCACCACAGTCAACATGGTGTCGTTGTACCAACAGCTACCTGAGGAGTTGTCGGAGGCCAGTACGCATGCCACTTATGAAGCCTTCGTCATGGCGCCAGCCCAGGACCAAAGAGGTTGGCAAGCCGCGCCAATGAAGAACAGAAGAAGAAGACAAGCTCTCCGGTCCACCCCGGGGGTTCACATAAGGGGTGTTACACCACGATTAGCGCCGCCACCGGTAACACCGGTTTGGCATGACACAGCACCCCGGCTAGTTATAAGGAGGCCTACTCACAACAAGAAGAAGCACATCCTGATGCGGGTGCACAAAGAAACCAGCCATGCAGTCGAAAGACTCCAGGCCATTATTGATGGGCTTGAAGACTATGAACAGCCCGAGATCCATCCTGTGGAACTAAAGGAGTATGTCCCTTGGGAGGAGTTTGAGTCACTCGAGCTAGCTCTAGAAGCATAAGCTGGAACGGGGGAGGAGTTTCTTTTATGGGGAGAACCCCCTACGGAGCATCTGCCAGTCACTGAAGAAAAGAAGAAAAAGAAGAAGAGAAGGCCCAGAAATAAAAGGAAGAATGAGGTCATCCTCTCCTGCAACACCCTCTCTGCACTGTTTGACACGGCCCCCTCCCTGCGAGAGGAAGAGCAAGAGGTACCCCTTGAGTCACCAGAGGTGAGCCAGGCTGAAGCAGCAACTTCCCAACATGCCACTAGGTCGGGACAGAAGTGGGGACGCCCTCCTCAGGCTGACCATAACATCCTGCTTAGGGAAGAACAACCGTATCATATCCTCGAACCTAGGATCCAAGGCATGAAAATCCCCCCTCCATCGAGCCTCTACCCTGGAGAACCAAGTGGCCAGAGCGCCCCGTCGTTCATTGAATTTCTTACGACTCAGAAAGGAATGTAGGCGTGCCCCCACGAGCCCTAGTTCGCCAAAGGAGCTGGCGGCCCGTCGGCTCCATTTGTAGTGATTCCTCCTCGGCCAAGAGAAGAGCCCGATAACACCCCAAACCTTGCCGATTTCATGCAAGAGAGGGAGGTGACCCAGCAGGCCCCACAGGCTCAAGTGGCATCCGACCCAGTGGAGGAGGCACCTGTTGAGCCGGCTCCCCAGGCCCAAAGCGGGGGCAGGAGCAGCAGAGCTGAAGAAATAAAGTTGCTCGAAGTCCAAGCTGGCAGTAGAATAGTCAAACACCTGAAGAAGATCCAGCCAGGTTTACCGTCTGGGAGATTCTATCTCTAGATGAAGAGACACGGCAAGCTGTCATCGCTGTGCTCCAGACGCCAGCATATGTTGAAGCCTGCCTTGCAGAAATGTCACCCAAAGTGGCTGTGGCCTTCACAGAAGAGGATATGCTTCTACCCACCTGCAGCCATAACATGACACTATACGTGAGGGGGCAGCTGAACGGGCATCCTATCAACAGAGTCTTGATCGACCCTGGGGCAGTAGTGAGCATACTTCCCTACCAGGTGTACCATAAACATTATTTAGACGTACACCTAATTGAGTTCAGAAATGTCAAGATCGCTGGCTTCAGCCAGAAGTGCGAGGTTGATGGGGACATCACCTCCCATGCCCACGTTCACAGCTTGTCTCCTCGCCCCGGTTGCATCCGGCATGGTCTAGTTATCTAATTTTGAGTCCTACGTAATTTTTATTTGAGTCATTTGATGTAATTTTCATTTTACTTGAGTCATGTCCCTAGGTCTTGTGCTTATTTCCCTAAGTTTGAGAGTCATTATGTTGTTTAGTTAGTTATTGGGCCCAATTCATTGGGTTTGGCCCAAGTGCACCCCCTACCCCCTCGGTTATTTGTCATTGAGTCTTTTGTCAGGGACTTATTGTAAAATGTGGGTTGCCTATATATAGGACCCCATTCCCCCCATTTCAACTTAATGAATCCATGAATGAAAAACTTACCATTTTGAGAGTTTACACTTCTTATCTAGAGGAGAGATTCCATTTTTTGGGTGAGAAACCCTAGGGGAGAGATTCCCCACCCTTCCCTCTCTTAATCTCTCTTTTTCACTCCACTTTCTCTCTCCTCAACACCAAAATTCGAATTTTCCTCCCTCTCCTCCCTTCCCAACCACCTCCACTCCCCACCTACCCCATTTAAGCCTCTTCCCATTCCCCACAACCCTCATCAATACTCCATCCCTTCCCAAGACCCCCTCCACCAATCCTCTCCTCACCATCCAACCCCCAACTATCCCTCCCACTTTCCCAAGCACCCTTCCCACTACCCCAAGCACCCATTCCCTTCCCCAACACAACCCCCCCATTCCCAAGACAAACAAATTAACCCCACCCTTAAACCCATTTTCAAATACCCTTTCCCTCTCACCCACCTTCCCAAATTCGCAGCCCCCACTACCACCATCTGTTGGACCCTCTTCCAGACCTTATTCTCCACCTCCCACACCTTAGAACATCCCCTCCAAGACCCCCTTACAACCAGGGGTCACTCCCACACTCATCTACCCCCTTCCTCTTCTTCTTTCTTGGTCATTGGAAGCTACTTCGAAGTTGCAGTTTGCTGTCAAGAGGTTACAGATGAACCAGCGACTTGCAGCGGCCACCATGACTTCCTCCGGACGAGTTTGAAGACCCAAAAGCCATCGTCGGAAGCGTCTACCAGTCTCCTTCGCAACAGAAGTGGTTTCATCCTCTTACGATCTCCGAGCCGTCCAGGAGGTCTATTTTCCCACAACTGCACAGTTCTGCCTCAGCTGAGAACCTTAGTCAGATGAGAAGCTCTGCCACGATGAACCCCGGAGGAATCATCCCACGAGTTCTTCTTCAAAATTCTTCATCGCCCAGTCTACTTTCATAATCAAGAAACAGAACTTCATTCGGCATTCGTGATCCAGAGTTCTCATTTTTCTCCCTCAGCTACACAGATCTGCTACCCACAGTCTGCACCGACCAGTCGCCATTGTTCTGCATCCTCTAGTCTTCTCCGACATCGGTTGACTTCCCCGTCAGTTTTTCTGCAAAGCGGACTCGTCCACGATTCCAACGACTTCAACGGCGCTTGATTCCGAGGTCGGCAGCTGCCGGGGCATTCTCTACAATCTGCTGTTAGAAGTCTGCAGCTGCCGGTCCGAGAATCTGAGGCTATGTTCAAACCTCCATCCCGGCCAGCAGTGACTCCATAAGAAATTAATGAAATTCTGAGGCATTCCCTTCTCAGCTATGAAGATTTTCCCATAGGTCTCGCCACCCGCAAAATTCCTGAGCGGGTTCTACAGCAGTAACACCGACTATCTGTCCCTGTTCGCAAACAGCAAGCAGATTCGGTGCCGTTACTTAGTCATCCCTCTTTAGTCTAATTTCCCCGCCCCGCTTGGCCGGCTGAAGGCCCCTCCCTGTGTGGAGGTAGTATTGTTTGTAATCTCATTAACCCCCACCCCAAGATCCCCCTCCTGCGAGAGGTGTAGTGTTGTAATAGCTTAAACAGGTCAAGCTACCCCGGCGCGGCGTGTGGGGAACCCACGCTTCCCCGCTCGCCCTCGTCTCCGAGCGGGACCGATTTCTTCAAACCGGTCGAGTGAGTGCTCCAAAACTTTGCTCTAATTCATGCTTGTTCTTTCAATATTAGTTCATAAACTCCGCTGGCCGTGACGAGAGCCCGATCCTTAAGCTCATTGCTATAAGTGATCATCGTGGGAAGAGAGTGGAACCCGTGCCCTTTGGCACTTCGTCGAACCCTTGATTTGGGTAGCCATACCCTTAGGGAATCAAACCTTGGCCTTGCTGCCCCTCTACCAGCAAGGGCCCAGCCCACACAACCTCCCCTTGGCATTGCCAAGTTACCCCCGGGTCTTAGTGAGCATCGGGTGAGCGGTTGCCATTATCGGTCCGTTTTGAATGCTTAATTATGCTTACTTGTTGAGTCCTAGGTTGTTTCACATCAATTGGTATCAGAGCAAGTTCTAGACTTGTCTCTACTAAGTCTTGTCCTAGGGCCATTGCATTTATCACTCGATCATCATGGCCACTTCCTACTTAGCCTACTCGTCTCGCTTGGACCCAATAGATGCCTTTGTGTTTGATGGATCCCACCCTAGTTTATATCTAGAATGGGAAAGCTCCATAGATCACCACTTTGGGAGGTTCACCCTATCAGGGTCTATGCAAGTCAACTATGCCAAAAGTTTGCTATGGCGCCAAGCTAGGAATGAATGGCAAAACATTGTAAGCTTAAGGGAAGTTGGAAGGCAAGAGCCAATCGACTCTTGGGTTGAGATGAGAAATGAACTTAGGAAGATTTATGCCCATATGGACCCTCCTATCACCATAGAGGAAGCCCAAGCTCCTACCAATAAAGAAGAAGAGCCTCAATCTTCCCCCACCCCTCATGGTCCGGATCCTCAAAGGCCATGCACCGTCACACATGGCACCCTCACCATAGATGAGTCCATACTCCAATGGCTCAAGCAATGTCCCACCCTCCCTAGCTCACCACATTGGGATATAAATCCCAAATTGTTCCCACCCGACCTCCCCATGTCACTTATCAAAACTTCTACTCTGTGGAAGACTTGGGAGACCTTGTGGATTGCCTACATTGGCAAGCCCACTTAACCAGCCTACTAGCCATGGGACCATTGGAGCCTAGCACAGTCAACTTTGTCCACCCATCCATCGGTTCCATCACCTCCCTTTGCACAAGTGTGCATTGTACTAGTGAGATCCTCCTATTTCTCCCCTTGGAGGAAGAACCCATCCCGGTCTACTCCCCACCCCTTGAGATCCCAAGTACCTTGAACGGTCAACCCACTAGAGACCTTGGACCAACTACTTGGGAGGAGGATGACTCACCACCTTGTAAGGACCTTGGGGACATAGAGTTCCTCTCTCTAGGTAGCCCTTACCATGATCCCTTTGACCCATTCCAATGGGAGTACGGATACCCATGTGGCCCAACCACCTTATCCACCACCCACCTTCCCCTACTCCAACCCACCGTAATGGATCAAACTCACCCCTTCCTAGACTCGGGTTACACCTTGGGAGCCATGACCTTGGGCCACATATCCCTAGGTAATAAGGTTGTGCCCCACCCCATGATGACCACCTTCTTAGATCCATTCAATCCTTTCCAATGGGAGTCCAAAGATTGTCCCACACCTATACACATGGAAGTCACCTTTGGGAAAAGCACGCATGTGTCTAGGTTTACCATACCCCTTGGCATGAACACTATGTCGGGTCCATTCATTCATATCACTCACATGTCAAGTAGAAAGTATGAGTGGTCCATATTCGGATGTCATGGTCCACCTTCATTCATCATGGGTCTTAAGCATATCAAAGGCATCTACGGATGTCCGGGTCCCCCAATATTTATCACCAATTTGCATTATAGGGCCACCTACGGGTGCCCCGGCCCACCTAGGCTAACCAAAGTCTACACTGCATCATTACACGATAGGTCTACTTTTAGTTGCCCAGGTCCACCCATCACCCCTAGAATGTCTGCATTCACAACATTGCATAAAGAGATCCGCAAGCACATTAGCAAGAAGAATGTGACTTATAAAAGGCGAACTGACTCTCATCGACGTCACCAAGAATTCCATGAGGGTGACTTTGTGATGGTAAGGACGGAGAGGCTCTCCCCGAGAGCCATCTCCAAATTGAGGCCACGTGGGGCTGGTCCCTTCCAGATCCTGAGGCGCATTGGCGCTAATGCCTATGAGTTAGATCTCCCTGAAGAGTATGGAGTGAGTCCTACATTCAATGTAGCCGACCTAGTGCCTTATAAGGGACCCACGGTGGTACCTAGTGAGGATATTGAGCCTATTCCCTCCGTTGAGAGAGCACCCACCCGTGAGGAGAGACCACCAGCCAAGAGATCCCAGCGTGAGCGTATTGAAGGAATATTAGATGAACAAGTCACTACCATCCGGAGTAAGGTATACGAGCGCTATCTCGGCAGGTGGATGGATCGGTCTCATTCGGAAGACCTAAGGGCTGTACCACTTCTACACCCTCCGAGGAGGGAAGGACACTTACTCGACGGAGTCGAGTTCTCCGCACCCCGGGAGTATCATGGGGACATCACCTCCCATGCCCACGTTCACAGCTCGTCTCCTCACCCCGGTTGCATCCGGAATGGTCTAGTTATCTAATTTTGAGTCCTACGTAATTTTTATTTGAGTCATTTAATGTAATTTCATTTTACTTGAGTCATGTCCCTAGGTCTTGTGCTTATTTCCCTAAGTTTGAGAGTCATTATGTTGTTTAGTTAGTTATTGGGCCCAATTCATTGGGTTTGGCCCAAGTGCACCCCCTACCCCCTCGGTTATTTGTCATTGAGTCTTTTGTCAGGGACTTATTGTAAAATGTGGGTTGCCTATATATAGGACCCCATTCCCCCCATTTCAACTTAATGAATCCATGAATGAAAAACTTACCATTTTGAGAGTTTACACTTCTTATCTAGTGGAGAGATTCCATTTTTTGGGTGAGAAACCCTAGGAGAGAGATTCCCCACCCTTCCCTCTCTTACTCTCTTTTTCACTCCACTTTCTCTCTCCTCAACACCCAAATTCAAATTTTCTTCTCTCTCCTCCCTTCCCAACCACCTCCACTCCCCACCTACCCCATTTAAGCCTCTTCCCATTCCCCACAACCCTCATCAATACTCCATCCCTTCCCAAGACCCCCTCCACCAATCCTCTCCTCACCATCCAACCCCCAACTACCCCTCCCACTTTCCCAAACACCCTTCCCACTACCCCAAGCACCCATTCCCTTCTCCAACACAACCCCCCCCATTCCCAAGACAAACAAATTAACCCCACCCTTAAACCCATTTTCAAATACCCTTTCCCTCTCACCCACCTTCCCAAATTCGCAGCCCCCACTACCACCATCTGTTGGACCCTCTTCCAGACCTTATTCTCCACCTCCCACACCTTAGAACATCCCCTCCAAGACCCCCTTACAACCAGGGGTCACTCCCACACTCATCTACCCCCTTCCCCTTCTTCTTTCTTGGTCATTGGAAGCTACTTCGAAGTTGTAGTTTGCTGTCAAGAGGTTACAGATGAACCAGCGACTTGCAGCGGCCACCATGACTTCCTCCGGACGAGTTTGAAGACCCAAAAGCCATCGTCGGAAGCGTCTACCAGTCTCCTTCGCAACAGAAGTGGTTTCATCCTCTTACGATCTCCGAGCCGTCCAGGAGGTCTATTTTCCCACAACTGCACAGTTCTGCCTCAGCTGAGAACCTTAGTCAGATGAGAAGCTCTGCCACGATGAACCCCGGAGGAATCATCCCACGAGTTCTTCTTCAAAATTCTTCATCGCCCAGTCTACTTTCATAATCAAGAAACAGAACTTCATTCGGCATTCGTGATCCAGAGTTCTCATTTTTCTCCCTCAGCTACACAGATCTGCTACCCACAGTCTGCACCGACCAGTCACCATTGTTATACATCCCCTAGTCTTCTCCGACATCAGTTGGCTTCCCCGTCAGTTTTGCTGCGAAGCGGACTCGTCCACGATTCCAACGACTCTGACGGTGCTTGATTCCAAGGTCGGGAGCTGCCGGGGCATTCTCTGCAATCTGCTGTTAGAAGTCTGCAGCTGCCGGTCCGAGAATCTGAGGCTCTGTTCAAACCTCCATCCCGGCCAGCAGTGACTCCATAAGAAATTAAAGAAATTCTGAGGCATTCCCTTCTCAGCTACGAAGATTTTCCCACCGGTCTCGCCACCAGCAAAATTCCTGAGCGGGTTCTATAGCAGCAACACCGACTATCTGTCCCTGTTCGCAAACAGCAAGCAGATTCGGTGCCGTTACTTAGTCATCCCTCTTTAGTCTAATTTCCCCGCCCCGCTTGGCCGGCTGAAGGCCCCTCCCTGCGTGGAGGTAGTATTGTTTGTAATATCATTAACCCCCACCCCAAGATCCCCCTCCTGCGAGAGGTGTAGTGTTGTAATAGCTTAAACAGGTCAAGCTACCCCGGCGCGGCGTGTGGGGAACTCACGCTTTCCCGCTCGCCCTCGTCTCCGAGCGGGACCGGTTTCTTCAAACCGGTCGAGTGAGTGCTCCAAAACTTTGCTCTAATTCATGCTTGTTCTTTCAATATTAGTTCATAAACTCCGCTGGCCGTGACGAGAGCCCGATCCTTAAGCTCATTGCTATAAGTGACCATCGTGGGAAGAGAGTGGAACCCGTGCCCTTTGGCACTTCGTCGGACCCTTGATTTGGGCAGCCATACCCTTGGGGAATCAAACCTTGGCCTTGCTGGACCTCTACCAGCAAGGGCCCAGCCCACACAACCTCCCCTTGGCATTGCCAAGTTACCCCCGGGTCTTAGTGAGCATCGGGTGAGCGGTTGCCATTATCAGTCCGTTTTGAATGCTTAATTGTGCTTGCTTGTTGAGTCCTAGGTTTTTTTCACATCAGAGGTCCCCATGGGGGTCGCAGAGTTCAACGTCTCCCTCGGTGACTTCATAACCAAGGTCCGGTTCCATGTGATCAACACCAACACCTCTTACAAGGCGTCGCTCGGCCGACCTTGGCTGCACCAAAATAGGGTGGTACCATCCACTCTGCACCAATGCATCAAATACCCCGACAACGGGAAAGAGGAGAGAATCTTCGCCAACCTCTACCCTTTCGAAGTGTTCGAATGTCACTTGTCGGGCGCCACTTTGTATTTGGAGAAGCCAAAGCAAGCTCCCCAAGTCACTCAAGACAAAGGAAAGAAGAAGGTAGAGCCTAACAGCTGGTTCCCTCCACCACCGCCAGGCTATGTGGTCCCCCTCAGGTGTCATTTATTTCTGAAGCGGGAGGGGTGTTCAAACCCACTCCCCTTCCCATCTACCCTACACCGAGGACGCCCTATCTTAAAGACCTGTTGGAGGACGTCAGAGTCCCGTCTGGGACCATCAAGCCTCTCACAGAAGTTGACTACCAGACGGCTAAGCCATTAAGGACCTTCGAGGTGCCTAACCCCGGGGGCCCGCCTACCATCTTTTATGTAGCTGAAGAGCACCCAGTCAGAGGGGATGATGATTGCAAACTCCCCGACGAGCTGCACGACCCACTCGTCCCAATCATGGGACTTCTTGACATAACCGGTCGTGTAGTCAAGATGACCAGAAAACAAGGGATCCCTTTTTGTCAACTCTCCAGTCAGAAAGGAATGTTCAAGAAAATGTGGAACCTGCCAAACCTGGACCGGAGGTTGTTGCAGATCACCCGGCACCCGGGTTTGGGTTTCTCAATAGAAGACTCCTATGAAGCCAAAGTGATATCAGTCTCGGCTCCAAACGGCAATAGCCCCACAGGCAATGCAGGCCTACAGGGAGTCGAAGACCGTTAGCACCTTATGCCCCCGACCGACGAAGATCAAGATGAAGAAGTGTTCCTATGGAACCCACCTCCCTGCCGAGACACGGGGAAGATCCCGCCCTCCTCTAAAAGATCGACCCCGGACGATCACAGCAACAGGGTGCCATTGCCCTCGCCTAACATTGATGCAAAGGATGGGGAAGCAAGTAGTACTCCAGGGCCCCTTCGGTGCAACTCTGTCCTGTTTGCCATGTGCTATCAGCAGCAGCGGGAAATTGAGATGTTGAAGGCTCGGTTGGCCGAAGTGACCGCACTTGTGTCTGACTTAATCGGGGGCATCTTCCGCCAGTAGAACATCGGCATCCACCGGTCCCCGAACACCATCCCAAACGCCCCCATGCACTTGAATAAGGGGGCAAGGGATGTAGTTGTTTCCCCAGTCGGACGATCGGCTGAGCGAAACCCTACACTACAAGAAAGGATGCAAAGGCCTTACTCTTTCCCAAAGAACAAGACCCGACGGATTTTTGACCGGGCCTGCCATTATGGCAAGGTCTCCCTCCCAAGGTCTAAAAGGCCACAGGATGCTCGCAGAAGTGGTGACCCCTTATGTTGCCCTTATCATCAAATACTAGGTCACCCTATCGAAGACTGCTACGTCTTCAAGGATATTGCTCATGACCTAACTGAGAGAGATGAGCTCAGAATGGGAGATTAGGTGGTGGCTCTATCGCGCCCCCATGTGATGGGCGACCACGAAAGAAGTATCTACATGGTGTCAGTTTAGCACCAGATTTTTGAAGATACAGTTGAGAATGAACAACCCCGGCCGCCAGTAGTGGAGCAGTCCCCAGTGTGGCAATCAATCACCTCGGCTCCTATAGGAGCCATCTACGATAATTACCAAGAAGACCCCGGAGAAGTCCTTTGCTTCTCCGCGCATTGGCGTCAGAGCTAAAGAGAGAAGATCTGGAGAAACTGGGCATCCAGGGCTCCAGAGAATACTACCGTCTGACAAATCCTCACATTTGCACGGGCACATTAAATGACAAAGAAAATATAGGATACCCTTCTTAATTTATGCACTGCTATGGACCCATCCTCGAGTCCCTAACGGTGAAGAAATGTCTTAAGGAGTACACAATTATAAAGTCCCTGAAGCAAAGGCAGAGGCCCCTTCCAAATGGCATGCCATGTGCCTTTCAATGGCACACTGCTCTGAAAACCCCAGTGGCACACCCCTGAAGTGCCTCTAATGGCACACTACTCAGATGCCCCAGCAGCACACTCCCGGTGTCCCCCAGCGGCACACTCGCCTTGGGCCTTCAGCGGCACACTATCGAATGCCCTCCAGCGGCACACTCCAGACAGCCTCCAAATGCACACCCTAAAGTGCCTCTAACAGTACACCCTGGGGCCCATTCAAAGGCACACCCTGGGTGCTCCTCCAACGGCACACTGTTGTTGCCCTCCAACGGCACACTGCTGTTGCCCTCCAGTGGCACACCATCAATTCCCTTTCAATGGCATAGTCGTTGTGCCCCTCTAACGGCACGGCCATTGCATCCTCCAGTGGCACACTCTTTATGCCCTCTAGTGGCACACCATAAAACCCCTTTCAACGGCACAACCTTTATGCCCTCTCAGTGGCACACCTTGCCAAATGGCCCACCCGGTGCAGCGTTACCTCTCCTGCATCCGACACAGTGTTGCAACCTCCGGACCAGCACAAATTGGCAGAAGACTCAACGGTCATTAGGCGGAGCCCTTGACGCGCAGCTTGGCCACCTCAACGCCAGCTAATACTTCGCCATGGTGTCATCTCCTGATTCGGCCACGAGGACTTCAAGCTGACAAGGATGGGACCGGAGTCAACCACGGATGGAAGTGCCATCATGAGGTCCCCCCGTCAACGTCGGACCTATAAGAACCCCTCACGAAGGGAAAAATAGGAGAACAAAGAGAGAAACGGAGACAACAACACGGGAGAAGAAGTGAACACACACAGTGGGAACGATAGGAAGAAGAAGAAGAGAAGAAGAAGGTAGAGGAGAGTCCAGGGAGAAAGAGAGAGTTTGCTGAATGTAGTGGAGGGGAAGGAATGGGAAAGGGGATGGTTACCCTTCCTCGTTCCAACCTTCTCCCCAACTGTTTTCTTTTCTTTCCTCTTCTTCGTTTCCCCCCTTTCCTTTCGTTGGATGCACTGCATTATATTTGGACTTTAGGCCATGATCTTTGTCATTGGGTTCTCTATGAATGAAATGTCTTTTAGCCCGCTTCTTGTTGTTCTTGTTGGTTTCTCCTTCACCATTGGCCTGTGGTTCGTACTATTCCTCACCAATCTTCTAACTCTTTGTTTTACATGCCCCCTCTCCATGACATTGGTCTGCCTAGTCCAATAAGTGGTGTTTCTGGCTTGATAATATAGGGCTGACGTCCTCCCCCTTTTAATTGATTTCTATATCATAATCACCCCTCCTCCTTCCATACGGGTTTGTTAGAATCTCTTGCCCCTCTATCCAGCACTTAGAGCTCACCCGTTGGCTAGAATGTCTCCAGTCTGCCCGGTGCACTCCTGGCCCTCTCGCCCGGTGCACCCCCAGTCCTCCAGGCCGGTACACTTGTTGTCCCGTGTCTTGGTCGGTACACCGCCTTTTGCCGATGCTATTCGGTACACCCTTGGCATTCCTTTGCCCGACACACCTTGGACACCTTCACCCGGTGCATCCCAAGTCTATGGCAGCCTAGTCTCTTTCGATCGTCATTTTCCCCAAGTTTTCCGGAGTTTTCTCAAAGGTGTTGCTGCCTTGGCACGCACCTCGAATTTTTGGGTCACGCCACTCCTTGTGGGCGTGTTCCCTTTTCACTCCCTTAGCAGCCGGGTCAAGGGGAGATGCTGCCAAATTTTTGTCAGAAATAAAAACATATTAAAAGACAAAAGGAAGCAACAAACAAATAAAATAAGCAAACATAAAACATGTCAACCACGACAAGGGAATCCTGTTGACTATGACCATGGACTTAACCATACCGCAAGGAATTGAAAGCTTGCCATTCAAAACCCTCCACCTGAACTCCACAAGCCAAAGACCTTCTCTCAGACCTTACTCCACCCATGTGGACTGTGCCCTAGCTGCATTGATCCTTCACCCTCAACCCATCTGCAACTGGTACACTCCACCCCCTCTATCCGGTACACCCCTCATCCGGTGCACTCCTGGCCCTCTCACCCAGCACACTACCGTTTGGCCTCGCCCGGCACACTCCAAGGCCCCTTTCATCCCCAAATCAAGCCTTCCACCGGCACACCTCCAGCTTAATCTTAACCTACATATGTTTAGGCTCTGCCTTCACCCCATCGGGCACACTTCCACATCTCCCTGCCGGCACACTCGTGCCTCTCTCTCTCCAGCACACTTTCTACGCCTCCATCCAGCACATCATTGGTTCCTTGTCCGGTGCACTTTCACCCTCCTCCAATGGCATACTCTCCAACAACCCTGCCCGGCACATATCTTCCATATGCATCAACCCTCTCTTCAACCCAGTATCCATGTGCATCGACCTGCGTTCGTGCTGGCTAAACATGCACAGACTTCGGTCTTGTGTTGTCCCACAGTGTGCATAGACCCTGCCTTCCACACATTCTCAATCTGCACGGACCTTGCTCCCAGGTGCACTGACCTTGCTCAGACTTTGTCTTAAGGATGTTGGGAGTTTGGCTGTCTTGCTCAGACTTTATACACTTGCACAGACCCAAAGTGCACTGACTACATCCTTGTGTGCATCGACCCTCACCTCAGCCCAACTGAAACGTGCACCTACCCAAGCTCAGATCTGCACCGACCTTGCCCAGCCTCCACCCTATGCACTCAATGGTGCCCTAGCCCGGCACACCTTCACCCCCCTTTGACCGGTACACACGTGTCTTCCCCAGCGGTACACCCTTGACTCAATCCTACCCTGCACACTAGGCCAATGTCCTACTCGGTGCACCCAAGAACACCTCCATCCGGTACACTATCAACTCCTTTACTCGGTGCACTCTTGCCCTCTTCTAGCGGCACACTACCTGACCCAGCGGTACACCCTTCAGTGCCCTCACTCCCGACATACTCTGCTTTCAAAATCCCACACCAAAAAAAGGGGGTATAATAATAATAAAAAAAGGGAATAATAAAAAAATAATAATAAGCATGAAAAAAAGAGTTCATATCACAGAGGCAATAAACGAGGAATCAAAAATATAATAGTAATAATAATAATAATAAATAAAAATGATACGGCTTTCGTCTCCCTCGGACCCCAGGTTTGGGAATATTAATGATGCCCTCGCAGGCCGGGCTTCACCTTTGGGAGTCACCTTCTCCCCGTTATGGTTATTGCTCGATCTTATTTTAGGCCAATATCCCACTGAAGTCGCCCCTTTGCCACCGGGATGTGATCCCATCTTTGTATCAAAATTGCCATCTCCTGGCAGACATCTTCACGGATTTGTTCCCGCTACTGTCTTGTTTTCTACATGGACCTTTGTCCGGACACGGAGTGGTCCACCAGCGACCGACATAATTTGAACGTTCATACCCCGATGCGGGCTTTTAGCATAGTTCGACCGTCATTTTCTCTTTGCGTTAATTAGTAATCCTTTCGGCCGTAGAGCCCTTATTCCCGGCAATCAATCAAGGGTGTTCCCCTCTCCGAGGGGATGTAAATGATGACGTGACCTTTATGGAATGACGGGTTTTGGTCCCGACACGAACTACACAATCGTCTGACTGAGTCAGATCGAGCGCACCATGGGCTTTCATGAAGCCCGAATAAATCGTCACTCTGTGACTGGCACGCCCACACACTTAACAAACGAATAAACCCACCGAATAAACCGACTTAAAGAACAAACGAATGAACGTGTCGAAAAGTGCATCCACAATCCCCTGAACAACCCTTCATCCCTCCTGGTTTTCAAGCATCTAGCTCTACTGGAACAAGCTCAAAGTCACATATTATTGAAATGCTCACTACACTAACAAATCTTGTGTTGAATCAGCATACTATGATGAATAGACAATTCGTCTACATAAATGGTACAATTGATCGACTGGATGCTCGAATGCATCATTTAGAACAGTTTGTAGATAGTCAGTGGATAAAATTTGTGTATGATAAGCATAAGTCTGATAAAAAACTAAATGGTGTTTTGGAATCCCTAGTAGCAATGTGCCAGAAAGCAGGAGAAATCTTGACAAACATGCAAGACACACAGGCTACATCTTTTATCAGTCTATCTAAAGTTCTTGATTACACTTATCACCTCAAGATAGCTCTTGAACTGCTGAAGATTCAGATGAACATATTCAAGCAAGATCAGTAGGTGATCACTGAGAAAATTAATATTGTTCAAACTCAAGTGGAGAGCTTAGCCGGCAGACTCAAAACTGTTATTACAGAACATGCCACTAGCTCTTCCACATTCATGGCTGATATTCACAATCAGCAGACATCTCAAACAGAAAATATGTGTAACATGATGCAGAATTGGTTTGTCGACATGACAACTATTGTCAAAGAGCTTCATGCCCTCGTCAAGTAGAATGACCATAAAATGGTGACAAAATTTGTAGCCCTCGGCACTAAAATAGATAGATTGCCTTTTCCAAGGGCAATACCTCTGAGAGGGAGCCCTAGAAGTGCACCACCTAGAGGACGTGGATACTCAAGAGGTGCTAGTTCCAGTCACTCGAGTCACTGATATCTGAGGGTCCTCCTTTCTTTTTGATAATGACAAAGGGGGAGAAGTGGTCATATAGTCATGTATGAAGTCATGTGTTCATTGATGTGCTGACAGATTGATGTGCTGACAGTGGGAGATATGCTAAGATCTTCTGATCTTCTGGTGTATGACAGTGCTTGAACTTATGTGTGGGGAAGACACTCATGTGACAGAGATGTGCTGAGTTGGAAGTGCTAACAATTGGTGATTGGTGATATCAGAATGAGAATTTAGAATATCTATCTTTGTATAAAGGGATACACTCAAAACATTTTTGTTTTTCTTCCTGTAGATAGAAGTGTTCATAGTGCATACTTGTCTTGAATGTTTTATTCTGTGAAAGCTATTGTCATGTTTGGTAAATTCTTATTTTTGGAAGTCATCATCAAAAAGGGGGAGATTGTTGGAATCTTGATTTTGATAATGACAATCTCTGAGTCATGTGAAACTGAATTGCACAAATTCTCTATTCATATCTGCTTGTGTTTGAATGAGTATGCTTAATAAATAAGGTTTGTGCATGTTTTTCAGTACACAAGGTAGATGCATGTTTCAACTGCAACGCATAAGGTCTGTGCACGTCACTATTCATGTATACAAAAGTCTGTGCATGTTTGCTTTTTGGCAAACTAGGTCGGTGCACATTTTGGTTCAACACATATAAGGTCTGTGCATGTTTGCTTTTGGCATGCTAGCGTCAATGCACATTTCATGTTAGCATTGGTAGCGTCGGTGCACATGTGGTGATAGCCTGATAGAGTCGGTGCATAGTGTGTGTTAGCTATGCTAAAGTCGGTGCACATTTAGTGTTGGCCTTATTGGAGTCGATGCATATTTACTTTAGGCACACTGCAAAGGTCTGTGCACATTCGCTAGCCTTCATATGAAGTCGGTGTACATCTTGTTGCTCGACATATAACATCTGTGCACATTTCATGTGCTCACATATAAAGGTCTGTGCACCTTATCTTATGCGTTTGAAAGGTCGGTGCATTGTTTGTCATTCGCATATATAGTCAGTGCATATTCTTGTTCATACGAATGTAAAGGTTAGTGCACCTTATGACATCTAGCATAATCAAAGTCTGTGCTTACCTTCTCTTATGCGTAGTAAGGTCTGTGCATATGTCCATTATGCATCACAAGGTCTGTGCATGTTTTTGCATAGAAACTTAGTAAGGTCTGTGCACACTTTCATATACGCATTATATATCTTGATTTCATCTATAGCCATTGAGTTTTGTTTGTTTACTATGAAGACCATCTGTTTGATGAAATGTCCTTCAATCTATTTTCAGGAACTAAAAGTCTCACGTGATAGCGAGAATAAGGGATTATGACTTGGATAGTTCTAGCTTGAAGTAAAGTCATGCGAACCAAATCTTTGGCTCGTAATTCAAGATGCGCCATAATGAGGAGATATTGCCACGTGGAAAGCGATAAAGACCAGATCTGATCGAAAAGATGGGCGGGAAACGTGGTGTTCACACGCCCTCGGTCTGCTGTTTGTAAAAGGAAAACAGAGCTTCCAGATCTGAGACATAGTAGGGGGAAGTAAGGAAAAAGGAGAAGTGAGCTGAAGAAGAAGTAGCTATCAGAAATTGACGATCAAGTGAGAGGAAGAATTAGAGATGAAGAGAGCTGAGTGAGAGATCTGAAGAATCAGAGAGTGGCTGTGAAGAAAGAAGAAGAGAGACAAATGCAAAGTATCGTGAGGTGAAGAAGAAAAGAGTTGCAGAGATGGTGCAGTGCTCGTGAAGTTAAAGAAGAAGGGATCCCAGCTTGGAATCCCTACAGTGCGTCCGTGGCTTGGATCAAATCTAGTTCACGATTGCTCCTTAGTGAGCTATATTCTTTTGAGCTTTACTGTCTAGCTTTCTATCGCTAGTTCATTCAAGTTTCCTTTATTTTCTTATACTCTTGTAACAAGCTGTCAGTTAGCGGAGGCTAAGATGTAAGGCCCAGTGAAGCTGTGTATCAGCGGAGGCGTAAGTTGTAATGCCCAGCGGTTGAAGCTGTGTATCAGCGTAAGCGTAAGTTGTAATGCCCAGCGGTTGAATCTGTGAATCAGCAGATGGCAAGCTGTGATGCCCAGCTGTTGTAGGCAAGCTGTGAAGCCCAGGTGTTCAAGCTATGTGTCAGTGGAAGCCACACTCAGGTTGAGTGTGAGGTGGATGTAGGTCTGGACGACCGAACTACCTAAAAATCTTTGAGCATTGCGTGGGTTGTGTTCTTGTGTTTTCAGCGCTAGATGAATGTTTAGGATCGGTTTATACTGAAGATTCCAAGTCTATCTGTTTTAATTCAGAGTAGATAAGTTTCCACTTCTGCATAGATAAGTTTTATTTTTCAGAACTTTAAAATTGTCATGAATCATTGAGGGGATTCATTCACCCCCCCTCTGAATCAAGATTACACCACTACATCGATTCTACAGAGATGACGATGCTAAACCCTCAATAATGGCCTTAAGTGTAACGACCCATGATCCGGATACCGAGAAAAGACCTGATACCATTCAAATCATGGACCGCCGCCTAGAAGGGCTAAAAGGAGTGTGGAGGTACAAAGAAATAGGAAATAAAGCAAGACAATTCAACAATTAACAGAGATAAATAAACAACTACAACAGAGTCCAGTCCAACAGAAGTACAATCTAAGGCAGAGAAGCGTACCCAACGTCGAGAGAACACTCGGCCCGACGAGTTGGCAACTAAGAACCTCCGCGCAGCACCCTCGAACCTCGAGGAAGAACCGCCACACCTGAAAAGCAGGGGTGAGTCTCCTATCACTGGCTCAGTAAGGGTCCCGCGGAACCCCAACCGTAAACAACGGCGGTAAGGAATACCCTTTAAAAAAAATTTATTGCGAAATAGAAACTCAACCAAGTTAGAGACGAACAATTAAGGGTGCAGAATGAATGGCTCAGACTCTAAGTGAAATTTTGCCCTAATCAAAAACAAGTGCTTAGCATGCACGCGGACTGATATAACATTGAACACATTCAACACACTCAAAAGGGCAAATCTCACGGCACATGAATCTAAACCAGGAAGCACAAATTACCCAAGAATCGCACAAAGTAGTTGCCACGATTACTTCAACTAAAACTATAGACAAGTGCTTAGCATATAGAAACTAAAATGTCTTGGAATCAAAACCTGTGAAGGGGATAGATGAAATGGATTCACACTCACAAAGTAAACCACTAACACAGGATATTTTTAGGTGGTTCGGTCAGACACCAAGTCTGCCTACATCCACCCTCACCGAACCTAGTGAGGATTCGCTGACTAATAGCTTGAACTGCTGAGCCTCACAGCTTGCTAACACCACTGAGCCTCACAGCTTGCTAACCGAGGACCAAATCCTCAACGCTGAGCCTTACAGCTTTGCTAACCGAGGAACAAATCCTCAACGCTGACTAACAGCTTGATGAAAGAAATCAAGGGAAAAACGGAAGACAAAAGCAACATGAACTATAGCAACAGTAGCTATGAAAATGAAAAACACGTTGACTTGGATTTGATCCAGAGGCCAAGAAGGAACACCCAGATCTTCACTTAAAACTATGATGCACACTTTTTCTCCACGGGCTCTCACTTTCTCTTCTTCTTCTCACTTTTACGATACGATGTTTTTCTCCTGCTCTCTTCTTCGAATGGAACTTTCGCTCACAGGAGCCCCTGCACTTTCTGCCACCTTCTGCAGCCTTCAGCCCCTTCTCCTCTTTCATCGAAGGATGAGGCAGTCCTTTTATAGGACAGAGCCTCGAATGGATGGGGCAAAAAAGTAACCTAGTGATATCCCATTGGTCCACCTGGCATGAGAGGGAGGATGATTCTTCTGGAAACCTCTTAAAATGAGTGCCATCTTTTCTTGGATCACGTGCCCCATCACTACTCACATGGGTTCACGTGCCACTCCCATATCGTACCAATGATTGGTCTCACTTGTCTTCTTATACCCAGTCACGTGCCTCCATAAAGATTCACTTAAGTTCCGCTACTGCTTACTATTCACTCAGGCATTTCTTCAAACACCTTTCCTTATGTTGAAAATAACCATGCACAGACCTTAATGGCAATTATCTATTGACCTTATATGATATAAGGCAAGAAGTGCACCGACCTTAATGCACAACTAACATTTACCTTAGTATATGACAAAGCCTGCTAACACCGACCTTATGCATAAGAAACATGAACTAGCACCGACCCTGTATGCAATACACACTATGCTAGCTTCGACCTTATCTGCCATATAAGAAAAGTTGCACATACTTTATACTGTTGAAGATAGATATTGCACAGACCTCATTGTGCTCAGACTTGATGCGTGGAAGCAAGACCTGCACTGCCCTTATAACGTGCCTTTCATATGTGCTCGGACCTTAATTTCCATATATGCACGGACTTTCAGAAATATGCACCGACCTCAGTGTGCAAGATGCCCATATGTGCTTGGACCTTAATTTCCATATATGCACAGACTTTCAGAAATATGCACCGACCTTAGTGTGCAAGATGCTCATATGTGCTCGGACCTTAATTTCCATATATGCACAGACTTTCAGAAATATGCACCGACCTTAGTGTGCAAAATGCTCATATGTGCTCGGACCTTATATGCCTTGAGACAAAGTGCACCAACCTTGCAGATAACATGCACCGACCTATAGATAGTTAAACGCAAACATGCACCGACCTCAGTATACACACTGCAAATGTGCACATACCTTCCTTTCTGATTGGAGAAAGTTGCACCGACCTCAGTATGCATGCTGCAAATGTGCACCGACCATCCTTTCTGATTGGAGAAAGTTGCACCGACCTCGCTGTTAGCCATTAGTACAACTTGTGCTGATTGGAGAATTGACTGGCTGAACTTGACCATTGAGCTTTGTTGTTGACTGTGCATTGACTTTATTGACCATGTTGACTTTTCTTGTTGACTCTTGATTTTGACTGGCTTTCAACCTGTTCTTTGTGCAACATGGCAATTTAAATACCTAAACAACTCAAGCAAAAGCATGACAGCAAATACATGATTCTTTAACACAAAGCACATTGATTGATCATATTAAAGAGTAAACATGACTCATGGTTTTGACAATATCAAAACACAGGGACACAACAATCTTCCCCTTTTTGATGATGGCAAAACTATGAGTCATTACAGGTCATATCAATTAAACAACTGACTAACTCCTCCTTTGACCTTAGAAAAAATTTGCAATACAGCACATCATATTTAGCAGATCATGCAACCAATGACCCCAATGAGTGACTGACTCACAAACTATTCTCCCCCTTTGACAACATCAAAAAGAAGTAGTTTGAGAGTAGAAATGAGAGATGGGGTCAAAAAGAGAATTATCAACAACAAAGGCAAACAGACAGAATGGATTTTCAGATAGGCCAATGTAGCAGATAGGGATGAAGAGATTCTCAATCAGATACTAATTTCATAAATCAGGATAAATTCAAGTTCAGACTCTTTCATTATAAAAGAGGTATGATCAGTTCCTTATTTACGTGCACGGTTCAAATCTAATAATTTCATAGTTTATCAATGAAAATTCTTTTAAAAGAAAGAACTGCATTCTTGTTTAATAGAGATGAACCAATTTTCCATAATAGAGCCCTGTCAACCTCCTATTATCTTACTGATATAAGCTAATGGCACCTCTAGGAGTTACTCAAAAACAGTATTGAAGTTAAACACAAAAATAGTTCTGTTCAGGTTCTCAGCGTTTCAGTAAAACAACTTGGCCTTCGGTCATATTTTCAGATTTTTCCTTTTGGCTAAGAATATTTTTAAGAGCAATCAAGTATAGTCAACGCCTTTTGACTTAAGGGTACATGTTAATCAGATGCCAGTACCCCTAGTTACTCAGTGAGATTAACTATCTTGCTTCAATTTGAACAGAGATAGCAAGGACACCTCATGACTAGGTCCACTCCATTTCTTTGATGGAGGGCTTAGTTTCTCATTATAGCCTTTGTCATTGCTCTGCCATGAACGTTGAAATATAATTTTATCAAGCTGCCCTTAGAGTTTTGAGATTGTTCTATGTTTAAAAACAATACTCTATCCAAGTATCTCAACCAAAGGCAATCATAATTTTAGATTTTCATATTCAAGAAGATTTAACAAGACACAACAATGTGAAAGCTGGTTAGGACCTATTAAACTGAATACATATTCTTTTCAAGGCATTTTATCTTTAAACTCAAGGAAATCATTAAAATCAAACCAGCAAATTATTTTGGGACATCATAATCCTGTATAATAGAAGATTCCAAAACTAGAATATTCATATTTATGATCATAGTACACAAATTGGAATCCTTCTGAATTTTGGGTGTTCTTGAGATGGGTGACAAATAAGGCAGTGAAGATAGTCAAGGTGGTCAGGTATGAAACTTAACAGATCCTAAGAGATTTCCAGGAAAGTTCAGCATAGGATCAGGTAGAGAGTGATACCAAATGGTTACCAATTGTTGAGAGAATGAACAAAAGTAAGTGGCATGAAATAACTCCAAGTATAAGATCAAGCACTTGAGATTTCAAACAAGACTCCCCCTTAACACCTGCAGAGAATTTGAGAGGAGTTTCAAAAACCATTTTTAGGCAGAGAATTTTGGTGCAATTTTCTCATTATTTCATACCAAATTTTGTCTTTTACTCCCCCTAAGAGTATGCATGTGCTAACCAATAATTGCATTGACTCCCCCTAACTAAATGCAATGTATGACTAGACTATGAAGGGAGTTATTCTAACCAAATTAGCTAGGCTGACTCCCCCTATTTATATGCATTTATTAACTGGACTCTGAATGCAGCATATGTAGAACATTAGAACCATAAGAAAATATGTTCATGAAGGTCTAGACTGCTCTATGTGCAAATTTTTGACCAATGGTACTTGGTAGAGGACTTGGTCTAAAGACCACCTCATACATAGTAAGAACTTCCAGACAGATTGCATCTGCCCTTTAGTAACTTACTATTTGATATACCATGTCAGGTCTTGCATGACAAAAAAATGCAAATGAAGATTTTAAATGACAATATCTAAGCCATATGAACGCAGGTGAACATCTTATGCATGAGACACCATGCATGCATCAAGTTCAGTCAATTCAGATTTTTTGAAGTGCAATTAATTTTTCAGTCTAGTATTTACACAGACAGTTCATCATATGCATTAAGAGTCATGACGATGCCACTGAGGACATGTATGAAACAGATCAGACATGATATGCAGCTCTCTAAACAAAATTACAGAAGGTTCAAATAACCAAACCTGTGAAGATGCAGCAAATGAGGTTTATACCATACTTGGGTGCCTTGGTTTATTGAACCCCTTTTTATTCTCCATCCCCAAGGCACTCCTACAAAATAGTTTCACATTTAGCATGTTTATGTACCCAAGAGTTCTTGGGTCCTGTAGTGTTAGTAGCACCTCTGAAGGGTGCTTTCCACATCTTTTGGGCTATCATATCATCAAACATCATTGAAGAATAATTATTCATAGGGTGCCTAATCTGCCCACAATAATGACATGAACTAACAGGTTTTGTGTACTTTTTGTGCATAAAAGGATTATCATTGAATTTCTGGTTATAGTTAAACATGTGATCATGTTTCTTATGAAACACTTTCCTTTCTTTAGCATGCCAACAGTCCTTGACTGTATGACCATTCTTCCCACACTTGTAACACACAATGTGCCAACATTCAGTAGCAATGTGGCCTGGCTGACCACAATGAAAACAATGAATTTTCTTGTTCTTAGCAGAAGAGGATTTCATAACATGCAAATTTTTAACATACTTCCTACCAGCATTTAAATCATCCTTCTTCATTAACAGACACTCATGCATCAAATGACCATATTTATTACAGTAATGACAGGACACGTTCATTTTCTTTGAAGCATGGTTTTTGACATTTGATTTCTTAGCATGCATGTTATTTTTGCCTTTTAGGTTCTTCAGATTTATAGGATGATTCTGAATCTTTTGAACAGCAGGTTGTTTGTGAAGTGAGGTCGTGCTACTAGTCTGTTCAGAATTCTTAACATGGTTATAGCCTAACCCCTCTTTCTGGAAATTAACCTTTGTTCCCAGCAGTCTATCCAAATTTTCTTTGCCACTTGTGAATTTTGACAGTGAATTTTTCAATTCTTCAATTTCATTATCTAAGGTGGCAATGTGTATTTCATAGCTGGCAATCTCTTGCTCATTGCAATTAATGCACTCATTCAACACTTTATTTGTAGTTTTATGATTTTCAATCTCTTGTTCCAGATTATGCAGTTTTTCAGACTCATCTATGTAAACAGATTTTCCTTTTTCTAGGACAAGAAGCTTTTCTGACATGGCTGAATTTAAGTGTTTTAACTTTTCATTTTCTTTTGTCAGTTCTTGATTTTGAATCAGCTCATTAATTAAACTCTGATCATTGTTGGACACTTTCAGATTGTTTTCAAACTCAAAAATTTTGGCTAATAATTCTTTGTTTTCAATTCTCAATGAGCCAATTATTTCCTTAAGTTTTTCTGTGTCTAGATCATGAGCCCTGACTAAGTCTTCTACCTGAGAGCATTTTTCACATGAAGAATTATCAATCTGTTCAGTTTTCTTTTTCAGTTTCATATTCCTTTTTCTTAATTGTTCATGTGACTCAAATAGCACAGTATATGCATGCTCCCAATCATCTATAGAAAAGTTTTCAAAAATAGAGCTCACCTCTTCATCTTCCTTTTGATCACTATGGTGATCACTTCCATCTTCAATGGCTATAAGACCGCAGACTTCAATTTCCTCTTCATCACTCGGAACACTTTCTTCCTCATCACTCTAAGTTGACACCATGGCCTGGGTTTGTTTTTTCTTGCCCTTGGCATCCTTCTTTACCAGCTCCAGGCATTCATCTCTAACATGCCCTGATTTCCTACAATTATAATAGACAATCTTGTCAGATTTCTTATTTTGGTCAGATTTAAAGTGATGGCCTCTATATGCCTGGTAGGGTTTGTTCTTCTTGGCATACTTACCTCTCATTCTTAAAAATCTTTTGAACTTTTTGGTGAGGAATGCCTGTTCAGAGGTCGACAGTTCATTAAAATCCTCACTGAGTTCATCACTGCTCTCACTACTACTACCAGACCCCTTGAGGGCTAGCGTCTTGAGTTTCCTCTGCTCATCTTCAGGTTTCCTGAGGTTTAACTCGTATGTCATCAAAGACCAAATTAGCTCATCCACCTTCATGGTGGTCAGGTCGTTAGACTGTTCTATCACAGTGGCCTTTGTGTGCCACGCAGAAGATAAAGACTTGAGGATTTTCCTAACAATCTCACTATCAGAATAATCCTTACCTAGCGCTTTAAGATTGTTAGTAAGATGAGAAAGCCTAGAGAACATTTCCTTTATTGACTCATCAGACTTCATTTTAAATACTTCATACTCGGTGACCATCATATTTACCTTTGTTGCTCTTACCTGGGACGTTCCTTCATATATCAGCTCCAGCTTGTCCCACATGTCTTTGGCTAATCTGCAAGCATAGATCCTAGAATACTCTTCTGGATGAACTGTGCACTGCATTATATTCAGAGCCGTCCAGTTCATCGTTGAGAGCCTGACCTATTCCCTTGACCATGCGTTTTCATCTGGCGGCAGCTCAAATGGTCCTGTGGTGATTACTCTCTACAGTTCGTGGCTCTGCGCTCTCAGGAATACCTCCATCCTATTTTTCCAGTAAATGTAATTAACACCATCAAAAAAAAGGAGGACGGTTAATAGAATGTCCCTCAGCTATGAAGCTGCGAACGTTTCCATTCCCAGGTCTTCCCTGGTCGTTGGACCACATCATGGGAAATCGGGCTCTGATACTAATTGATGGAATGTAAGGCAAGTATTCAGAGGGGGGGTGAATAAATACCCTTTAAAAAAGTTATTGCGGAATAGAAACTCAACCAAGTTAGAGACGAACAATTAAGGGTGCAGAATGAATGGCTCAGACTCTAAGTGAAATTCTGCCCTAATCAAAAGCAAGTGCTTAGCATGCACGCAGACTGATATAACATTGAACACATTCAACACACTCAAAAGGGAAAATCTCACGGCGCATGAATCTAAACCAGGAAGCACAAATTACCCAAGAATTGCACAAAGCAGTTGCGGCGATTACTTCAACTAAAACTATAGACGAGTGCTTAGCATATAAGAACTAAAATGGCTTGGAATCAAAACCTATGAAGGGGATAGATGAAATGGATTCACACTCACAAATCAAACCACTAACACATGATATTTTTAGGTGGTTCGGTCAAACACCAAGTCTGCCTACATCCACCCCTCACCGAACCCAGTGAGAATTCGCTGACTGACAGCTTGAACTACTGAGCCTCACAGCTTGCTAACACCGCTGAGCCTCACATCTTGCTAACCGAGGAACAAATCCTCAACGCTGAGCCTCACAGCTTTCTTACACGCTGAGCCTTACAGCTTTGCTAACCGAGGAACAAATCCGCAACGCTGACTAACAGCTTGATGAAAGAAATCAAGGGAAAAACAGAAGACAAAAGCAACATGAACTATAGCAACAGTAGCTATGAAAATGAAAAACACGTTGGCTTGTATTTGATCCAGAGGCCAAGAAGGAACACCCAGATCTTCACTCAAAACTATGTTGCACACTTTTTCTCCATGGGCTCCCTCTTTCTCTTCTTCTTCTCACTTTTACGATACTCTGTTTCTCTCCTGCTCTCTTCTTCGAATGGAACCTTCGCTCACATGAGCCCCTGCACTTTTTGCCGCCTTCTGCAACCTTCAGCCCCTTCTCCTCTTTCATCGAAGGATGAGGCAGTCCTTTTATAGGATAGAGCCTCCGAATGGATGAGGCAGAAAAGTAACCTAGCGATATCCCATTGGTCCACCTGGCATGAGAGGGAGGATGATTCTTCTGGAAACCTCTGAAAATGAGTGCCATCTTCTCTTGGATCACGTGCCCCATCACTGCTCACATGGGTTCACGTGCCACTCCCCTATCGTACCAATGATTGGTCTCACTTGTCTTCTTATGCCCAGTCACGTGCCTCCGTAAAGATTCACTTAAGTCCCGCTGCTGCTTACTATTCACTCAGGCATTTCTTCAAACACCTTTCCTTATGTTGAAAATAACCATGCACAGACCTTAATGGCAATTGTGTATTGACCTTATATGATATAAGGCAAGAAGTGCACTGACCTTAATGCATAACTAACATTTACCCTAGTGTATGACAAAGCCTGCTAACACCGACCTTATGCACAAGAAACATGAACTAGCACCGACCCTGTATGCAATACACACTGTGCTAGCTTTGACCTTATCTGCCATATAAGAAAAGTTGCACAGACTTTATACTGTTGAAGATAGATATTGCACAGACCTCATTGTGCTCAGACTTGATGCGTTGAGGCAAGACCTACACTGACCTTGTAACGTGCCGTTAATATGTGCTCGGACCTTAATTTCCAGATACGCACAGACTTTCAGAAATATGCACCGACCTCAGTGTACAAGACGCTCATATGTGCTCGGACCTTAATTTTCATATATGCACCGACTTTCAGAAATATGCACCGACCTCAGTGTGCAATATGATCATATGTGCTCGGACCTTAATTTCCATATATGCACAGACTTTCAGAAATATGCACCGACTTTAGTGTGCAAGATCCTCATATGTGCTCGGACCTTATATGCCTTGAGACAAAGTGCACCGACCTTGCAGATAACATGCACCGACCTGTAGACAGTTAAACGCAAACATGCACCGACCTCAGTATGCACACTGCAAATGTGCACTGACCTTCCTTTCTGATTGGAAAAAGTTGCACCGACCTCAGTATGCACACTACAAATGTGCACCGACCATCCTTTCTGATTGGAGAAAGTTGCATCGACCTCTCTGTCAGCCATTGGTACAACTTGTGCTGATTGGAGCTTTGAGTGGTTGAACTTGACCATTGAGCTTTGTTGTTGACTATGCATTGAATTTATTGACCATGTTGACTTTTCTTGTTGACTCTTGATTTTGACTGGCTTTCAACCTGTTCTTTGTGTAACATGGCAATTTAAATACCTAAACAACTCAAGCAAAAGCATGACAGCAAATACATGATTCTTTAACACAAAGCACATTGATTGATCATATTAAAGAGTAAACATGACTCATGTTTTTGACGGTATCAAAATACACGGACACAAAAGTAACGGAAAGCAACAACAACAGTTGGAAGAGTAAACACGGTGGCCGGCAAAACCTCAGCACTACAACTACTCCTACTATACCAGGAAACACACCCCGATCTCACAGTCGGGGGAGCAACGGACTAATCGAAAAACCTCTAGCTACACTGCCATGCGATACATCACGACAACGCTATCGTGGAGGCACGTCTCACAAGTAAAGGCCCAAACCTAGAACACGCGGTCTGGGAACAACCATGACCTCGCAGTCATGGACCTAACACCGTCTAGGGAAAACTCTCGGTGATGCTCACCAGAAACCCTAGACCTATACCTCGGGAACACACCCGAAAACTACGCATAAACCACCTCTCATAGACGGGAAACCAAAACATGGGTCACGAGAAACACAGGTCAAGTGATGGGAACACTGCCCAATAAAAGCCAGGCCGGATGCGTCCACAGACATCTTAGTCCGTGCCTCATGTGCCTCCCTCCGTCCCCGTGGGAACTGAGACACCGTACTAGTCACTGCAAAACAAGGACTAGTTAGGGTCACGCTCGTCAGCGCGGGTCTGATGCCCCCAACCACGTGTGCTCACACTGATCATGCACCCCAGGTCAGATCCTCTAGCTGGTTCTTCCCCAAAGCCCAGACTCAGGCTACGCGAAGGGGCCCTACGGTAACCAGCCTAACAACCGTCTCTCTCGGGTAAGCAGCTCCACCACTCCCGGGTGGGTCAACACACGCATGCTGTAAGAAGGCTACGGCTAGTTGGAGGTAACTAAACGTGAACATGAAAAGTCATGCACACACCCATCGCGAGTAACACGGAGTACCCGGTGGCCCAGGGCCACCGACTCGGGACAACCCTCTAGACCGACAAGACCCGACGGTCCTTAAGTCACAAGACTCAGGTCAAGACTATCACATAGGGACAGCCCTAGGTCGTCAATCTGGCCTATCCCTATGTCAGAAACCACTGTCCGATATAGCTTTTAAGGCGGGACATAACCGCCGAGCCTAAATTCCTTCCAAAGGAAAGCTAAAAAACCCTCCAGCCCGAAGCTAGTGACTGGACTCACAGTCCAAGGCCATCCACATGGCCCATACGAAAACCACTTTCCGGAGAAGCTACGACGTGCGAGAATAGCCCACCGTACGCATGCAGATATACGACGACTCGATCAAACAAAAACACTGAAGCCCGGAACACAAAGGGTCACCCGAACCCTCAAACCCACGGGCATGCCATTCGAGATAAAACGTACCTCTGGACACCCAAAAACACGGACACAGAACCCACAAGGTGTCCGGGACATCCACAAGGCCAAAGGTCGGTCATTGGGTCTCAACCGGACTGACCGGGGCCCAAACAATACGAACGGAACACAGCTAACACGGAAACCAAGTGGCGGTCCTCCTTAGACCATCACCTCAAGTGGCGGTCTACCCTTAGACCGCAAGCCACCAAATAGCGGACTACTCTGGACCGCAACGTGCCCAAAACACAAGGTTAAGGGACAGTCACCTTCAAGACCATAACCCCCCAAGTGGCGGCCCTGGCCTGACTGCAAGCATCTGCTAGCAGTCAGCCACAAGGCCGCTACCACACGGGACCTAGACGACCGGGTAGCGGCCAACACCTGGACCGCTACCCCCACCAAATGGTCATGCCCTGACCGCTAGCTCCAGGTGGCGGTCCATCGCGAGGCCGCTACCTGGAACCGACATATTGGGCCAAGAAACGGTCCCCACTGGACCGCCTTCACAGGTTGTGGCCTTTGGTACATCCGCTACCTGCCTCCGATCCCGAAAATAGTGAATCCGGTGGAAAATCCCATTCCACGTCCCATTCACACGCATGTGAAGGGTAAAACAAGGGAAAATCATTCCCCAACCTCTCTAGCACCGAGAGGACCCATTCAGACCCCAAAAATACAATCAAAATGCGAAATCCGGCTCACACCCTAAAATCACACATTTTAACCTCGGTGGGAAAATAAACCCTCTTGCCTCGTCTCGGGCTACCAAACTCGCAGAAAAAGAAGTACAAGGGCTAAGAATCCATCCCCCTACCTCCACCAAAGATTTCGCCCACCGAGGACGCCGATCTGCCAAGAAAATGCCGCACGGACTGCCGCGACACCCCGAACTCGCGACCGAGCTTCACCGCGCATCCACCGCCTCGATCCTCGCACATCCTAGCCCGCGTCACCTCCGCCTTGCCCTCGCCTGTCACGCCCCGAACTGATAACAGCAGAACGTGTAGTTCGGAACGTGGCAGTGATACAGTCTTGAATAATCAGAGCATACATAAGACACAAAATTTCCAAGGCCAGACAATATGGACAAAATATAATCTTTATTGATAATCAAATGTCATTTACATAACTGGACTCCACTTATATGAGGAAAAGAAAAGACTCTAGTACTTTATTAAAGGGAAAAGTGATGGGGTCATCACCATCCGTCCTAGCACTCTCGGCCCTTCTCGTCACCCCGGAGACGTACGTCATGGTCTAGCCATTTATTATGAGTTCTATGTTATATTTCTTTATTTTTATTGAGTCATATCATTGTAATTTCACTTTTATTAGAGTCATGTATCTAGGTCTTTGGTTTATTTCCCTAAGTTTGAGCCTCTTTAGGCTAATTTAGACTAGCTATTGGGCCCTACCCAGTAGACTTGGCCCATGGGCGCCCCTACCTTGTTGGTTATTTGTCAATGTGTCAAGTGTCAAGGGCTTTTTTGTAAAATGTTGGTTGCCTATATATAGGACCCCATTCCCCTCATTTTGAACTAATGAATCATTGAAAGAAAATTTAAAATTCCACTACAATTGTGAGAATCTATCTCTCTCTCTCTAAGGGGTGGATTCCCCTCTCTCTCTCTCTCTCTCTAAAGGGGGGCGAACCCTATTCTCTCTCCTCTCCACCCCCAATTTCAAAATTCCCTCTCTCTCTTCCCCATTCACCTCTCATTAAGGCCCCTCCCCCTTCTCCATACCTCCCATTTAATTCCCCTCCAACCCCTAGGTGGAATTCCCCTCTCCTAGGCACCTCTCCATTCTCCCAAGCAACCCTTCCTCTTCCCCAAGCAACCATTCCTTTCCCCAAGCCACCCATTCCCTTCCCCAACACACCTCTCCATCTCCCAACACACCCCTTCTCCTTCCCAAGACCAAAAATTAATACCACCCTTAAACCCATTTTCAAAATACCCTTTCCCTCTCCCTTCCAACACCCAAATTCGTAGCTCCTCCTCCCACCACCTGTTAGACCCTCTTCCAGGCCCTATTCTTCCCCTCCCACACCTTGGAACACCCCCTCTTAGACCCCCTCACAGCCAGGGTTCTCTCCATACTCATCCACCTCCATTTCCCCTCCCATATACCCTATTTCCCCCCATCATCTTCAACCTCCAGTTTTCAGTTCACAGGCAGCAGAAGAGTAACAGTTTGCAGAGGCGACCACGACTCCCTCCAGACGTTCCTGAAGGTTCAAGATACACCGTCAGAAGCGTCTCCCAATCAACTTCGCAACGGTGGTGGTTTCGTCGTCGTCCGAGCACCGTGCGGCCCGGGAGAGCAATTCTCCCTCGACTGCGCGATGCTTCCCCGTTAGAGCACCTGAACCTGATGGGAAGCTCGACTGCGGCAATCCTAGTGGGAATCTGAGCAAACATTCTTCTGTAAAAATCTTCTTCGACCAGTCTACTTTCAGAATCAAGAAGCGGAGCTCCGATTGGCGACTAGAAGCAAGTGTTCTCATTTTCTTCCTACTGGCGCGCGGTTCTGTTTCCTGTCGGTCTGCTCCGACCATTTCTCCTTGTTTGAGATCTTCCGGCCTACTCCGACATCATCTGGTGTTCCCGTGACCCACGTTTCGAAGAGGGCTTGTCAACGATTCCATTGGTACCATCCGCACTCAAATTGAAGCTCTGGAGCGCTCGTGGCGACATCATCTTCCTGCTGTTGAGAATCGGAAACAGTCCGACAGAAGACCTGCATCTCAGCTCAAGACTCTGCCCCGACCTGCACCGGCAAACAGAGAAATCATAAAAATTCTAGTGTCTTCCCGGTCCAGCTACGAAGAGTTTCCCACTGGTTTTGTCTTCAAAAAAAATCTGGACTGGCCGCAGCGTCAACTTCATCAACCATCTGTCCACAGGCACAGAGGGTTGGCAGCACCGACGATGATCGAAGATTATCATTTCTTAGCTTAATTTCCCCACCTCGCTTGGCCGGCTGAAGGCCCCTCCCTGCATGGAGGTAGTTTTGGTTGTAACCACACAATCCCCACCCAAGATTCCCCCCCCCTTGCATGGGGGTAGTTCATGTAATAATTACACTCGCAGGTTTGAAGCTTCGTCGACGCGGCGTGCGGGTGCTTCCCGTCGCCTCCCCGCTCGCCCCCGTCTCCGACCGGAGTCGGTTTCTTCAAACCGGCTAGGTGAGAACTCATCCCTTGCTCTCATTTATGCTTGTTCATTTAATATTCTCCAATTGTGCCGTCGGTTAGGGAGAGAGCGCCCGATCCTAAGGCTCCACCGTCTTTGTGCGACCACCGTGGGTGTGAGTGAGTGACCCGCGCCCTTTGGCCATTGCTGACTCATTGAGTTGGATATCCGTTCCCCAAGGGGAGGTTTACCTTGGATGTTGCTGGCCCTCTACCAGCAAGGGTCTTGTCCCACTTCCTCGACTCGGCATCCCCGAGTTACCCCTGGGTTGAGTGTGTGCTCCAAACGAAGGTCCGCTTACGTAGGCTTCTTAACCTTGTGGTTGTGCTTGCATACTTAGGTCCGAGGAAGCATTGGTCTTGTGACTATCACCCTAAGGTGGTGTCATATCAAGTGGTATCAGATCAAGTTCACAACTTGTCTCTATTAAGTTGGTCCTAGGGCGCGCATATGCATTTTGTCTCCTAGTGCATCGCTCTTATCCACTAGTATGACCGCCTCATACCAACCTTACCCATCGGCCCTCTCCATGAGTCCAAAACCCCAAGAGAAACCCATCACCAACACTCATGACCTCTACGGCCATGTTGAATACCTCATGGGAGCCATGACTAATGCTTTCAATCGCCTAGATAGCATAAGAGGTCAACTTACCCAATTAGGTGATAATGGGCCCGTCCCAAGGGTGGACAATAGATTGGTCCCCCTCCCACTTCCCGCCTTTGATGGAACCTCTCCTAGAGAATATTTAGATTGGGAAGCTACATTGGACAAGTACTTCACTTGGTATCCCATGTCCGAGGATGAAAAGGCTTGGGTTGCCAAAATGCAACTTACCAAACGAGCTCAAACTTATTGGTTGCAAATTGTCGGGTTAAGAATACTTAGAAGGGAAGCTCCCATCACCACTTGGGGGGACATGAAGGAACAACTTAGGGCTAGATATGTTTTCCCCTCCTACTAGAATCACCAACACCTAAGGAGCACTTCAACTCCTTCACCCCCTCCTGGCCAACCCAAGACCCTAATCCCCCATTCCCCACCACTTCCCACCTATCATATCCCGACCACCACATCTACACCCTACCTACAAGTCCTCACCACAACCATAGCTCCACAAACCCAATTGGGCCCCATGACCACCCCTCCACCTAGGCCTATGATGACCACCACCCCCAACCCAAATTCCCCCACCAAACCCATATCCCACAAGCCCCCTTGCCACCACTATCCCTCCATCACCCCCAAAGAAAGATGCACCTCCCAAGGCCAACCAACCTAAACCCCCTCACCCAACCCACCTCCCTCTTCCTACACTAATCTTTCCCCAACCTAGGCCTCCACTACTTCCCCTTCCTATCCCAACCCAAGTCCACCCTTGCCAACCACCCCGAGTGCGTCATGCGATGGCTTTCACAAAACCACCCACCATAGATCCTCATACCCCATTAGCATTAGAAGTTGTGGCCCACACACACACTCAAGTAGAGAAGGATGTCAATCCGGATCCACCTCCCACCATTGTGGAAATTCCAGAGCCCCCAATCCCACCATTCTTCCCTAGTCCGACTCCTCAAGAGCCACACATCCACACACTTGGCACCCCCACCGTGAATGAGGCCATACTCCAATGGCTCAAACGAGGACCCACCCTTCCTAGCTCACCCCCACCTCTCTCACCTTTGGGATATCCATCCCAAATTGTCCCCCTCCACTCCTATCACACCACAATCCAATCCTACTATGAGGTAGAAGGTTGGGATGATCTCCTCAAAGGTCTAGAGTGGCAATTCGACTTGACTTCTTTGTTGACCCTAGGGGCAGACCGACCCAAGAGCCTTGACCTCATCCATCCATGCATTGGGTCTATCACCTCGATTTGCACTATTGGTTTCTACACTACTGACCTCATTTTCCTTCTCCCCATAGTGGAAGAGCCCATCCCGGTCCACTCCCTTACCATTGTGATTCCTAAAACCTTGACCAACCAACTCACCCCATACACCGGCGCAACCATTTCACTAGAAGAGGGTGACTCACCACTATATGAGGATCTTGAGGACATGGAGTACCCCTATCTAGGTGACCCTTACCATGATCCCTTCAACCCTTTCCTATGGGAACCTAGATCTCCATGTAACCCACTCACCTTATTCACCACCCACCTTACCCTACCCTTACCACCCATGTTAACCCAAACCCCTCCCTTCCTAGAATCGGGTTACACCAAGGGAGCCTTGACCATAGACAACATATGCCTAGGAAGCAAGGAAGAGCCCCACTCCATAATGCCCACCTTCCTAGATCCTTTCGACCCTTTCACATGGAAGCTCAAGGGCCACCCCACACCCATGCACATGGAGGTCATCTCTAGGATTGGAGTGCATAAGTCTTGGCACAACCCACCACTTGACATGAATAGAAAGTCGGGTCCATTCATTCATACCACCCACATGTCAAGTAGAAAGCATGAGTGGTCCAAATTCGGATGTAATGGTCCACCTTCACTCATCATGAGTCTTAAGCATGATAGGTGCATTCTTGGATGTCCGGGTCCCCTAGCATTTGTCACCCCCATACATGATCGGATCACCTATGGATGCCCCAGCCCTCCAACCTTTGTTAGAGAGTCCATGCATGATAGGGCCACATTTGGTTGCCCCGGCCCACTAAGGCTCATCAAGGTCCATATGGCATCATGGCATGACTGGTCTACATATGGTTGTCCAGGTCCACCCATAACCATTAGAAGGTCAGCATTCAAAAAATTACATGATAACCTTGCAAGCACATCAACAAGAGCCATGAAATTTATAAAAGGCAGGCCGACTCAATGGCGTCACCAAGAAATCCAAATGGGTGATTCCGGGATGGTGAGGAATGAGAGGCTCTCACATAGAGACAACTCAGGATTGAGGTTTTGTGGGATTAGCCCCTTCCAGGTTTTGAGGTGCACTAGCCCCACTAGTCATAAGTTAGGCCTCCTCGAGGGATACGAAGTTAACTTCAGTTTCAATGTGGAAGGCCTTGTGCCACACAAGGGACCCACGGTGGCACCAAGTGAGGATTTCAAGCCCCCTTCCTCCCTTGAGAGAGCACCCACCCCTCCCCATGAGAGCACCGTCAGCCCAGAGAAGCCTGACGTAAGCAACTTGAGAGAATATTGGATGAACAGGAAATCATCACTCGGAGCAAGGTGTACGAGCACTACCTCGCTAGGTGGAAGAATCGGCTTCTTTCGGAAGACATGTGAGCGGTACCACTTCTGCACCTTTCCGAAGAGGGAAGGACTCTTACTCGACGGAGTCGAGTTCTCTGCACCCCGGGGGTATGATGGGGTCATCACCATTCGTCCTAGCACTCTCGGCCCTTCTCGTCACCCCGGAGACGTACGTCATGGTCTAGCCATTTATTATGAGTCCTATGTTGTATTTCTTTATTTTTATTGAGTCATATCATTGTAATTTCCCTTTTATTAGAGTCATGTATCTAGGTCTTTGGTTTATTTCCCTAAGTTTGAGCCTCTTTAGGCTAATTTAGACTAGCTATTGGGCCCAACCCAGTGGACATGGCCCATGGGCTCCCCTACCTTGTTGGTTATTTGTCAATGTGTCAAGTGTCAAGAGCTTTTTGTAAAATGTGGGTTGCCTATATATAGGACCCCATTCCCCTCATTTTGAACTAATGAATCATTGAAAGAAAATTTAAAATTTCACTACAATTGTGAGAATCTCTCTCTCTCTAAGGGGTGGATTCCCCTCTCTCTCTCGCTTCTCTCTCTCTAAAGGGGGGTGAACCCTATTCTCTCTCCTCCCCACCCCCAATTTCAAAATTTCCACTCTCTCCTCCCCATTCACCTCTCATTAAGGCCCCTCCCCCTTCCCCATACCTCCCATTTAATTCCCCTCCAACCCCTAGGTGGAATTCCCCTCTCCTAGGCACCTCTCCATTCTCCCAAGCAACACTTCCTCTTTCCCAAGCAACCATTCCTTTCCCCAAGCCACCCCTTCCCTTCCCCAACACACCTCTCCATCTCCCAACACACCCTTTCCCCTTCCCAAGACCAAAAATTAATACCACCCTTAAACCCATTTTCAAAATACCCTTTCCCTCTCCCTTCCAACACCCAAATTCATAGCTCCTCCTCCCACCACCTGTTAGACCCCCTTCCAGGCCCTATTCTTCCCCTCCCACACCTTGGAACACCCCCTCTTAGACCCCCTCACAGCCAGGGTTCTCTCCACACTCATCCACCTCCATTTCCCCTCCCATATACCCCATTTCCCCCCATCATCTTCAACCTCCAGTTTTCAGTTCGCAGGTAGTAGAAGAGTAGCAGTTTTCAGAGGCGACCACGGATCCCTCCGGATGTTTCTGAAGGCTCAAGATACACCGTCGGAAGCGTCTCCTAGTCAACATCGTAACGGTGGTGGTTTCGTCATCGTCCGAGCACCGTGCGGCCCGGGAGAGCAATTCTCCCTCGACTGCGCGAAGCTTCCCCGGTAGAGCACCTGAACCTGATGGGAAGCTCGACTGCGGCAATCCTAGTGGGAATCTGAGCAAACATTCTTCTGTAAAAATCTTCTTCGACCAGTCTACTTTCAGAATCAAGAAGCGGAGCTCCGATTGGCGCCTAGAAGCAAGAGTTCTCATTTTCTTCCTCCTGGCGCGCGGTTCTATTTCCTGTCAGTCTGCTCCGACCCTTTCTCCTTGTTTGAGATCTTTCGGCCTACTCTGACATCGTCTGGCATTCCCGTGACCCACGTTTCTCAGAGGGCTTGTCAACGATTCCATCGGTACTAGCCGCACTCATATTGAAGCTCCGGAGCGCTCGTGACGACATCTTCTTCCTGCTGTTGAGAATCGGAAACAGTCTGACAGAAGACCTGCATCTCAGTTCGAGACTCTGTCTCGACCTGCATCGACAAACAGAGAAATCAGAAAAATTCTAGTGTCTTCCCGATCCATCTACGAAGAGTTTCCCACTGGTTTCGCCTTCAAAAAAAATCTAGACTGGCCACAGCGTCAACTTCATCAACCATCTGTCCACAAGCACAGAGGGTTGGCAGCACCGACGATGATCGAACATTATCATTTCTTAGCTTAATTTCCCCACCCCGCTTGACCGGCTGAAGGCCCCTCCCTGCGTGGAGGTAGTTTTGGTTGTAACCACACAATCCCCACCCAAGATCCCCCCCCCCTTGCATGGGGGTAGTTAATGTAATAATTACATTCGTAGGTTTGAAGCTTCATCGACGCGACATGCGGGTGCTTCCCCTCGCCTCCCCGCTCGCCCCCGTCTCCGACCGGAGTCGGTTTCTTCAAACCGGCTAGGTGAGAACTCGTCCTTTGCTCTCATTTATGCTTGTTCATTTAATATTCTCCAATTGCACCGTCGGTTAGGGAGAGAGTGCCCGATCCTAAGGCTCCACCGTCTTTGTGCGACCACAGTGGGTGTGAGTGAGTGACCCGCGCCCTTTGGCCATTGCTGACTCATTGAGTTGGATATCCGTTCCCCAAGGGGAGGTTTACCTTGGATGTTGCTGGCCCTCTACCAGCAAGGGTCTTGTCCCACTTCCTCGACTCGGCATCCCCGAGTTACCCCCGGGTTGAGTGTGTGCGCCAAACGAAGGTCCGCTTACGTAGGCTTCTTAGCCTTGTGGTTGTGCTTGCATACTTAGGTCCGAGGAAGCATTGGTCTTGTGACTATCACCCCAAGGTGGTGTCACATCAAAAAGACTCAAGGACAAGATAAGACTCAAGAAAACTAAAAGACACCGGCTTGCATTTTTCACAACACTCAACACTCTTGCCCTTCCCCATCTGATGGACTATCTTCAATGTCATTACCTGGAAAAAATGTTGAAAATTGGCTGGTGAGCAAAAAGCTCAGTAGGAATTACATCTCTCATCAAGCAGAATATAAGTGATTAACCAATTAACATGTTCATGAAGATGCAAGGCATGGAACTAGAAAATCATGACGATCAATCTAACAGGAAAGACGAATATTAAAGTCAAAGGTAGTTACGAGCTCAAGAGAAATAGGGATGAATTCCCATGCAGAGTCAAGGACAAGCTATCATAATATAACAAGGACAGATACTTAGATGAACATAACTTCAGAATTGGCCAGAATATAACAGAGTTTCAATAAATATAAGCAGAATTAAACAATCTAGCAGAATATCTAAATTATCAGAATAACCGAACAATAAAATATTAGAATAACAGAATTAACAGAAATAACAGAGTTTGCAGAATAACAGATATAACAGAATAACAGAATATAACAGATGTACAGAGTTTGGTGTAATGCCACACCCAGAATTACCATGGTTTACAGAATTGGACTTCCGTCCTACCTGGCACTGAAAAGTCGCGGACCCACAGCCCTTAATGTTTCAGAATCAGATTTGGCCAAATACAGAGTCAAAGGGTTATGTTCTCGAATTGATGACAAGAAGATTCCAAAAGGAGTAGAGTGTCAAGACTAACGGAAAACCAAAGTGACACGGATCGGATCTCAAGGTTTTTAGGGTACAACCAGCTCGGCTGCCTTGAGGGAATCCAAGACTAGCGGAGACTTACGGAGGTCTCAATGACTAACTTGCTAGTCCGAAGGAACGGAATGTCCAACGGAGGACTCGTATGTCACCGAGAGTTGAGATATATAACGTGAACCAATCATGAAAAATAGACTCGATCTACGAACGTGAGATAAGAGTGCCAAAAGACCCGAGGTATGGGTCAAAACCGGGAGAAACGGTGAGAACATGAATGCGTTAATTATAGAATTCACGTCAATCTAATTCTATAATTAACTATAATTAAATAAACTTATTTTAATTGACATCCATGAGTAGTGTCATTTATTAATTAGCGTCCACTTGGAGGGACGTTAATTCTATGATTTTTAACTTAATTTATTTAACAAGAATTCACCTCAATATCTATTTAATTGAATAATTTCAAAAATATACATTCAAAGACATATTTATTTATTTAAAATAATTTAGAGAATAAAAATATATGATAATTAGGAGAAAAATTCAAGGATTCTAGAAATATATTTTTTATAATTTTCTGTTACATATCTTAAGAGATATGAATTTTCAAAGATATAGTTACAAATATATACATACCTTTATATATATATAAATATATTAAAGATATGACGACATTACAAAATGTCGTCAAAATAAATCAACGACATTCTCAATGTCGTCATTTCAAAAACATAAATTCTGACATCTTCATTGAATAATTTTAAAACATACATTCAAAGACACATTTATTTATTAAAAATAATTTAGAGAAATAGAATATATGATAATTAGGATAAAAATTCAAGGATTCCAAATATATATTTTTTATAATTTTCTGTGGCATAGTTTAGTAGATATGGATTTCCAAGGGTATAATTACAAGTTATATATATATAAATACATACACACACACACACATATATATATATACCCGATGGCGTCAAAAAAAAATTTGACGACATCTAGTTGGTCATCATTTCAAAAAAATGCCAATTTTCAAACCTCCGGTTCTCGACGTACACACGTCGGAATCACACGTTCTATATATCGAAATGACGGGCTCAAAAAACTCTACCTAACCGGATGTTCAACATAATTTTTCGTTGAGAACTGGGGGATCTTGAGAGAGGAGGCATGAAAAACGGTGCAACCACTCTCACTACCTCAATCTCCACCCCAATAGTACGCCCATAAATTTTCATGGCCAAAGGAGACTCTGATGCCCATGAACAAACTATCAAGGCGAAAACTCCATAACTAAGTTCTATAATTGATGACTGATTGGTTGGTCATTGAATTAAAATGACGCCCTAGATTGGGTCGTCACTTTCATTCTTGCAGTAAAATAGATAAACCTCAATCAAGAACGAAATCTGTACTTCTTATAGACCTATATGCATGCTTATAACTTACTAATTACAGAGGTTTGCTAAGTCTTGAGAAAACCTACGGATGCATTAAAAGATTAAGGTATATACATGCAGAGATCATGTTAAAATTTAACTATTAACGGGTTTAGCTTGATATCGAGAACACCTACGAGAAACTATAGCCTATGAACTCAAACATGAGCATCTGTTTATGATCATAAGAGCATGTATCATCTTTGTTAATTGAGTTTAGCCATCAGAGAGAACACCTACGAGAAACTAGAGATTTTAAACTCGAACACGAGATATGCGCATGCTTTTTATGATCATAAGAGCATGTATTATCTTTGTTAATTGAGTTTAGCCGTCAGAGAGAACACCTACGAGAAACTAGAGATTTTGAACTCGAACACGAGATATGCGCATGCTGTTTATGATCATAAGAGTATGTATTATCTTTGTTAATTGAGTTTAGCCGTTAGAGAGAACACCTACCTTGGGTTGATCTTGGCTGAGGAAACGGACAGAGATTTGAAGGAATAGAACAGAACTATATTCCGTTGTAATCAAAATAGCACTATGAGAAGCGACAATAGTCTTCAGAAGAATTTCTTTAATAAAGTAGCCGCACTGTTACTTCACACATTAGCTTCGTTTACTGAGATGCAGCAACTTCCTTCAGCAAAGGCACTAGCAGAAGGAAGAATTTGGAAGAAGAAATAGTAGTAATCTTTCTAGCCACCTCCACTTTGGGTTCAGTAAGAAGAGAACCCGTAGCAGAACAACAGCAGGTTGAAGTTGAGAGCTAGAAGATTCATGGGTTGGGGTTTCTATGGGGTATTTATAGTGGAAGGAATCCTAATGGATTCTAAGAGTTCGATTAGGATTAAAACTTCCCATGTAGAACCCCTAATAAACTCAGACATCCACGTATTGATCCTTTCCCCAATTAACACTTGCGCAGATATTTTGAAAATGACGACTCAGGATGGGGTGTCATTTTATTAATTGACGCTTGTATACACAGTCGTCAAAAATTAAATGACGACTTGCTCGAAGGCGTTATTTACCTTTCCATTATTTGTTAATTTAAGGTGTAACGATCTTTCTAGATTTTTATCTTTTTTTATTGATGTGATCTTGTTGGGAAATTTTATGGGTATGTATTTTTCATTTTTCTCCATTTTTTCATGTAATTAGTTTTCCAAAATTCTTTAATTAAAAAAGTGGCACTATTCATTTATAATAAAATAACGACTTGTATTAAGTCGTTTTACATATAGTACACGCCCATGGAAAAAGGCATCATTTTATTTATGACATTTTCTCTTAACCTTCAAAAGACCAATATTATATATATATCCCTATTATTTCTATAATATCTTTAGCTATATACTTTATTTGATTAAAGATCCTAAGGCTAATTTGCAAATAATCAACCAAGTAAATATAATCATTTATTATTTTTCAACCTCTTTCCTCTTACCCTTAATTAACTAAAATTGTATATATATATACATTCTACCTCCTTTATTTTATCTTTAATGTATTTAGGTCTTGTATATATATCATTCTTCCTTCTAATAAAATTATAATATAGTAGATGTGGAATATTAAATTTTCTAAATTAGTAATAAAATATAAATTGATATTTTCTTTGAGATTTAATGATTCTTAATTCAATTAAAATTATGTTGTGTGTTCAATGCTTACATAAAAATAACATGTTATTCTTAAATTTATTATAATACTGGGGTAAGGTTCAAAATGGGTGATCGAGTGAGACACTCACGCGGGCTTGTTAGTTGGGCATTATTTTGGGGTTTTTATAAGACAATATATGTTTTAAGCCCATTATTGATATGAGTCAAAGTTGTATACATTTTTTTTAATTGTTAGTGGGCTAGCTAATATTGCGGCTCATTTATTTGGTTGTTAAGATATATTTTGAGTATTAATTCCCATTAAAAGTATAATCGATTATTTCTAGGAAAGTTTTAATCTATTTAGGAAATTTTATTCCTAACTTTTCAGGGGTGCTACACCACCTCCCTCCGTTGGCCGTCAGAGAAGAGAGGGGAGAAAGAGAGACCGTGAGAGAAGAGAGAGGGAGAGAGTGAAGGTTGTGAGGAGAGAGAGGGGGGGTTTATATGTAAGAAAATCTGGAATTTTCAAAAAATAGGGAAAAATACTCCCCACGATCCTCGAAAAACACACAATGCTCTAGTAACGTTCCAAAGTTGGAGAATACAACGGTTCATCTTGCACGGGGTTCTAAAGGCTCGAGAGATAAAAACACGCGTAAATCGCAAAACTCAATACGGGACCCGCAAAAGTGATCCGAAACCCACGGATCCAGATCCGAACAATAATCCCAAAAACCCAGGGAATTACAGCCCCCCCCCCCCCCTTAAAGAAATTTCATCCTTGAAATTGCAACAACCACCAAGGTATAGGGGAAGAACAACACACCCAACTGGCAACGCTCCCAGAGCTCCGGCCAGACCTCGATACTCGCAAAAACATTGATCGTGAGGGACACAGCCAGACCTTGATCACGAACAACGCCTCGCTCACAATCCAGCACTCATCGATCATCAGAGCAGGCATAGCACAAAAGACATATCTGAAATCACCTCAGCCACAATGAAATCCAACCGTGGCATTGCCCCCACGATCTCACTCACCGAGGATGTTGTGCCTCCTCTGAATTGGCGCTATCCTTGTCTTGTTTTAATGATTGGCAACAATGGTTTGACCATTGGAAACAATGGTTTAGCCTCATCAGATTGAATGCACAGTCATTTCTTCAAACAGGTTTTGCATTGGCACATGGTCCGTGCATATATTAGTCGGTGGAGATTTAATCGGCACATGACCAAAGTCAGTGCATGCAGTCCTTTGCACATGTCAAGTCGATGTGTTTTTGCTTTCTAGCACATTTGAAGTCCGTGCACTTCATTGTTCAGGTCGGTGCATATGTGAGCATTTTGCATATATGTCAGTGTAAGCTGCGTGGAAGGTCTTAGCATAACCTCGGTGCATGTTTTCGTTAGTGTTCATAAGGTCTGTGCAGCTCTTACTGTGAGCAAGTCTATGTAGGGTTTAGCTACGTGGATGTTCTTTTAGCTAACGCATATGAGGTCGGTGCTATTTTGTGTCTCAGTGCATGTGATGCGTCTTAGCTTGCATCTCATGCTATGTCTAAGGTCAGTGCAATGTTTTGTCTGAGCACGTTGCACTGCGTCTCAGCTTGCGTCTCATGCTATGTCTAAGGTCAGTGCAATGTTTTATCTGAGCACGTTGCACTGCGTCTCATCCTGCGTCTCAATGCATGACTGCATCTCATCATTCGTCTAAGGCATATATTAAGGTTGGTGCAGGTTGTGTCTAAAGCAAACACACGGTCGGTGCATGTCTACGTCTAAGGTCTGTGAGGTCAGTGCATATCCTGCGTCTTATCTTGCATCTCACATAGCCTAGTCGGTGCATGTCTAAGTCGTTGCATCTGCATCTCATGCATTTGTGTCTTAGCATAACCTCGGTGCATATTTTGCGTCTCACATTGCGTCTCCTGCATATACTAGGGTTTGTGCACACTAGCAAGTCTGTGCATATCCCTTTAGCTAACGCATATAAGGTCGGTGCATTTCGACGCAAGGATCGGTGCATGTCTCATACATTATCTGTGCATGTTTGCCTTGTGCCATACAAGGTCCATGCAACATTTAGGTCCATGCATATAGAAACTCGTGCAAAACACTGTTGCTACATCTGAAGGTCCGTGCATATAGAAAGTCGGTGCAATACACTGTGCATGTTCGTATGTGTCTGTCAGCATAAGAACTCGGTGCAAGTCACTGTAGATCTCGGTGCATGGCTAAAGCCTATTCATAGTCGGTGTAGATTTTTGTCTTAGACATATTATAGTCGGTGCAAACTTTGCACTAAGCTCTTCTCTAGTTTAGGTCTGTGCATATGTCTGTTTACACATTTCACGGTAAGTGCACATCTATTTTAATTAAGCCTAAGGTCTGTGCAAGGTCTGTTCTTCCTCGTGATGAACTCTAATTTTCTACAAGTGATCCTAACCGATACTCTGTCCTTTGCAGGGAACAATCAGGTTCGTAGAAGAGGCACGTGACCTCTGAAATGGCAGAAGGCTGGCTGGTGGATAAAGGGAGAAATCATTGGCACGTGATCCGAGGATAAGGTTTAGAAGAACATTCTATTCCCTAACACGTGGACCAATGGAATTTCAGTAGGGTTCTGTTGCTTGATCCATACGAAGCCCCTATTCCTATATAAAGCTACATTACCCTTCGAAGAAGGGTGCTGGTGCTGGAAGAGAGGCCAACCCAGAGCAGAAGAAGAGAAGAGAAGCACGAGAGAAGAAGAGAAGAGGAGAGTCCAGAAGGAGAAGATAAGAGAGAGCAAGAAAGAGAGAGCCACCTTCAGGAAGAAAATTGAGCATCGTAAGAGAGAGAGTGAGAAGAAGAAGAAGTGTGAGCTGCAGTCTCTTTCTGACCTCTGGATCAAATCCAGGGCCAGCTTGCTCCATTTTTAGAGCTACATATTTTCTTTCATCCGTGTGTTTTACATTTCTTCAGTTTTTCTTTTTGAAACCTTTAGAAGTTGTGAATCAGCAAAGCTAAGCTGTATTGCTCAACAAGCGAGGGTGTTCCTCGGACAGCAAGCTGTGAGGCTCAGTGGTTGTAGGGATTTCTATCCCCAAAGCTGTGGATCAGTAGTTTTCAAGCTGTGTGGCAGCAGGAAGCCTTACTTAGTTGAGTAAGGGGCGGACGTAGATGTCTGGATAGAGATCGAACAACCTTAAAACATTTGTCTCCTGTGTGATTGCTTGTGCGTCTTCTCTTCTGTAGCTGAATGCTTAGGCTCACCTAAATGGTTTAGCATGGCTTGATTAGTTGATCGTTCATCTGCTGTTATCTTCTGATTGGTTTCATCTTGTGTCCTTAATCTAGTTTCTACTGCTGGTTGGTTTCACGTGCTCTTGGATCATCCTTCTTCTGAATCTGTGGGTGAGTCCATAGCAGTTCAGTCTATTTCCGCACTGGTTATTTTTAACTGCCTGTGTTGCCTTTTATTTGAGGTTGGATCTATTCACCCCCCCTCTAGATCCGTTCATCACACCCTACACTTGGTATCAGAGACAACCTCTCCCTTAGGGCCTTACATCCCGGAGAGTTTAGAATGGATGTTAGAGGGTTAACTGCTGAAGGTTAGTCCACTACTAAGTCCCCTTTCTTCGATGGGTCTAATTACTCTTACTAGAAGAATCGCATGGAGGTATTCCTATGGGCTAAAGACTATGAGATTTGGAAGGTAGTCAGTATTGGTCCTTTCGATTTACCCCCAGATGAAACATTTTGGACCAAGGAGCACATCCGTAGGTCCACCTTGAATTGGGCGGCCATTAATGTCATACAATGTGCACTTCATCCCACCGAGTTCTCCAGGATTTCCTCCTGTACCACAGCCAAGGAGATGTGGGATAAGCTGAAGGTTATCTATGAAGGGACTTCACAGGTTAGGGAAACCAGGGCTAACATGCTGGTCTCTGAGTATGAAGCATTCAGAATGAAGCCTGATGAGTCAGTGTCTGAAATGTATGCCCGTCTACTGGTGCTCACTAATGCTTGAGAAACTTGGGTAAAGTATATAGTGAGTACGAGCTGGTTAGGAAAATCCTAAGGTCTCTGACACCTATTTAGCATACCAAGGCCACCGTTGTAGAGGAGTCAAGGAACCTTGCTACCACGACTGTTGATGAGCTCATTAGCTCTCTTATGACTTATGAGCTAAACCTTAAGAGGGTAGATGAGTCTGAGAAAAGAAAGAAACCCCTGGCGCTTATAGTCTCAGCTAGTAACAAAGGGTTTGATAGTGAACACAGCTCGTCCAGTTCAGGTGAAGACAGTGATGATTTTGCTATGTTTACTAGGAATTTTAAGAGGTTTCTGAGAAAAGAAGGAAAGAGCTTTAAGAAAAAATATTTCTCTGGAAAAAAACAGTCAAAGCATAAATTTGATACTGCCAAGAAAACTGATAGCAATGTCTGTTATAATTGCAGGAAGGCAGGACATCTCAAGGCAGATTGTCCGGAGTTGAAAAACATTGAGAAAGCTAATCCCAGGTGGAAGAACAGGAAAGGAAAGGCTATGGTTAGCACCTGGAGTGATGAAGATGAAGGAAGTCAGAGCAGCTCCTCTGACAGTGAGAAGGAAGACAAGCTATGCTTGATGACCAAAAGTGGTGAAGACAAAGAAGACAGTGATGAGGTAACTTCAATTTTTGAAAATTTCACTCATGATGATTGGCAAGAAGCATATGATGAGTTACTCGATAAATATGATGATATGAGAAAAGAATACAAATGTTTGAAAAGGAAAATGAATTTTGTAATTCATGATACATCTTTGAATGATAAAATTGCTTGTCTGGAAATTAAAAATATCAATTTAAAAAAATCTCTTAATGAAGCTGAGTGTGATAAAGTCATCTTGATTGACTTAAGATCTGAAAATGAAAATCTGATGAACACCATTGATGAACTCAAACTTAGAATACATGAATTTCAGGAAGAAACTAGGATAGCCACTGAAAATATGAAGCTATCAATGGTGTGAATGTTGAATTGAAAAAGACAATAGAAAAATTAGAAAAAGAAAATACAGACAAACAAAACTCCCTTGAAAGCATGACACAAGGTACAGAAAATCTGAATGCCATCTTGGGAACAAAAAATATTTTTAGAAAGGGTGGTTTGGGTTTCAATCCAACTAGTAAGGAGAGGTTTGACGTGAGAACCATCTCCTTTGTGGCAGAAAAGGGGACATTTCAACCCCTGATAAACATGACTTCTGGAGAAGGTCAAAATAAGAGCAAAATGAAAAACATTGAGAAAACTAAGCCCAGTGCCAAGGAGAATGGCAAAGGGAAGATAGAGGTGTCTAGGGGATCATGCTCACATACTCCCACACCTAAATTCAAGGGACAGGCTAGGGGTCAGTTTTCTAATGCTAGAACTCAAGAAAAACCCAAGGCCAAAACTACCCAGTCCCCACAGAAAGGTCTAGGCAACCATTCAGGTGCTTCGACTTCTACTACTTTTGGGTACAAGTCCCTTAGGAACTCTGGGCCGAGTAGAAGTACCTTAGGACGAGGCTACTTCAACACTGCTCCAACCTACTCTTCATGCCACAACTTTTCTCACTATAATTCCCATGAGAGAGGTCAAGGTAGTTTCTATATGAGACCGATGCAGTATCATTTTCTGAACCCTTACACTACTCAGATGCATCAACCTCAACCTTGGAACTCCTATGTGCAACCTATGCACAACAAAATCATAAGTTAGAACCCCTATGGCTTTTACCATTCGATGTTCAGCCAGCCTAGGGTCTTCGGTGCACCCACTACTCCCAAAGCCTATCGGACTAAGCACTAGCAAAGAAAGTTTCAAAATGATTTTAAAAGGAAGAACCAAGCCACAGTACAGAAACAACTTCCAAAAACTAAAAGTGGCAAGAAAAGGCAGACTAAACCGAATGACAAAAAATCCACTATGAAGAAACCAAATTAGATGTGGATACCAAAACATTTAGTTTCTAGTCTGCATGAAATGAATGCTTTTATGGGGCCCAAACAGTTTTGGGTTCCAAACATTTCTGCTTGATTTTCCTTGCAGGTATGCCTGGCAGCCAACCAAAACAGATGGTACCTTGATAGTGGCTACTCCAGGCACATGACCAGGGATAAAGATAAATTTTGCATGCTGGTAAAGAAGGATGCAGGTCATGTTACCTTCGGAGGTAATACCAAAGGGAAAATAGTTGGATCAGGTAAAGTAGGTAAGTGTTATTCATACTGCATTGATGAAGTGTTATTGGTAGAAGGACTTGCCTACAATCTACTTAGCATCAGCTAGCTGTGTGATAAAGGTCATAAGATAGTTTTTGATTCTCTTGCATGCACCATATTTGAACCAAATTCTGAATGTGTCAAATTTTCTAGTAAGAGAGTCAATAATATCTACATGGTAGATTTAGATGATGCAGCACATATAGATTTATGCTTAACTGTTAATAAGGATGACTTAGCATGTCTGTGGCACCGTAGGTTAGGTCATGCTAGCTATCATGTGTTGCAAAAACTGACAAAACACAGCATGGTAAAAGGTCTCCCTGAAATTTCATTCAAAACAAATTATAAAAATTGTGAGGCTTGTACTCAATGCAAGCAAACTAGAAAGTCACTTAAGTCTAGAACTGAAAGCTTATCTTCTAAACCATTTGAGCTGATTCATATGGATTTGTTTGGACCATCTAGATCAGCCAGCTTATCTGGTAGGAGATATGGTTATATTTTAATAGATGACTTCTCTAGATTTACCTGGGTATATTTCCTGACACATAAAATGATGCTTTTAAGGAATTTCAAGAATTCTACCATAAAATAACTCAAACCAATGAGCACTCAATTTTAAACATTTTGTTTGATCATGGAGGTGAGTTTGAAAACTCACAATTTGATGATTTCTGCAGGGATAATAGAATCAACCACAGGTTCTCATCTCTAAGAACTCCAGAGCAGAATGGAGTAGTTGAAAGGAGGAATAGAACCTTAGTGCAAATGGCTAGGACAATGCTGGTTGAAGGGAATCTGCCAAGGAAGTTCTGGGCCGAGGCTGTGAGCACATCCTGTTACATAATTAACAGAGCTCGGGTAAGACCTTTCACACAAAAGACTCCTTATGAGATACTTAAAGGTAAGAAACCTTCACTAGCACATTTCATGGTCTTTGGATGTAAGTGTTTCATTCATATAAATTCTAAAAGAGACCTTGATAAGTTTGAACTTAAAAGTGAACCTGGAATCTTTCCAGGATATTCCGAAGTGTCCAGAGCCTATATGATTTATAACCTAAACTCAAAAACTGTTGAGGAATCACCTTATGTTATCTTTGATGAACATTCTAATAAATCTGAAATTGGTTTTTACAGACACAAGGCTGATGATGATATCCTTGAGAGTAAAGAAGAATCAAATCCTGAACCTGCAGAAGATGGTGAGACTAGTGTGTCTAGAACTCAGGGGGAGGAAAATACAGAACCAGGTAATCAGCCTACCAATGTTAGAGTTATTAAAGATTATCATTTAGAGAATATAATTGGTAATCTGAATGAACCCCTTAGGACTAGATCATACTTTAGGATTGAAAATGAGTTGAATTCTTTTGCACCAGTCTCTCAAATAGATCCAAAAAACATAGATAGTGCCTTAGAAGATGTGCATTGGATAAATGCCATGCATGATGAGTTGAACCAATTTGAAAGGAACAAGGTATGGCACCTAGTTCCTAATCCCTCACACGGCTCGGTTGTATGCACTAAATGGATTTTCAGGAATAAGATAGATGAGCAAGGTAAGGTAGTTAGAAATAAAGCTAGGCTAGTGGCACAGGATTACAACTAGGAATATGGGGTAGATTTTGAAGAATCTTTTGCACATGTTGCCAGGTTAGAGGCAATTAGAATACTTTTAGCTTTTGCATGTAGCCTACGAATAAAATTGCTGCAGATGGATGTAAAATATGCTTTTTTGAATGGGTTGATAAGGGAGGATGTGTATGTTAAACAACCTCTAGATTTTGAATGCCTTGATTTTCTTGATTATGTTTAAAAATTAGATAAGGCATTATATGGACTGAAGCAAGCTCCCAGGGCCTGGTACAACAGGCTGAGCTCCTTTCTCACAAGTAAGGGTTTTTCAAGAGGAGAAGTTGACCAAACCCTATTCACTAAGGTCAATAACAATGACATTCTTATTGTTCAGATTTACGTAGATGATATAGTGTTTGGGTCAACTAAATCTGAAATGTGTGAGGAATTTTTTAAATTAATGACAGATGAATTTGAAATGAGTTCTATGAGAGAATTGAAGTTTTTCCTTGGTCTGTATGTCAATCAAACATTGGAGGGAAGCTTCATCACACAGTCCAAGTACCTAAGGGACATGCTGAAGAAATATCAAATGGAAAACCTCAAAGCAATAACAGCACCTATGGGCACCTCAACCAGTCTTGATGGTGACCCAAAAGGTAAATTGGTTGACACCAAGCTCTATAAAGGTATGATCGGATCTCTTTTGTACCTTACTGCATCTCGACCTGATATTCAATTCTCAGTATGGTTATGTGCTAGATTTCACGCTAGTCCTAGAGAATCTCACATGAGTGCAGTGAAGAGGATTTTTAGGTATCTCTCAGGTACCCCTGACTTAGGTCTATGGTTTCCTGCTAAGTGTGAGCTCGACCTTGTAGCTTACACTGATGCAGATTATGCTGGGTGCAGACTAGATAGAAAGAGCACTAGTGGGTATTGTCAATACCTAGGCGGTTGTCTTGTGTCTTGGGCATCTAAGAAGCAACACACTGTTGCTCTTTCCACTGCTGAAGCAGAATATGTTGCAGCAGGGAATTGTGCAGCCCAAGTCTTATGGATAAAGCACCAACTTGCTGATTATCACATCAATCTAGGATGCACACCTATTTTGTGTGATAACACCAGTGCTATTTCATTAACCAAAAATCTTGTTCATCACTCTAGGACAAAGCACATAGAAATTAAACATCACTTCTTGAGAGATGAAGTAAGTAAGAATGAAATTGAATTTCACTTTGATGAAACTGAAAAATAAATTGCTAACATATTTACGAAGCCCCTTGGAAATGATAGATTTAAATTTTTAAGAAGGGAACTAGGCTTGTGTAAATTTCAGCATGATGATTAATGTTTCATTCCTATCTGTTGTAAATAAATGCTCTTCATAAATGCTTCAACTGCACATGTCACAGACCATCAATTAACTCTGTCAGTAGTTTAACTGCATGCATTGCACTCTGTCCGTTAATAGAGTCATGGTTGTGTCGTGCATTTGTGTCAAGCATTTTCATTATGCATTCATTTGTCACCTTGTTTCAACCAATCATGATACACATAGACAGGGGGAGCATGTGTTCTCCATTCTTGTTGATTGTCTACCTTGACATGCATGTGTTAGAGGAAATTCAGAAATCTATATGTCTGTTCTGATTCATTTTTTTTCTTTCTGAACTAACTTCTCTTGAAATCATTTCTCCTGGCATCCCTCTATATCAAGTTGATACATTATCATGGTAACACATTTGGCATCTGACCTACCTTTACTTTAGAAAATTCATTCACTCTCATCCTTGAAAATCTTGCTATCCCTGAGATTCTGAAATAAAGACAAACTGATGATCATTTCACTATACTAAGCTTCTAAAATCAGACATCTACTCCTATAAGAATCTGAATGCACCTTGTCTGAACTGATGATTTAGGTTTAATGAACTTTAGAGTCTAAAGGCTTAACTCAATGAAAAAGAGTTGTTCAGTTAATAGCTCTCAACCATTCTTTACATGTTATGTCTGATTCTGTCATTCTGAAACTGAAAGTATATAAACTCAAGAAACCATAGTTGAGAAACTTAGATATACATATTATTTTTAAACAAAACAAAAGGGCAGCTATATAAATCTTTTGGGTCAAAAATAATTTAGCAGAGCAATGACTGAAGTCACTGAGAAACTGGGTCCTTCATCTAAGAAAGAGGATGTACCCATGTCATGAGGTGCTTTAGTTAACTCTATTTAAAAAGGATAAAATTTTGATTCAAAAACTAATTGGCAGAGCAATGGCTGACTCCACAGAGAAACGGGGCTCTCTATCTATGAAATAGAGTGCACCTATGTCATGAAGTGCTTCAGTTACCTCTGTTCAAAAAATTGAAATAGAATGGTAAATCCTACTGAGTAAACTGGGGGTGTTGGCGTCTGATCAATGTGTACCTCCATGTATAAAGGTCTGGATCATACCTGCCTGTTCATACATTTATGGTCAACAAGTTAAATCCAGCTGTAACCCTGAAGAAATATATCAGATTTTGCTTAACCTCAATACCTACTCTAGTTGCTCCTATGAACTTCTCTGATTTTATACTCAAGTAAGTTGAAGATTGATTGTTCTTACCTGATGTTGTATGCCTGGTTCATTGCTATTAACATCTCATGCAACCCTCTACAACGAGTCTAGTTGCTAAACTCTAACTCTCATTACACTTAAATAAGATTTTTACCAAGGTTGCCTTACGTGAACTATTATTCTAATAGATTCTGATCTAAGTATGCTTGTTTAATGAAAATTTCCTTCAGTTTGTCACCAGATCTCATGGATTACATACTCTGCAACCCTTCTCATCTTTGTGTCTCCTCACTGCCACAATTCATTTGTCTCTCTCCTGTTCCTTGTTTGCTAATGGCAAAGGGGGAGAGAATTTGATGAGTTTTTAACTCGATGGGTAGTTTGAGCCTTATCAATTCTTTAGTGAAAAGGGGAGAGAAAGGGGGAGTGTCTAAAGAGGGAGAGATTTTAAGACTCTTATTGCATTTGTGTTGCCATCAAAGTATAAATTGTTGCCATCATCAAAAACGGGGAGAATGTTGTGTCTCCTCTGAATTGGCGCTATCCTTGTCTTGTTTTAATGATTGGCAACCATGGTTTGACCATTGGCAATAGTGGTTTAGCCTCATCAGATTGAATGCACAATCATTTCTTCGAACAGGTTTTGCATTGGCACATGGTCCGTGCATATATTGGTCGGTGCAGATTTAGTCTGCACATGACCAAAGTCAGTGCATGCAGTCCTTTGCACATGTCAGGTCGATGTGTTTTTACTTTCTGGCACATTTGAAGTCCGTGCACTTCATTGTTCAGGTCGGTGCATATGTGAGCATTTTGCATATATGTCAGTGCAAGCTGCGTGGAAGGTCTTAGCATAACCTCGGTGCATGTTTTTGTTAGTGTTCATAAGGTCTGTGCAGCTCTTACTGCGAGCAAGTCTATGCAGGGTTTAGCCGCGTGCATGTTCTTTTAGCTAGCGCAAATGAGGTCGGTGCTATTTTGTGTCTCAGTGCATGTGATGCGTCTCAGCTTGCGTCTCATGCTATGTCTAAGGTCAGTGCAATGTTTTATCTGAGCACGTTGCACTGCGTCTCAGCTTACGTCTCATGTTATGTATAAGGTCAGTGCAATGTTTTGTCTGAGCACATTGCACCGCGTCTCATCCTGCGTCTCAATGCATGCCTGCGTCTCATGATTCGTCTAAGGCATATATTAAGGTCGGTGCAAGTTGTGTCTAAAGCAGACACACGGTCGATGCATGTCTACGTCTAAGGTTTGTAAGGTCTGTGCATATCCTGCGTCTTATCTTGCGTCTCACATAGCCTTGTCGGTGCATGTCTAAGTCATTGCATCTGCGTCTCATGCATTTGTGTCTTATCATAACCTCGGTGCATAGTTTGTGTCTCATGCATATACTAGAGTTTGTGCACACTAGCAAGTCTGTGCATATCCCTTTAGCTAACGCATATAAGGTCAGTGCATTTCGACGCAAGGATCGGTGCATGTCTCATACATTATCTGTGCACGTTTGCCTTGTGCCATACAAGGTCCATGCAACATTTAGGTCCATACATATAGAAACTCGTGCAAAACACTATTGCTACATCTGAAGATCCATGCATATAGAAAGTCTGTTCAATACACTATGCATGTTCGTATATGTCTGTCAGTATACGAACTCGATGCAAGTCACTGTAGATCTCGGTGCATGGCTAAAGCCTATTCACAGTCGGTGCAGGTTTTTATCTTAGAAATATTATAGTCGGTGCAAACTTTGCACTGATCACTTCTCTAGTTTAGGTCTGTGCATATCTCTATTTACGCATTTCACGGTTAGTGCACATCTGGTTTAATTAAGCCTAAGGTCCGTGCAAGGTCTGCTCTTCCTTGTGATGAGCTCTAATTTTCTACAAGTGATCCTAAACGATACTCTGTCCTTTACAGGGAACAATCAGGTTCGCAGAAGAGGCACGTGACCTCTGAAATGGCAGAAGGCTGGCTCGTGGATAAAGGGAGAAATCATTGGCATGTGATCCGAGGATAAGATTTAGAAGAACATTCTATTCCCTAACACGTGGACCAATGGAATTTCAGTAGGGTTCTGTTGCTTGATTCATACGAAGCCCATGTTCCTATATAAAGCTACATTACCCTTCGAAGAAGGGTGCTGGTGTTGGAAGAGAGGCCAACCCAGAGCAGAAGAAGAGAAGAGAAGCTGATGCGGGACGGCACCGAAATGGGCTAAGACCTACGAATGCAACAAGTGCGGCCAGCAGTCGCACGCCAAAGGCAAGCCGGGCGGCTGACCTCCGTAGCGTTCCTCCGGGTGGAGGCGTCTCTCAACAAGAAATCCAAGCCCACAGCCGTCCCTATGAGGGAAGCGTAGGGATCTCAGCGGCTAAGGAGCCGCCGTGCGCCTATGGGAATCTAGTCCGAGCTCGGCGCTCGACTAGGGCCACGGAATGGGTGCTCTCAACTCACAACCACGCGGTGAATAATAAGCTAGCTAGGAACCTACACACACTCACGCGGCATGCTAGAAAGTATACTAGTAAAGCAAATGCCAACAAAGGGAGCGTTGCGCGTACCTCCACGCCTAGGCGTGGGGAAGAAACCCTGGCCGAGATCGACAACCCCGATACACAAGGACGAACAATAATACAACCTCGACCACCAACGCCCACTCCTCGCAGGGAGATAACAGGCTACACAAAGAGATTCGGGGCTGCCGATGTACGGGCTGACGGGCGGCACTCGGTGAAGGGTTGGCCGCGAGGAGGACCCGAACGGCGGTCGGCAGGTTCGCAGCAATGCGTGACTCCGCGGTGAAAGCTCCCACGACCTGGTCCGGGATCCGATTGAGGAGCCGTCAGCGATGGCTCGTAGCTATGTCACGGGAGGAAGCCTCGGCCAAAGTGGGCGCGTAGATTCCGTCCGTGGAAGCCGGGGGCGCACCTGCAAGTTGTGACTGGATTCTGCTCCCAGAACTGCGCGCTCGAGCGGGAAAATTAATAAGAATTAGACCCGAAGAGCGAACGGAGCTCCGCTTGTTGGAGGACAAAGAGGACGCAGAGCAGCAGGCCCCGGTCGAAGGGTTCGATCAGATCTGGTCGTGGCTGAGAGAAGTAGGCTCTGGAATCCGCCGGTGGTCCTGGCGCCGGGTGGACAGGGCAGACCTTCGCGACCTCACGGGCAGGGACGCCACGAACAGCTCGGACGTCGGAACGAGGCGAGGTCAGCGGCGTTGGACAGAGGACGAAGAGAGGTACGACCGGTAAAGATCCCACATCCAAACTCGCAGGCGTCCATCCTGTGGGATTTTTGCAAGGGGTAGACAGAATCTGGCTCGCAGGGAGAGGGGGTCCTGCGCGTGCTCACGAAGAAAATCGCCACGGGTGATGCCGATCTCCAAATGAGGCGAAACCACCTCGCACGCGTTGGCGACTCGCAGAAGAGTCACCCAAAAATGGGCTGGTCGCCCAAGGTCTTCACGAACAGGGGGTGGTCGTCGCTGCTCTTGGAGGAGAAGTCCGGGCGCACCGAACTAGAACTTGAGAAGGGATAGAAGAGAAAGGGGCCCTCGGCGTCGCACCGAGGGCTGGGGAGTCACACCCCGGGTTTGCTCCCATCGCAGGAGCAAGGAGGAACAGAGGAGGGGGTGCAGCCACCTTCAACAAATGCTTTTTCAATTCTATTCAATAATCTTCCAAAGAAAATACATGAGATGTTTTATATGGGGAGGGGGAATGCTAGGGTTGAAACCCTAGCCAAGAGGGAGGGGAGGAGGATGCGCACATGGCATGGGGGAAAGGGGGGTGCGCAACATGGCAAGGGGGGTGCGCACCACTCCTTGATTGTCGGAGTGGATTGGGGGATGGGGGCGGCCAAAGGAGGGAGGGGGGATCGGATGGGGAAGGGAAAGGGGGGGGGGCGCACCCCTCTTCCTATAATCTAGGAGAGGGGCGGCTGCCACCTTCCAAGAGGAGGGAAAGAGGTGGGGGCGCCCAAAACCCTAACCCTAGGTGGGCCAAGCCTTGAGTTAGGCAGCCATGCCAAATGGGCCAAGGCTTGAACCAAGAAAGTGGCCCAATAGCCCTATCTCCTACCTAATAAGCATAAAAAGACCCAACTAAAGCTTAATTGGCCCCAATTGGCCTACAAAGGTCCACACAACTAATAAAAGTGTCCACGCAGGGACTAAACCAAGGCCCAGCATGGCCTAAAGCATAAATAACTAAAGATAACTCTGCTCATCCGCCAAGTGATCGCCGAGCCAAAGGGATGCCGGCGAGATCCGTGTACTCCGTCGTGAAGTGTGGCGCATGTCCTCACCAATTCTCCCCGGGTGGGAAGAACTCGACCCTGTCGAGTACGGGTCCTGGTCGCTCCAGTAGCGCTCCAGCAGGTCCGGGTCGATCCTCTCCAGCTCTCCACGTGTGATCCAGGCATCGTCTGTCGCAGGGCGCCCTTTCCAACGCACTAGGAAGCGTTGGTAGGCTCCGCTCCTGGTCGTGGTCACCTGCTCATCCAGTATACAATCTATATGCTCGCGTTTCTGTAATGGGGCTGGAAGAGGTGGACGCTCAGAAGGTGTAATACTCTCAACAGGAGGGGAGGGCCCAAAAAGCTCACTGGGAATCACCGCGGGATCCCGATATGCCACCAGATCTGAGACATTGAACGTCGAACAGATCCCATAGTCGTCTGGCAGCTCAATCTCATACGCATTCGACCCGATTCGCTTCAAGACTCGAAAGGGTCCAGCACCGCGGGCCTGGAGTTTCTTCACGGCCCCCGAAGGAAACCGTTCAGGTCTGACCCTGATCATGACGTACTCTCCCTCTCGGAACTCACGGGTGCGTCGATGCGCATCTGCTAACTCCTTATAACGTGCGTTGCTGGCCTCGAGGTGGTGATGATGCAGACTCCGAACTAGCTGTGTTGACTCATACCTATGTGAATGCAGTGGTGGTCCTGGACATCCAAACACAGACCTAGCATGCCTATGACTCCTACTAGACTTGACAACATGGGGAGGACCTGGACAACCAAAGTATGACCTATCATGCACATGTGTCCTACTAAATAGGGTAGACTCAGGAGGATGAATAATCCCAAGCTTACTCATGACATCTCCCCTATATGACGATGGACATGGTGAAACATGGGGAAGAGACATGTGTCCCTGGCCTCCTAAGCTCGGGCATCTGGATGCCTGCAAGGTGAGGTGTTGACTAGAAGGCCTAGGTGGTGTATGATAGTGGACCTCCTCGACGAGGTGGGGAAAAGAATATGGGTCGAGAGGCTCACTAGGGAGGGGATCGAATGGGTCAAAGAAATGATGAACCCTCTCGACAGGTCCCTTCACAATACTTGCCCATGTGCGACATTCGCCCAGGTGCAGATGATCACCTTCAGGCGCTCTAATGTATGGGGCAAGAGGCTCATGAGGAAGGTAAGGAAGGCAAGGTTCCTCCCTCGGGACCGTGATACCATAAGAGGGGACGAAGTCAACCTCCTCGAGAATGGGAAAGAGTAAAAGGACCTCAGAGGTGATATGTCCCATGGTATAGACCGAGGTAATAGACCCCAAAGCAGGGAGTGTAAAGCTATGACTATAGGGTTGGTCAAACCCTAAGGTCAACATATATGTCAACTCCCATTGACAATCTAAACTCCTAAGGAAGCCCTTCACATTTTCAAGAAAGCAGAAGGACCGAAAAGTGGTGTGAAAGGAGTCAAGGGGTACAATTGGGAGAGCTGGCTCCATGGATGGGTAGCAAGGGATCGGGGCATCTAGAATTAGGCCCTTCCTTAACCAGCTAGCTAAAGACTCTCCAATAACCAGTTCACCCTCGGAAGGTAAGAATGGCTCTATATGAGGGTCTAAGGGTGAAGCATCTCCCTCGGGAATGGAAACAGAGTCCTCTATGATGTGGAGGGGCCCCTGGCTCTCAGTCGAGGGTCTCAGGCCGAGAGTGTCGGCCCTAACTTCCAAAGGTTCAGGCACGACTGGGTGCTCCATGGGGTCACTCCCTAACTCCTCAACCTCAGTTAGGTACTCCTCAGCCAACTCCTGTTCAGCCTCGTAAGTCACTGGAACAAGAGGCGGAGTGGATCGCTGGGGATGGGTGGCTAGCGACACGGAGGTGGTCGGCGTAACGCCGTCGTGGAAGACGAACTCGCCTGGAAGGTGAGATGGGTGTAAGGTGCAGGTCCTCCTGTCCAGGTCGATGGTCGCTCTTCTCTTCTCCAACCAAGTTTGCCCTAAGATGATGCATGGACCAGCAAGTGTGCCAATCTTGCACCATGCACCATCGTAATATTGAACGGGGCCAAACCACCGTTGAAACTCGATAAAAGCTAAGTCATCGCAGAGAACAATCTCCCCAGTCTTTGAGAGAGACTCTACAATGTCCTGTGAGACATGATTAGATGGAACCCTATTGATGAAGTCGATCTCCGTATGCAACCCATTAGGTAGGATGGCCACGGACTTGACAGGGTGCTGAAACGACTCGGTCATCGGCATAGGGATCGGGTCTCCCGACGACTGAGTGGTAGGGGCGACACCTAGGGGTCGTGCCATAAGTGCCTCAAATTGGGCCACCAGGGATGACCAATCTGACATGTGGGCTCGAGGAACCACCATGGGGCTGGCGGTGAGCTGGACATGCAAGACTCAACGAGACAAGAATAAAACTCTAACTAGACACAAACCTAAAATGACAATGCAATGGTAGGTTACCTAGATGAACTAAGAGACTCAATGCACCCTAGACAACCTAAAGACTCAAAAGACCTAAGACCCCAATTTGTTAGAACAAACTGGTTCCCTAAGCTCTGATACCACTTTGATGCGGGACGGGACCGAAATGGGCTAAGACCTACGAATGCAACAAGTGCGGCCAGCACTCGCACGCCAAAGGCAAGCCGGGCGGCTGACCTCCGTAGCGTTCCTCCGGGTGGAGGCGTCTCTCAACAAGAAATCCAAGCCCACAGCCGTCCCTATGAGGGAAGCGTAGGGATCTCAGCGGCTAAGGAGCCGCCGTGCGCCTATGGGAATCTAGTCCGAGCTCGGCGCTCGACTAGGGCCACGGAATGGGTGCTCTCAACTCACAATCATGCGGTGAATAATAAGCTAGCTAGGAACCTACACACACTCACGCGGCATGCTAGAAAGTATACTAGTAAAGCAAATGCCAACAAAGGGAGCGTTGCGCGTACCTCCACGCCTAGGCGTGGGGAAGAAACCCCGGCCGAGATCGACAACCCCGATACACAAGGACGAACAATAATACAACCTCGACCACCAACGCCCACTCCTCGCAGGGAGATAACAGGCTACACAAAGAGATTCGGGGCTGCCGATGTACGGGCTGACGGGCGGCACTCGGTGAAGGGTTGGCCGCGAGGAGGACCCGAACGGCGGTCGGCAGGTTCACAGCAATGCGTGACTCCGCGGTGAAAGCTCCCACGACCTGGTCCGGGATCCGATTGAGGCGCCGTCAGCGATGGCGCGTAGCTAGGTCACGGGAGGAAGCCTCGGCCAAAGTGGGCGCGCAGATTCCGTCCGTGGAAGCCGGGGGCGCACCTGCAAGTTGTGACTGGATTCTGCTCCCAGAACTGCGCGCTCGAGCGGGAAAATTAATAAGAATTAGACCCGAAGAGCGAATGGAGCTCCGCTTGTTGGAGGACGAAGAGGACACAGAGCAGCAGGCCCCGGTCGAAGGGTTCGATCAGATCTGGTCGTGGCTGAGAGAAGTAGGCTCTGGAATCCGCCGGTGGTCTTGGCGCCGGGTGGACAGGGCAGACCTTCGCGACCTCACGGGCAGGGACGCCACGAACAGCTCGGACGTCGGAACGAGGCGAGGTCAGCGGCGTTGGACAGAGGACGAAGAGAGGTACGACCGGTAAAGATCCCACATCCAAACTCGCAGGCGTCCATCCTGTGGGATTTTTGCAAGGGGTGGACAGAATCTGGCTCGCAGGGAGAGGGGGTCCTGCGCGTGCTCACGAAGAAAATCGCCACGGGTGATGCCGATCTCCAAATGAGGCGAAACCACCTCGCACGCGTTGGCGACTCGCAGAAGAGTCACCCAAAAATGGGCTGGTCGCCCAAGGTCTTCACGAACAGGGGGTGGTCGTCGCTGCTCTTGGAGGAGAAGTCCGGGCGCACCGAACTAGAACTTGAGAAGGGATAGAAGAGAAAGGGGCCCTCGGCGTCGCACCGAGGGCTGGGGAGTCACACCCCGGGTTTGCTCCCATCGCAGGAGCAAGGAGGAACAGAGGAGGGGGTGCAGCCACCTTCAACAAATGCTTTTTCAATTCTATTCAATAATCTTCCAAAGAAAATACATGAGATGTTTTATATGGGGAGGGGGAATGCTAGGGTTGAAACCCTAGCCAAGAGGGAGGGGAGGAGGATGCGCACATGGCATGGGGGAAAGGGGGGTGCGCAACATGGAAAGGGGGGTGCGCACTACTCATTGATTGTAGGAGTGGATTGGGGGATGGGGGCGGCCAAAGGAGGGAGGGGGGATCGGATGGGGAAGGGAAAGCGGGGGGGCCGCACCCCTCTTCCTATAATCTAGGAGAGGGGCGGCTGCCACCTTCCAAGAGGAGGGAAAGAGGTGGGGGCGCCCAAAACCCTAACCCTAGGTGGGCCAAGCCTTGGGTTAGGCAGCCATGCCAAATGGGCCAAGGCTTGAACCAAGAAAGTGGCCCAATAGCCCTATCTCCTACCTAATAAGCATAAAAAGACCCAACTAAAGCCTAATTGGCCCCAATTGGCCTACAAAGGTCCACACAACTAATAAAAGTGTCCACGCAGGGACTAAACCAAGGCCCAGCATGGCCTAAAGCATAAATAACTAAAGATAACTCTGCTCGTCCGCCAAGTGATCGCCGAGCCAAAGGGATGCCGGCGAGATCCGTGTACTCTGTCGTGAAGTGTGGCGCGTGTCCTCACCAGAAGCACGAGAGAAGAAGAGAAGAGGAGAGTCCAGAAGGAGAAGAGAAGAGAGAGTAAGAAAGATAGAGCCACCTTCAACAAGAAAATTGAGCATCGTAAGAGAGAGAGTGAGAAGAAGAAGAAGTGTGAGCTGTAGTCTCTTTCTGACCTCTAGATCAAATCTAGGGTCAGCTTGCTCCATTTTCAGAGATACATTATTTTCATTCATCCGTGTGTTTTACGTTTCTTCAGTTTTTCTTTTTGAAACCTTTAGAAGCTGTGAATCAGCAGAGCTAAGCTCTATTGCTCAGCAGGTAAGGGTGTTCCTCGGACAGCAAGCTGTGAGGCTCAGCAGTTGTAGGGATTTCTATCCCCAAAGCTATGGATTAGTGGTTTTCAAGCTGTGTGGTAGTGGGAAGCCTTACTCAGTTGAGTAAGGGGTGGACGTAGATCTATGGATAGAGATCGAACCACCTTAAAAATATTTGTCTCCTGTGTGATTGCTTGTGCGTCTTCTCTTCGGTAGATGAATGCTTAGGCTCACCTAAATGGTTTTGCATGGTTTGATTAGTTGATCATTTATCTGTTGTTATCTTCTGATTGGTTTTATATTGCGTCCTTAATCAAGTTTCTACTGCTGGTTGGTTTCACGTGCTCTTGGATCATCCTTCTTCTGAATCTATGGGTGAGTCTATAACAATTCAGTCTATTTCTGCACTGGTTATTTTTAACTGCCTGTGTTGCCTTTTATTTGGGGTTGGATCTATTCACCCCCCTCTAGATCCATTCACCACACCCTACAGAGGAGACGCAATCCTCGCTACGAGAAACAACCACCGATCAAACCCATGTTCGGCAGATAAATCAAACATCAGCTTCGCTACCAACTGACCGATCTCACGCCCTACACCAGGGATGACCATCACTGAGCATCCAACAGCTCACACAGCCATCTCAACTAACTGCGACACTTCCGTCGACTCCTCGCCAAGGACCATCTCATACCTGGCAAGCCGAACACCGATTACCACACTAGACTAGCTCTGTCAGAACTCAAACTCCGACAAAGCCCAAATCCCATTCTGAAAAAGGCACATCACAGAAACAGCTACCAAAAGCCTCGCTGGCACATGACTCTCACCATTCTCGAGCCGCAACAACCAGCATCTTCTGTCTCTGAAAGACCAATCGCCGGTCACTAGCTACTCGTCAACGTGAAACCTTTACTTACTCAGCTTCTTCCTCCTTTTCTGGTCCTCAACCAGATCCGAAGGGCACATTCCATATCTCGACAGGCCTTCTGTTGACTTCCGCACAGACCAAATACTGCATCACGAGCCAATCCTCACTCGGACACCGCATCCAGACCGATCCCTATGCCAACTCTACCCTCTCAGGGGAGCACGACAGAATCAACTGGCGATATTTCCACAATCCTCAATCCTCACATCACTCGACTTAGACTCACAAGGAAATCCTCCCATGCTAGTGACAAGACCAAGGCTCACCATCCAACAACAACATCCCATCATGGACCTCCATACACAGGCATCATCCACCGCTATCCAATCCCAACTTATCTTAATTATTCCAAATGGACGCCTACCGATCCCGATTCTGCCCTAACCACAGAGCCATGAGACAACACCTGAACAATCCTCGGCACATGTCTCTAGAACAGACAAGTGCCGCCTGACATCATAGCATCCTGGTCGACGACGCCGCAACCAATGAACACTGATCACCAACCATCGCTGATCATTATCATCGCTGAGTCCTCTTCCACATCATTCTGAAACTCTCGGACTCAGTTGGGTCCCTTAATAATACAGACCTTGCCGTAGCCTATCACACGGATAGCATTACCAGCCGCTCGCAGCTACCTACTGGGACCCATAATCTCTTAGAGATCACTCTTCTCAAGGACCACGATCTCATCTGAGGACACAACTTCCAGCACGAGTCAAGCGCCAAGCCACCGACTCCGTCCCTCATGTCCTCGACCTCGGTCAGGCTATATCTCGACAACCCCATCCGAGTCTAACCCCAACGCCTGACATGGCTTCCAACGCATGAACAGGGTACTGATGTGGCAAAATTGCCAACATATTTCCCTAACTCTCCACCTGCCAGTGCCACAACCACAATATCTCAAGCAACGGCACGACAACAACATGTCTCACACCGAGGGACCAATCCTCCGATGCTCTACACATCCTCAAAAATTCACCTGTAGCGACCAACATTACATTCCTGAACCTGTGGGTTATAGGCCCACTACGATTCCGCTGTGCACTCTGATCCATGCACATAGCCTACCATAACAATGATTCGGGATCCGCCATCCCGACAATCCTCCGCTCTCCCGAGCATAACTCTCGACTAGAGCACCCACTCCGACACCTTAAACCACGACCTTAACACCTCAGAAGCTGGATAAACCTCAAATTGGGGTGGCCAAACTCAATACCAGCTTTCTCAGAGCAAGCCCACGGCCACTTAATCACGAGCAACCCTTGCCAGCCACCTGACCTCGCAGCAAATTCCTCGAACGCAACACCTTAGCAACGCGCCTGCCGGAAGACTCTACCCAACACAGCACAACCGGGGCCACAGCCCATAAGGAAGAAATCTCTCTATCACATTCCTCGGGCCCCACACCGGCACTCCAACAAGAACAACAACCACTTTACAGTGCCAACTCAACGCACTCAAGCTCTTACGTGAGAAACCAAGCGAAAAATAAGCACAAAACCCTATGCCAGCTACCGACTGTACTAGACCTTATGGACTCTAATCACTGTAATATCTCACATTCCTATGTACGTCCACAACCATGCTCTGATACAATCTATAATGACCTAAGATCTGGATATCGGGAAAAGACCCAATACCATTCGAATCTTGGCCCGCCGCCCACGAGTCGGAGGGCTCGGAAGGGCTAAAAAGAGTGTGGAGATACAAAGAAATAGGAAACAAAGTAGGACAATTCAACAATTAACAGAAATATATAGACAGCTACAACAAAGTCCAGTCCAACAGAAGTACAGTCTACGGTAGAGAAGCGTACCCAACGCTGAGAGAACACTCGGCCCAGCGTGCTGGCAACTAAGAATCTCGGCGCAACACCCTCGAACCTCAAGGAAGAACTGCCACACCTGAAAAGTAGGGTTGAGCCTCCTATCACTGGCTCAGTAGGGGTCCCGTGGAACCCCAACCATAAACAACAACAGTTACGGAAAGTAACAACAACAGCAAGAACAGCAAACACGGTGGCCGGTAAAACCTCGGCACTATAGCTACTCTAACTATACTAGGAAACACACCCCGATCTCACAGTCGGGGGACCAACGGACTAATCAAAAAACCTCTGGCTACACTGCCAGGAGAAACATCAAGACAACGCTATCATGGAGGCCCATCTCACAGGCAAAGGCCCAACCCAAGACCACACAGTCTGGGAACAATCACGACCTCGCAGTTGTGGACCTAACACTGTCTAGGGAAAACCCTCGGTGACGCTCACCAGAAACCCTAGACCTCTACCTCGGGAACACACCTGAAAACTACGCGTAGGAAACGAAAACTCGGGTCACGAGAAACTCACGTCAAGTGATGGGAGCACTGCCCACTAGAAGCAAGGCCGGATGCGTCCACTAACATCTTAGTTCGCGCCTCAGGTGTCTCCCTCTGGCCCAGCGGGAACTGAGACACCGTACTAGTCACCACAAAATAAGGACTAGTTGGGGTCACGCTCCTCAGCGCAGGTCCGACGCCCTCAACCACCTATGCACACACAGACCATGCGCCATACGTCAGATCCTCTAGCTAGTTCTTCCCCAAAGCCCGGACTCATGCTGCGCGAAGGGGCCCTACGGTAACTAGCCTAACAACCGTCTCTCTCGGGTAAGCAGCTCCACCACTCCCGGGTGGGTCAGCACACGCGTGCTGTAAGAAGTCTACGGCTAGTGGGAGGTCACTAAACGTGAACACAGAAAGTCACGCACACATCCATCGTGAGTAACACAGAGTACTCGGTGGCCCAGGGCCACTGACTCCGGATAGCCCTAAGGACCTACTAGACCTGACGGTCCCTGAGTCACAAGACTCAAGTCAAGACTGTCACATAGGGACAGCCCTAGGCCGTCAATCTGGCCTATCCCTAGGTCAGAAACCACTGTCCGATATAGCTTTTAAGGTGGGACATAATCGCCGAGCCTAAATTCCTTCCAAAGGAAAGCTAAGAAACCCTCCAGCCCCAAGCTGGTGATTGGACTCACAGTCCAAGGCCATCCACATGGTCCATACGGAAACCACTTTCCGGAGAAGCTACTGTTGGGTTCGGTGCTATGTATTCAGAGGGGGGGGTGAATGAATATGACCTTTAAAAACTTTTGCTCAATTAAAATCAAATGCTCACTAGACAGATTTAGACAAATGAAACAAGCCGATCAAATATTCTGTTCAACCAGTAAGCGAACACTTGGAGCGCCCCTATGCAAACATCTAGCAAAAGCAAAGACAGATAAATCAACCAACAATGCAATAGGAGTTTTTAGGTGGTTCGGTCCTCCAGACCTACGTCCACCCCACACTCAAAACCCGAGTGTGGCTTACTGCTGCGCAACACAGCTTGCGTCCACTGGGCATCACAGCTTGCCTACAACCGCTGGGCCTCACAGCTTGCCATCCCGCTGAGCATCACAGCTTGCTGTCCAGAGGAGTCCACCTCTGCAACGCTGAGCATCACAACTTGCTGACCAGTGGAATCCACCACTGCAACCGCTGACTAATAGCTTAAAGAAAGGTATAAAATGAAAACAGAAGATAGACAAGATAGCAACGGAAAGCTGTAAATGAAAAGCATAATATAGCTCTCAACAGAGCAGACTGGCCTGGATTTGATCCACAGTCCAATAAACAGATCTTCAGACTTCACTCTTCTTCTCTTGATCTCACTGTCTCTCTTTCTTTCTCTCTTTCTCTTCTTTCTCTTCTTCTTCTACTAATCTCTCACTCTCTGCTCTTCTTCTCTCTTTGGATCGAAGGCTCTCTACTACTCTCAGACTGGATGTATATGCTTTGCCTCCCTTTAGATGATCATCCTCCTGCAGAAGACGAAGGCATCAATATATACTAGCAGCATGTGGATAAGAGGCGTGTGGCTTCCACATTTCCTGCCCTAAGAATTCGGACCACGTGGCAGCATCCAGCAGGCTGTCAGTACATGTGTCTTCATCTGGGCACTCCCCTTATTCTCAGATCACGTGTCTTCATTAGGCTTCACGAAGGGTGTTGTCAGACAGAGAACAAATTATCAGTCTAAGTCTAAACCCTGTACACACTATGAATATGAAATGCATTGTATATACTTGTGAAGGCGAATGCAGTGTACAGACTTTGCCCCAATGTGTAGACTTCACATAAGAGGGCAACGGCTGTACATACTTTGAAGAGCATTCAGCATCCAACGTATAGACTTAGGCAATGTAAGAGGTTGCCAGTGTATGGACTTGATGAGCGTTCAACAATGTGTAGACTTCGACTCGATGTGAAGACTTCACAACTGATGAATGCAATGCAATGCAGACACTGACTGTATGGACTTGAATATGAAGGAATGCATATGACTCTGTACATACTTGCATTATGCACACTACGAGTGAATAGACTTGGCTATGGCATCAAAGTATGCATAATGTAAAAGACTTCATATGTGAAGTAGCCGCTGTACAGACTTAAGTAATATGAAGACTTGACATACAACTGACGATGTATGGACTTCAAGTGTGAAGACGTTGTGAATGCAAATGCAATGTACATACTTCATATGTGAAGCATCCGCTGTACAGACTTCACTCGATGTACAGACTTCACGAATGATGCATGCAGTGCCTTGAAGGATGTACAGACTTCCTGAAGTGTGAAGGAGTTGAGTGTATAGACTTCATCATGTGAGGACTTGAACAAGGCATGTATAGACTTCACGTCATGCAGCAATGTATATACTTAGCTGAAGAAACTCTTTACAGGGTTGACCGAAGTAAAGTCTGTACAGACATGAAACAATGGAAGACAGCGAGTGTATAAACTTTGAGATGTGTAGACTTGCCAAAGAGCTGGACTATGTACAGACTTGAACAAGTAAAGTCTGTACAGACTTGAAGGTTCACAGTGTGTAGACTTTGGCAAGGCAACGTCAGTAAAGTTCCCAGTGTATAGACTTACTGAACTGAGCGTAGGTAAAAGATATGAGGAATGTATAGACTTACTCAGTTCAGTTTAGAACGTAGGTAAAAGTCCCAATGTATAGACTTGGAAGTGTAACGTAGGAAAAGATGCCAATGTACATACTTTGGCAAAGCAGCGATGTATAGACTTGCACAGTTCAAGCTAGAGGATGTATAGACTTTACCCAATAGTCCAATGTACAGACTTCGTCTCGTGAAAGCTACAGTGATGTATAGACTTGGAAGCAAATGAGAAGCCAATGTACAGACTTGCCACCGACCAAAGTGCAGACTTGGTGGAAGGCATGCAATGTACAGACTTCATGATGAAGGCATGAACAGTCCGATGTATAGACTTCACCAAGACAATGCATGAACAATATGATGCGATGTACATACTTGGGCTGTACAGAGTTCATGAGCAATGCATGCTATGCATGAATAAGAAGATGATGTACAGACTTTCAACAAGACTCTGTACAGACTTACATGATGCACTGACAATGTACAGACATGATGAAGCGTGAACAAGCCGATGTACAAACTAAGCCTGCATAGACTTAGTGCATGAAGCCCTGACAATGTATAGACTTGCTAATGCAATCTAGGGTGATGTACAGACTTTGTCCATGAACTGTGCACATGCATGAACGATGTATAGACTATGCTGAGTGTGTAGACTTGTGAAATGCATAGAACACACAGAGGCTGTATAGACTTACAGCGTTGATGCTGCAAACTTGAGAATGCAATGTACACACTTATAGCGTTGACGCTGCATGAGACGCGTGTATAGACTTGTGATCTCAACGATGCCCAAACACAACATAGACACAACACGATGTATAGACTATGTTGATCTGCGGTGTACAGACTTGCAGCCATGCGAGCCATGCAGTGTATAGACTTGCTAGTCATCAAGCTACATGCAGACAGAAAAGTAATGTATGAACACAGTGTATAGACTTAGAAGTCTAAAGGGGCGTCGACTCATCTAATCAGAGGGTCGACCCATTGATGTATGTATGAAATATACTTCCAATGTGTAGACTTCAGACTTGCCATGATGTGTAGACTTCATGAGAATGCAGCAGCCAGTGTATAGACTTCATGCAATGATGTATGCAGCCTGGGCAATGTATGGACTTGGCCCAACCAATATATCAGTCATCCACATGCATTCTCCATAGAACAAATCAGACATAGCACACTTAAGCATTCTCCAGACAATATATCACGTTGCTGTCATCAAAACACAATCTCATAAAGCACTCACTGTGTTGCTATCATCAAAATAAAACTAGCATTGCTATCATTAAATCATCAACACTAAATAGCACATGCTTGTGCCTAAGGGGCACAACATTCTCCCCCTTTTTGATGATGGCAACAAAGTGACAGTGAGTCACCAATCAAAATTTTCTCCCCCTTTGACATAATCAAAAAGAGAAACATAGTATGAACATGAGTGCAACATGGCGGTATGCATGCAAATTCTCTTAGAGCACCTCATTCTCCCCTTGAATCTATGACTCCCCCTGAACTGTTTATCCCCCAAAATAATTGCTCCCCCTTTGAGAAGGAATATGGACAGATATACAAAGGTAGATAATGTAGGAAGGTCACTAGACAACAGCTGAATCATTGGTTTAGAGAATAAGCCTGATTATAAACAACAGTTAAAGTATAAGAATCAGCAACATACAATTTTGACAAAAATTCAGGTTTAACAGTGATAAATCTAGAGTAAAACAGATGACTCCTGAAAAAGAGTTTTAGATTCCATTTATAGCAATGAATCTAAGGCACATGGTATTAATAGATAAGTCAGAAATAATACCCTTTTGTGATTAAACATGGAAGATCAAGAATGGCAGCTTGAATATGTATTGAGAAAAATAATTTTCACTCAATGACTTTTGATTTCAAAGGGTTATAGCAGTTTGTATTTCACTTTTGAATTTTCAGAACCTGAACTAAGTGAATAGACCTGTGGCATTTATGCTTTTGACATTAGGTGTACACCTTGATCAGAGGCAGGTACCCCCAGTTACTAGGCATAAACTACAAGATTTACTTCAGGCCAAGGCCTACAATGAGCAATCTTCACCTTTGACATTAAGGGCACACCTTGGTCAGAGGCCAGTACCCCCAGTTACTTGGTGAGGACTCCCCCTATAGATTTGACCTTATGAACAGAGGTAGTCTGAAGCACTTCATGACATATGAATTCTCCTGCTTCTTTGGAGGAGATCACAGTTTCTCAGTGCAATTCAACCATTGCTCTGTCACTATGTTCAGCTCATTACTTTTATGATCTTATTTACTGCTGCCCTTATTTTTTTTAGAGTGATTGTTTAAAAAACATTACATACTCTTATTCACCTGTTCTAGATATTTCCAGTTTACCATTTTCAGGTATTAAAAAAACTTTTTCTATTTTAATCATGAGACAAAGATTAAGAGCTATAAAAGTTTTCTTTTATCTCAAATTCTGAAGGCAGACACTTAACTCTTCAATTTATAAAGGTTAAACATTTGGTTCCTTTCAATTTGTAAGAGTGATTCTTATAAATGAACAATTGTAATAGCCATAACTCAATTCACTAAACCAGAGGCAATACTGTTGTTCAGTGAAGGTTAGGGAAATGATAGCAATAGGCATTATGGTCCAAAATCAACTGATGTCAAAGAATATGAATGAATTAAATGGGGACAGTGAGAAGTAGCAAGGATTCAATGAATTTAACAGAACTCTCAGCTCCCCCTGATAACAAGATGCAACAGTATGCTATGCAATGGACTGTTGTACATGCAGATTATGCACCAATGATACATGAGGCAAGTAAGAATTCAATTCAAGTTTATGCATCCAAGTCATGAACATTTATATGCTTTTTTAGATTTTTCAGATTTAATGATATGCAATGAGTCATTTCTTTTCAATTTTCAATTTTTCATGATATGCAGTACACTGCTCTACATGAAGACAAGACCCATGGTATTAGGCAGAGAACCTGATCTCAAAGACCATCTCTTACATAGTAAGAACCTCCGGGCAGATTTCCCTGCCTTTTAGTAACTTACCATTTGATATACCAGGGTTATGCATGACAATGCACTGCAAAGCAGTCTTGATGCATTGAACAATTTTCTTGATTCAAATGATGAATGCAGACATTGGACACATGCATCAAATATATACACTAAATGACCCATTTAAAATCAGTGCAAGTTATGCATTTAAGAACAAGCATGTAATGCAATAACACAAGACACATGCATAGACTCTATGCACTAGATGAATCATTCAAGCTCAGTACAAGGTATGCATCGACTACAAACATGATTGTGCAGTGCATCTAGCATCTTATTTACACAATGCAATAACTGTAAGAGAGAAGTGCATCATATATGTAGAATTAAAACTCAGTAGCTGAGTCTGGAATGCAGACTGATCAGCTAGAGATGAGGAGATCATCAAAAATCAAACAAGCAGAATAACAATTTCAGATGATGAAATTAAAACAAAGTTCAGAACTGACCTTAAGAGTTGAATCATGGGGTTTCCATTTGAGTGCCTTGGTTTATTAACCCCTGTTTATTCTTTGACCCAAGGCACACCTGCAACATTATGATCATTTTGATACTGTAGGGACCCAAGCAGCTTTGGGTCCTGCATTTACCCTGACAGGTGTTCTAAACATTCTTTTTGCATCATCATGATCAAATTCCATTAGATAACAGTCAAACATGGAATGTCCAAATTTTCCACAATAGTAACATGAAGCCACAGATTTTTTGTTTTTATTATTCATGTTAGCAGACACATGATGCCCATGTGCATGCACATGAGTATGAAATTATGTGTATGAGCATGAGTATTTCTTTTATTAACATGAAAAATTTTCTTTCCATACTCAGCCAGCCGACAGTTGGCAGCTTTGTCGCCTAGCTTACCACATTCAAAGCATGCAGAGTTTTTCCTTTTATCACTCAAGTTATTTCTAGTAGAATTATAGAAGGCAGGGAATTTTACAGATTTAGAGTTCAATCTATTTCCCTGAGCATGCCAGCAGTCTTTGACTGTGTGGCCATGCCTTCCACATTCGAAGCACCTTGGGTGCTTACCTCTTGAGCCATTATATCCCCATGAAGGCCTAAACCAACACTCAATAGCTTTATGACCACATTTGTTACAATTATAACAAATGATGTGTTGGTTTGAAGCATACATATTTCTTTTAGGGTGGTGATGAGTATTTGAAAAAGATTTATCATGCATCATATCATCACTTTTCATCACACTGCAGTCATCCATATAATGACCATGCCTACCACTGTAGTAGCAAGAGGCATCGATTTCCTAGGGGCATGGTTTCTATCAGATGAATTCACAGATGCATGTGAATGAGTACAAGAAGCATAAGCATTTTGCATTGACCCATCAGATTCAGCAGAGCTAGCAAATTTCAGAGTATAACCAGAATTATTCTTTGCCTTCTTTGTTTGACTTTTTCTTTTCAATTTCTGATTATTCTCAACAGGTTTTGTTCGCTTTTCAATTTTCTGGGCTTTGAACTGAAAGACAGATTTTGAAGGTGACTTCTGATTTTTATTTTGTTTTGGGGATTGCCTTGAGGTACCAGCTACATTAGAACTATGCACAAAGGTAGTATATAGTTGGTTTCTGATAGTTTCCTTAACATCAGGACTACAGCTTGTCCCCTTTCTTGAATTGTCATCCTTCCTTTTCACAACAATTTTTACTTGTCTTTCATTCTTGGCAGAATTGGATGCTGATTTTTCTAGTTCCTGAATCTTATTTTCCAAGGATGTTATATGAAGCTCATAACTAGCTATCTCCTGTTCACTACAGTTGACACATTCGTTTAAGACTTTATTTGTAGTTTTATACTTCTCAATTTCTTGTTCCAGAATGTTCAAAGTTTGTGATTCTTCATCATGGATAGCTTTTCCTTTTTCTATTGTAAGAAGTCTTTCAGATAAGCCAGTGTTTAACAGCTTTAGTTTTTCAACTTTATCCTTCAGTTCATTGTTTTCTTCCTCAAAATTTTTTGAATGAATTTCATTACCAGCACATCTCTCTCTTCCAGATATCAGCTTCAGTTTTTCAATTAGTTCCTCTTCTCTTTCTTCCACATTAATTTTCTCAGCAACCAAGTTTTTGTGATCCTCTTTAAGTGAGACTATTTGTTTGTTCAGCCATTCATTCTCACTATAAAGATCTTCATTATGTTCTCTTAGAGCTGAGCACATATGGCAGATTGATTCAGTAGAAGAGGAATGTGAACCTTCACCATTGATTTCATTTAATCTAGCCATAAGGTTTTCATTTTTCTTTTGAAATTCTTTATTCTCAAGTTTCAGTTTGTCCAATTCAGAATTGACTTCAGTAAGTTCTTCCATGCTTTTTAGATGCTCATTTTTCTTATCATTCAGCTGATTCTCAATTTCAGACATTTTTTCCAAGTATGTTTGTTTTTCAATTTCTAGAGAATCATTTTGTTTCTTAAGGTTCTGAACGTCTAGCATACATGCATCATAAGATTGTTTCAGATTTGGACAGTTTTCACAGGAATCCTTCAATTTTATTTTATCACATTTCTTTTTCAACTTTTTGTTTTCAGATTTTAATTTCTTGGATACTTCTAACAAATTTTCATACATCACTATCAATTCATCAAAAGAGTATCCATCTGATTTGGAGCTTACCTGAGATGATGAATCTTCATTATCCCAGTTGGCCATTAAGCAGCTGTCCTGATGATCGTTATGAGCAAAAGTTATTCTGTCATAAATCTCCTTTCCAGATGTGCACCTGGAAACAGAAGTATATATATCAGTATTGACAGCAATTCTCAGGATATTAAGAATCATGGTATTTTCACGGTCCTTCACTCTGTCCTCTTTAGACCATTTGGTCTCATCATGAGATAATCAGTGTGGGCCTTTAGATATAAGACTCCACAAATTTGGACCAATGGAGTCTATGTACACACTTAGGCCTCCTAGCCAGCTATCGAGGTTAGAACCATCATAAACCGGAGGTCGAGCCATTAGAACAGATGGCAAACAGATTCGGCGCAGTAAAACAAATGACACGAAATGCACTAAAACCAGATGATCAAAATAAAGCACAAGTCAATGAATCAAAACATAATTTCAAGAGACCCACATTGAAATGCACCAAAACAATGCAGGATATGCTGCGGATTGTTAGATCCTATGCACAGCAACCCGCTCTGATACCAAGTGTTGGGTTCGGTGCTATGTATTCAGAAGGGGGGGGGGGTGAATGAATATGACCTTTAAAAACTTTCGCTCAATTAAAATCTAATGCTCACTGGACAGATTTAGACAAATGAAACAAGTCGATCAAATATTCTGTTCAACCAGTAAGCGAACACTTGGAGCGCCCCTATGCAAAAATCTAGCGGAAGCAAAGACAGATAAATCAAACCACAATGCAATAGGAGTTTTTAGGTGGTTCGGTCCTCCAGACCTACGTCCACCCCACACTCAAAACCCGAGTGTGGCTTACTGCTGCGCAACACAGCTTGCGTCCGCTGGGCATCACAGCTTGGCTACAACCGCTGGGCCTCACAGCTTGCCATCCCGCTGAGCATCACAGCTTGCTGTCCAGAGGAGTCCACCTCTGCAACGCTGAGCATCACAGCTTGCTGACCAGTGGAATCCACCACTGCAATCGCTGACTAACAGCTTGAAGAAAGGTATAAAATGAAAACAGAAGATAGATAAGACAGCAACAGAAAGCTGTAAATGAAAAGCATAATATAGCTCTCAACAGAGCAGACTGGCCTCGATTTGATCCACGGTCCAGTAAACAGATCTTCAGACTTCACTCTTCTTCTCTTGATCTCACTGTCTCTCTTTCTTTCTCTCTTTCTCTTCTTTCTCTTCTTCTTCTGTTAATCTCTCACTCTCTGCTCTTCTTCTCTCTTTGGATCGAAGGCTCTCTGCTGCTCTCAGACTGGATGTATATGCTTTGCCTCCCTTTAGTCGATCATCCTCCTGCAGAAGACGAAGGCATCAATATATACTAGCAATAGGTGGATAAGAGGCGTGTGACTTCCACATTTCCTGCCCTAAGAATTTGGACCACGTGGCAGCATCCAGCAGGCTGTCAGTACATGTGTCTTCATCTGGGCACTCCCCTTATTCTCGGATCACGTGCCTTCATTAGGCTTCACGAAGGGTGCTGTCAGATAGAGAATAAATTATCAGTCTAAGTCTAAACCCTGTACACACTTTGAATATGAAATGCATTGTATATACTTGTGAAGGCGAATGCAGTGTACAGACTTTGCCCCAATGTGTAGACTTCACATAAGAGGGCAACGGCTGTACATACTTTGAAGAGCATTCAGCATCCAACGTATGGACTTAGGCAATGTAAGAGGTTGCTAGTGTATGGACTTGATGAGCGTTCAACAATGTGCAGACTTCGACTCGATGTGAAGACTTCACAACTGATGAATGCAATGCAATGCAGACACTGACTGTATGGACTTGAATATGAAGGAATGCATATGACTTTGTACATACTTGCATTATGCACACTACGAGTGAATAGACTTGGCTATGGCATCAAAGTATGCACAATGTAAAAGACTTCATATGTGAAGCAGCCGCTGTACAGACTTAAGTAATATGAAGACTTGACAGACAACTGACGATGTATGGACTTCAAATGTGAAGACGTTGTGAATGCAAATGTAATGTACAGACTTCATATGTGAAGCAGCCGCTGTACAGACTTCACCAGACTTCACTCGATGTACAGACTTCACGAATGATGCATGCAGTGCCTTGAAGGATGTATAGACTTCTTGAAGTGTGAAGGAGTTGAGTGTATAGACTTCATCATGTGAGGACTTGAACAAGGCATGTATAGACTTCACGTCGTGAAGCAATGTATATACTTAGCTGAAGAAACTCTGTACAGGCTTGACCGAAGTAAAGTCTGTACAGACATGAAACAATGGAAGACAGTGAGTGTATAAACTTTGAGATGCGTAGACTTGCCAAAGAGCTGGACGATGTACAGACTTGAACAAGTAAAGTCTATACAGACTTGAAGGTTCACAGTGTGTAGACTTTGGCAAGGCAACGTCAGTAAAGTTCCCAGTGTACAGACTTACTGAACTGAGCGTAGGTAAAAGATATGTGGAATGTATAGACTTACTCAGTTCAGTTTAGAACGTAGGTAAAAGTCCCAATGTATAGACTTGGAAGTGTAACGTAGGAAAAGATGCCAATGTACATACTTTGGCAAAGCAGCGATGTATAGACTTGCACAGTTCAAGCTAGAGGATGTATAGACTTTACCCAATAGTCTAATGTACAGACTTCGTCTCGTGAAAGCTACAGTGATGTATAGACTTGGAAGCAAATGAGAAGCCAATGTACAGACTTGCCACCGACCAAAGTACAGACTTGGTGGAAGGCATGCAATGTACAGACTTCATGATGAAGGCATGAACAGTCCGATGTATAGACTTCACCAAGACACTGCATGAACAATATGATGCGATGTACAAACTTGGGCTGTACAGAGTTCATGAGCAATGCATGCTATGCATGAATAAGAAGACGATGTACAGACTTTCAACAAGACTCTGTACAGACTTACATGATGCACTGACAATGTACAGACATGATGAAGCGTGAACAAGACGATGTACAAACTAAGCCTGTATAGACTTAGTTCATGAAGCCCTGACAATGTTTAGACTTGCTAATGCAATCTAGGGTGATGTACAGACTTTGTCCACGAACTATGCACATGCATGAACGATGTATAGACTATGCTGAGTGTGTAGACTTGTGAAATGTATAGAACACACAGAGGCTGTATAGACTTACAGCGTTGACGCTGCAAACTTGAGAATGCAATGTACACACTTACAGCGTTGACGCTGCATGAGACGAGTGTATAGACTTGTGATCTCAACGATGCCCAAACACAACACAGACACAACACGATGTATTGACTATGTTGATCTGCGGTGTACAGACTTGCAGCCATGCGAGCCATGCAGTGTATAGACTTGCTAGTCATCAAGCTACATGCAGAAAGAAAAGCAATGTATGAACACAGTGTATAGACTTAGAAGTCTAAAGGGGCGTCGACTCATCTAATCAGAGGGTCGACCCATTGATGCATGTATGAAATATACTTCCAATGTGTAGACTTCGGACTTGCCATGATGTGTAGACTTCATGAGAATGCAGCAGCCAGTGTATAGACTTCATGCAATGATGTATGCAGCCTGGGCAATGTATGGACTTGTCCCAACCAATATATCAGTCATACACATGCATTCTCCATAGAACAAATCAGACATAGCACACTTAAGCATTCTCCAGACAATATATCACATTGCTGTCATCAAAACACAATCTCATAAAGCACTCACTGTGTTGCTATCATCGAAATAAAACTAGCATTGCTATCATCAAATCATCAACACTAAATAGCACATGCTTGTGCCTAAGGGGCACAACAGCTACGACGTGTGGGAATAGCCCACCGTACACATGTAGATATACGATGACTCGATCTAACAAAAACACTGAAGCTCGGAACACAAAGGGTCACCCGGACCCTCAAACCCATTGGCATGCCATTCGAGATAAAATGTACCTCCGGACACCCAAAAACACGGACACAGAACCCACGAGGTGTCCGAGACATCCACAAGGCCAAAGGTCGGTCATTGGGTCTCAACCGGACCGACCGGGGCCCAAACAATGCGAACGGAACACAGCTAACAGGAAAACCAAGTGGCGGTCCTCCTTAGACCGTCACCTCAAGTGGCGGTCTACCCTTAGACCGTAAGCCACCAAATAGCGGTCCACTCTGGACCGCAACCTGCCTGAAACACAAGGTTAAGGGGCAGTCACCTCCAAGACTGCAACCCCCCAAGTGGCGGCCATGGCCTGACCATAAGCAACTGCTACCGATCAGCCATAAGGCCGTTACCACACGGGACCTAGACGACCAGGTAGCGGCCAACACCTGGACCACTACCCCCACTGATAAGTGCCCATAATTCTATGCTAATTTAGGCCACACACATCACTTTAAGTGTATATTGTTTAGCAATTACGCATATTTGATAGTTAACTTCAACCTCACATGAATCAAGCTCTTTATGCAAATTCACTCAATTTGTGAGTAATAAATGAATAAAAAGGGGTTGAGGGGCTTGAGAATTAATTTCTCATTGCATAATTGTAAGCACTCATGGTTTTTATGCAGAAAGCCACAATTTCTATGGACTTAATTCCAATTTTATATGTGCAAGACACTCATGGCATTCCACAGAAGGGCCAGGGGCAGAAAGGTCACAAGGCCAAGAGCAAGGTTGCCCTAGGGCGCCTCTCTCTTCTTGTAATGACCCGAAAATTTTATAAAATATTTTTGAATTATTAAATATTCTCTAAGAATTTTTAAAAATCAAAATGGATTAATAAAAGAATATTGGGTTAAATAAGTCATTATTAATGCCCAAGTATGATGAACAATTAACCTAGCCTATTTGAATAAAGCCCAAAAGGGTAAAGGACCAAGCCCATGAAGTTTGACCCATATTCTAGAAGATAACTAGCTTATTCACGGAATATAAGGATAAATACCCTTTAATGATATAATTAAGTGAATAATAGAATAAAAGAGTTTGAATCAATTCAAATTCGGCGCCCAATGACCTTGGCGCTCTATCGTAAACTGGGAAAAGACTTGTGATGGACTAGTCCTAGACCGCTACATTCTGTCAGTTCCGTGAGTTGAAGAAAGATCAAAAAGATTGGATTTTTAAGGTTCTATCACCTAGGGATCGAGATGGGAAGGCTAGTTAACATCTTAAGGACTCTCAAAAGTCGATCTAAGGTTTAATAAGGACTCTAGGATCGTTCTAATCCTCAAACCTTCGCCAAACCCTATAAATAGGACCTAATTTTGACCTGCGCGACTCTTACATTTGGCTTGTGTGGAATCAAGGTAAGGAGATATTATTTTGGGTAGGTTCTTTAGAAGTTTTTATTCCCAATACATAGGACTAACATCCCGCAAAATTTCATGCTAGGAGATCAAGCACACAAGGAGATAGAAGCCTGCAATGTTGCTGGTTCGACATTAGCGACCCAGGAAACTTAGCGAAAGTTCGGTAAAGATCAAGGGATTAGAGAACCAAATCGAGGTAAGTAGCATTAGTACCTTTAGAACTTTTTGGTCCCCTTAGTATCTACTTCTTACCCTCCAAGTTTAACGTCATTAGGTTAAGTGTATCAAGAGATATTAGGACGTGAAGTTACTGATTTACAACAGGAAGTGCAGTCTTAAGGGTCAACTTCCAACATCAAATTCAAAGCCTAAAAGCCTTAGCAGAGATAGGTCATCTCATGAACGGCTAAATTATCATGTTAGGATTAAAAGCCCTTTTATTTCACTTGATTTCATGTATTGTGTACGGAGAATTTCATGTTTTAATAGGATCTATACATCCATGCATCTTTCTTAGCCCTAATGAACTAAGATAATTCTCTTTGTCATAATACATGAATCCTATGCATATTGTTAGCTTAACCTTCGTTCTATCATGATAGGGAAGTTTATACATGTTGATTTCCAGACATGATGTGTTTTAGACATAGTTCTTCTTATTTTAGTTTTACTGTCAGACGTTCTCTAGCGGCCTAGTCTTTGACCGCAAACCTTGTGTAGCGGCCCTACGATAAACCGCTAGACACTCTGTAAATTTAATTTTTATGAAATCTCTGATGGACTATAGACAGACCGTTAAAGTCACTCTGGCGGCCTTACGATAAACCGCCAACTTACTATAAGGGTTATAATATAGACCGCCAGTGTTCTATTTTTTGTCACCCGAGATAGAATCAAGAACAGTCCATTTAACTTATAAGTAAGCCTAGTTAACTATGTTCTACCCTTTTTTAATGGTATTTCATTACTCTGAGTTTTAAATTACTGATTCATGACAGTGATCACATGTTCTTTATCATACTTGGGATTATTTTAAAGCTTATGCTAATTTCATGCCAAAACATATACTTTGTAATAAATACATCTTTCAAGGGTGATAATAAACGTGGTTCACTGATTGGTTCATCACTGTTACATATTCTCTTCTTATCTCAGAGTCATTTCTATAAGTACATGGCATATATTCGGTATATGACCATTAGTTACACTTTTGCACTATAGGAACATAATCTTGAACTTGATAACCTCTCCATTGGATATTCCTTCTAATGGACTAGGAAATCTTATTTCAAGGTCTCCGTAATTCTCCGCGAGCTTGGGATTCCCACTAGGATGCCGAGTTTGCTGTACCATTAAAGCTCAAATTATCTAGAAAGCACTACCGATATTTTCTAAATTTTTGTCCTGTAACGGTTCAATACTCGACCGCTAAGGCCCATTAACGGTCCAGTATCTAACCGCCATGTTCTCTGAGTCCAAACAAATTTCTTTCTGGATTTAGCCCACTCTAGCGGCCCAATATCAGACCGCCATATCAATATAGCGGCCCAGTTATGGACCGCTAAGTTTCCTGAATGCTATTGACCCAACGTTTGACACAAGGGTTAATAATCCTATGATCCTAGATTGACTAATGATAGTCTAGGACTTGTAACCTTATTCAAAGACATCTAAGATAAAGTATGAAAGATAAAGAATGTACCGTTATGCTGTCGAATTTTCTCCAAGGCATAACTTAGTTATTAATGCATTTCTTGAACTCATAAATCTATATTTGGTGCATTCTTAGTATTGACATTGAGTCTTGAACACTTATTGAACTTATTGCATGCGTGGCCAACTTTATTGCTATATACGTGGAAGTAGCTTGATTTATACTTGAAGATGCGGTTCGAGCACTGATTGTGTTCAAGGGCTCTATGCTAGTCCCCTCGGCTGATTGTCGGAAACATACTATTATAAACCATGGGGCATGATGCTACTGGCGTCGCATTGCGCTGGGAGTACTTTCTTTATAAATAAGTGAGATTATCCACGGCTCGTGAAGTGAAAATATCCACAGAAATTCATGAAGTACTTGTTACTAAGTGAAGAGTACATTCTTGCTTGACTTGCTAGTACATTCTCGTTACCTTCTTATTCATGAAAGGCCATAATTACATTCTTGCTTGATCATGCTTGCTCAATCATATCTTAACTTGATCATGTCTTGTTACTTTGGTTTATTCACGTGATTTATCGTATTCACCTGATTTTACTTTATTCTCTAGAGCCCAAAGTGCTAATCACTTTAATGTTACCTTCATGTTGATGCGCAGATACCTACTGGACAAGTGTGCTCATTACCTATTTTTTTAAAATCTTTTCAGGAGATGCAAGTAGTTCGGGTTTGGATTCGAGTTATTCAAGTGATGGGTCTGAGAGCGAATGAAAGTCACATAAGATTGAGAAAAGACTTAGGAAGTCAATAATGTCTAGATCGAGTTCATGTAATTTTCTCTTTATTTGAGTCAAATAGATTTAAGGAAGTTGAATAGTTGATGTACTTGAATCATTCTTATTATTAATAAAAGTGAAGGTTTGAGTAAATTATTGCGCAATTACTTTGTGTGATTGTTATTGCGCTCTGGTTATTCTTGCTTGCAAGAGGCTTACCATGCCGGCTGTTCACATTTCCTGAGAATGTCTTCCGCTGTATTAAAAGCTCGGGGTGTGACACCTAAGTTGGTATCAGAGCCTAAGTTTAAGGACTTAGGGTGAAAAGTCATGTCATAGGATAAGTCCAAAGTTTTAGGACCCATACCTATGAACTAAGGAAGAAATTCCCCACCTATGTGAGAATTGGGTAGAGCCTGGGATAAGATAGAAAAATAGCTCCAGATTAATCCCTTTTCAAAATTCCATGAGAATTAATAATTTGTTATTTCTCTCAGGTACCTTATCATTATAATGGCTCATCGCGTAGACTGGGATGGTATGCAGCAGACTGTTGCGGGCCTCACTCAAGCTCTGCAAACAATAGCCTAAGCAGGCACAGGAGCAAGAGCTGGGGACTTGCATCGTAATTTCTGAAGCTCAAATCCTCCATGTTTCTATGGTTCTTCGAATCCAGATGAGGCCAAGAACTAGATCGATAAAATGAACTGTATATTTGACGTCATAAAATGTACAAACTAGGAAAAAGTGCGCCTTGCTACTTTTCAACTCAACAAGGATGCACGTACATGGTGGAAGTCAGTACCGGCACCTCCAGCTGACACACCACACACGTGGGAAGGTTTTCTTACCTTATTTCGTGTCAAGTACTTTTCTGAGCATGTCAAGGAGCGGAAGGCTATGGAATTCGCTTCTCTACGTCAAGGAATGATGACAGTTGCCGAATATGAATTATAATTTTCCAGGCTAGCACCATATGCAACTCATTTAGTAAGTACCAATTTATTAAAGGCCAATCGGTTTATGGACGGGTTAAGACCTGATTTCATTCAGCAGCTCGGGACTCAAAATATCCGTACTTATGCGGAGATGGTCCAACGAGCATATCTCTGTGAGAGGACCTTGGAAAAGGTCAAAAAATTGAAAGGCAAGGGAGAAGAGTCAAAACGACGATCGGATCGATATAGTAAGAAGGAGAAATTTAGCATCACAGAGCCCTACAAACCCCATGATAGCAGGAAGAGGTCAAGGAATGGGAGCCGGAGTAGCTCCCAAAAGAATAAAAAGGTCAAGGAGGAGGAAAAGCAAGTTATGGTGGCTTGCACCTTTTGTGAAAAGTTCGGCCACTCAGTCGAAGAATGCTGGAAGCGTCTCGGTGCTTGTTTAAGATGTGGCAACCGGGACCATCGCATGCCAGACTGCCCTCTCTTGAAGGAACAATCGTCTGGTGGTGGACGTAAGAGGCAGGCTTGCCTCAATGCTATTTTAGAAGATGAAGAAGCGCCCAGGGACGGTGGACTTATGGAAGGTACTATTCAAGTTTGTTCCCGTCCTGCATTTGTCCTATTTGATACCGGTGCTTCTCATTCCTTTATATCCACTGCTTTTACAAAAATATTGCCAATTTCATCAGTTCCCTTACCTTCGGACCTTTCTATTGTTGCACCCTTAGGTTCTGGAACAAAGCTTACCAATTACTACCCTAATATTGAGATAATAGTAAAAGGTCATAATCTCCCTGCAAACTTGATATGCCTTGACATGAAAGGCTACGATGCTATTTTAGGGGTGGATTGGCTTGTAGACCATGATGCCTACATAAATTGGCAGAATATGATAATATCCTTTCGCAAACCAGACTTTCCAAGATTTTCCTTCCTTGGTATTAAGTATAGGAAACATCCTACCATCATTTCTTCTCTTCACGCTTGTAAACTTATTTCGCAAGGATGTGAAGATTTCCTTACTTCTGTGATTGTTACCGAGTCTAAGGAGATCATCTTAGCAGACATCCCAATTGTAAATGAGTTTTCTGATGTATTCCCATCAGATTTACCAAGTTTACCACCCGAAAGGGAAGTAAACTTCTCCATTGAACTCATTCGCGGAGCAGCACCTGTTTCTATAGCTCCCTACAGGATGTCCCCCATAGAACTTAAGGAACTGAAAAAGTAACTTTAGGAGTTATTAGACAAAGGTTTCATTCGACCTAGCACATCCCCTTGGGGTCCGCCTGTTCTTTTTGTCAAGAAGAAGGATGGATCGCTCAGGCTCTGTATTGACTATCGGTGACTAAATCAACTCACAATTAAGAACAAATATCCGTTGCCGCGTATTGATGAGCTCTTTGATCAGCTCTCGGGAGTAGAATACTTCTCCAAGATAGACCTCAGGTCAGGATATCACCAGCTCAGGATTAAGGATGAAGACATATTCAAAACTACTTTTCGAAGCCGTTATGGTCATTATGAATTTATTGTAATGCCGTTCGGGTTAACCAATGCCCCAGCAACATTTATGCAACTTATGAACAAAGTTTTCCAGCCTTATCTAGACCAGTTTGTGGTCGTCTTTATTGATGACATTCTTATTTACTCCAAGACAAAGGAGGAACATGAAGAACATTTGAAAATAGCCTTGCAGACTTTAATAGAACATAAACTTTATGCAAACTTAGTAAATGTGAGTTCTGGCTCAAGGAAGTTTCATTCCTTGGTCACATTATTTCAAAGGAAGGTATCGCTGTTGATCATTCTAAAGTGGAAGCAGTCAAGAACTGGAGCCGGCCAACGACCGTGTCAAAAGTAAGATGCTTTCTAGGTCTGGCTGGGTGTACAAGGAGTTTATTAAAGATTTTTCTAAGATTGTTGTTCCTTTTACAAGACTTACAAGAAAAGAAAATCCTTTTGTATGGTCGAAGGAATGTGAAGAGAGTTTCTTAACTCTTAAGGATCATCTCACTATAGCCCCTATATTATCATTGCCCATTGAGGGTGGTGGATTTGAAGTCTATACGAATGCATCTGGCATTGGCCTAGGATGCGTTCTTATGCAAAGTGGGAAAGTAATTTGCTATTTTTCAAGACAGTTGAAGCGTCACGAGGAGAATTATCCCGTACAAGATTTAGAATTGATGGCTGTTATATTTGCCTTAAAAATTTGACGTCGCTACCTTTACGGAGAAAGATTCACGGTCTACTCAGAGCATAAGAGCTTAAAATATTTGTTCTCACAAAAGGAATTGAATATAAGGCAAAGAAGATGGTTGGAATACTTAAAGGACTTTGATTTTGCTATCCAATATCATCCTGGCAAGGCTAATGCTGTGGCAGATGCACTCAGCAGAAAACCAATGGGAAAGCTATCAACTCTCATGATTAGTATGACTAATCTCATCTCGCAAGTTGCTCAGTTGAAGCTAGATATTGACATGAAGAAGGAAGATTGTTTTATAGCCAATATTCGAACTCAACCTAGATTAATAGAAGATCTGGTCAAGTTACAAGATAATGATCCAATATTACTGGAGATTAAAGCCAGTATTACGCAAAGGCCAGATTTCTCTATTGCCAATCATAGAAGGTTGCTATTCAAGGGTCGGATTTGTATACCGGATCATGTTGATACTAAGAAACTGATCCTGGAAGAAGCTCATAATTCCAAGTACACCATTCATCCTGGTGGTACTAAAATGTATCAAGATCTTAAAAGGAATTTCTGGTGGCCTAACATGAAAAGAGAAATAGCAAATTTTGTGTCTCGCTGTCTCACTTGTCAACAATTAAAGGTAGAATATTTAAGACCCGCGGGTAAATTACACCCCTTGAGTATTCCCGAATAGAAATGGGAAGGTATATGGATGGATTTCATTATGGGTTTACCTAAAACAAGAGGTGGACACGATGGTATATGGGTAATCATAGATCGATTGACTGAGTCTGCACATTTTCTGCCAATAAAAAGTTGATGGTCTGTGGATATTCTAGCAGCATTGTACATAAGGGAAATCATCAAATTACATTGTGTCACTGTCACTATTATATCAGATAGAGATCCTCGATTCACATCACAATTCTGGAAGAGTTTACAACATTCTTTAGGGACTCGACTAAACTTTAGCACGACATTCCATCCACAAACTGATGGTCAAACTGCAAGGATAAATCAAGTGATAGAAGATATGCTCAGGGCTTGTTCTGTTGACTTTGGAGGAAGTTGGCATGATCACTTGCCTCTAGTAGAATTTGCATACAATAATAGCTACCAAGCCAGTATACAGATGGCACCATTTGAAGCTCTGTATGGAAGAAGCTGTCGATCACCGATATGCTGGAATGAAGAAGGGGAGAGACAATTTCTAGGCCTCGATATTATTAGGGATACTACTGAAAAGATAAAGCTTATTCGAGAAAGGTTCCAGATGGCACAAGATCGGCATAAATCTTATGCTAATAATCGAAGATGCGACTTGGAATTTCAAGTAGGAGGTCATGTGTATCTTAAAGTTTCTCCAAGTCATGGTATTCGGAGATTTGGCATTAAAGGCAAGATTACCCCAAGATTCATTGGCCCATTTGAAATTCTAGAAAGGGTCGGTGAAGTGACTTATCGACTGGCTTTGCCTCCACAACTAGCAGGAGTTCATGACGTATTCCATGTCTCAATGTTGAAGAAATATGTTTATGATCCTTTCCATGTCATCACTTACGACAATCTGGAGATTAAGAAGGATTTGACATATAAGCAAAAGTCAATCAGGATCCTTGAACGAGAGGTACGTCAACTTCGGAACAAGACTATCCCTGTGGTCAAGATCCAGTGGACAAAGTGAGGAGAAACATGTGAGACGGAGGAAGCTATGTGCAAGAAATATCCGGAGTTATTTAATTGCAAGTACACTCTCCATAAAATCCATATATTGAATTTGAGGACCAAATTCTCTTAAGTGGGGGAGGGTGTAATGACCCGAAAATTTTATAAATTTTTTTTGAATTATTAAATATTCTTTGAGAATTTTTAAAGATCAAAATGGATTAATAAAAGAATATTGGGTTAAATAAGTCATTATTAAGGCCTAAGTATGATGAACAATTGTCCTATCCTATTTGAATAACGCCCAAAAGGGTAAAGGACCAAGCCCATGATGTTTGGCCCATATTCTAGAAGATAATTAGCTTATTCACGGAATATAAGGATAAATACCCTTTAATGAGATAATTAAGTGGATAATAAAATAAAAGAGTTTGAATCAATTCAAATTCGGGGCCCAATGACCTTGGCGGTCTATCGTAAAACCGCTAAAAGACTTGTGATGGACTAGTCCTAGACCGCTACATTCTGTCAGTTCCGTGAGTAGAAGAAAGAGAAAAAAGATTGGATTTTTAAGGTTCTATCACCTAGGGATCGAGATGTGAAGGCTAGTAAACATCTTAAGGACTCTCATAAGTCGATCTAAGGTTTAATAAGGACTCTAGGATCGTTCTAATCCTGAAACCCTTGCCAAACCCTATAAATAGGACCTAGTTTTGACCTGCGCGACTCTTACATTTGGCTCGCATGGAATCAAGGTAAGGAAATATTATTTTGGGCAAGTTCTTTAGAAGTTTTTATTCCCAATACATAGGAATAACATCCCTCAAAATTTTATGCTAGGAGATCAGGCACACAAGGAGATAGAAGCCTGCAAAGTTGCTGGTTCCACATTAGCGACCCAGGAAACTGAGCGAAAGTCTGGTGAAGATCAAGGGATTAGAGAACCAAATCGAGGTAATTAGCATTAGTACCTTTAGAACTTTTTGGTCCCCTTAGTATCTACTTCTTACCCTCCAAGTTTCACATCATTAGGTCAAGTGGATCAAGAGATATTAGGACGTGAAGTTACTAATTTACAACAAGAAGTGTAGTCTTAAGGGTCAACTTCCAACATCAAATTCAAAGCCTAAAAGCCTTAGCAGAGATAGGTCATCTCATGAATGGCTAAATTATCATGTTAGGATTAAAAGCCCTCTTATTTCACTTGATTTCATGTATTGTGATCGGAGAATTTCATGTTTTAATAGGATCTATACATCCATGCATCTTTTTTAGCCCTAATGAACTAAGATAATTCTCTTTGTCATAATACATGAATCCTATGCATATTGTTAGCTTAACCTTCGTTCTATCATGATAGGGAAGTTTATACATGTTGATTTCCAGACATGATGTGTTTTAGACATAGTTCTTCTTATTTTAGTTTTACTGTCAGACGTTCTCTAGCGGCCTAGTTTTTGACCGCAAACCTTGTGTAGCGGCCCTACTATAAACCGCTAGACACTCTGTAAATTTAATTTTTATGAAATCTCTAACGGACCATAGATAGACCGTTAAAGTCCCTCTGGTGGCCTTACGATAAACCGCAAACTTACTATAATGTTTCTAATATAGACTGCCAGTGTTCTGTTTTCTGTCACCCGAGATAGAATCAAGAACAGTCCATTTAACTTATAAGTAAGCCTAGTTAACCATTTTCTAACCTATTTTAATAGTATTTCATTACTCTGAGTTTTAAATTACTGATTCATGACAATGATCACAAGTTCTTTATCATACTTGGGATTATTTTAAAGCTTACGCTAATTTCATGCCAAAACTTATACTTTGTAATAAATACATCTTTCAAGGGTGATAATAAACGTGGTTCACTGATTGGTTCATCACTGTTACAGATTCTCTTCTTATCTCAGAGTCATTTCTATAAGTACATGGCACACATTCCGGTATATGACCATTAGTTACACTTTTGCACTATAGGAACATAATCTTGAACTTGATAACCTCTCCTTTGGATATTCCTTCCAATGGACTAAGAAATCTTGTTTCAAGGCCTCCGTAATTCTCCGTGAGCCTGGGATTCCCACTAGGACGTCGAGTTGGTTGCACCATTAAAGCCCAAATTGTCTAGAAAGTACTACCGATATTTCTTGAATTTCATGTCCTATAACAGTTCAATACTCGATCGTTAAGGCCCATTAACGGTCCAGTATCTAACCGCCACGTTCTCTGAGTCCAAACTGATTTCTTTCTGGATTCAGCCCACTCTAGCGGCCCAATATCAGATCGCCATATCAATATAGCAACCTAGTTATGGACCGCTAAGTTTCTGAATGCTATTGACCCAAGGTTTGACCCAAGGGTTAATAATCCTATGATCCGAGATTGATTAATGATAGTCTAGGACTTGTAACATTATTCAAAGACATCTAAGATAAAGTATGAAAGATAAAGAATGTACCGTTATGCTGTCGAATTTTCTCCAAGGCATAACTTAGTTATTAATGCATTTCTTGAACTCATAAATCTATATTTGGTGCATTCTTATTATTGACATTGAGTCTTGAACATTTATTGAACTTATTACATGCGTGGCCAACTTTATTGCTATATACGTGGAAGTAGCTTGATTTATACTTGAAGATGCGGTTCGAGCACTGATTGTGTTCAAGGGCTCTATGCTAGCCCCCTCGACTGATTGTCGAAAACATACTATTATAAACCATGGGGTATGATACTACTGGCATCGCATTACGCTCGGAGTACTTTCTTTATAAATAAGTGAAATTATCCACGGCTCGTGAAGTGAAAATATCCACAGAAATTCATGAAGTACTTGTTACTAAGTGAAGAGTACATTCTTACTTGACTTGCTAGTACATTCTCGTTACCTTCTTGTTCATGAAAGGTCATAATTACATTCTTGCTTGATCATACTTGCTCAATCATATCTTAACTTGATCATGTCTTGTTACTTTGGTTTATTCACGTGATTTATCGCATTCGCCTGATTTTACTTTTTTCTCTAGAGCCCAAAATGCTAATCACTTTAATGTTGCCTTCATGTTGATGCGAAGATACCTACTGGGCAAGTGTGCTCATTACCTATTTTTTTAAAATCTTTTCAGGAGATGCAAGTAGTTCGGGTTCAGATTCGAGTTATTCAAGTGATGGGTCCGAGAGCGAATGAAAGTCACATAAGATTGAGAGAAGACTTAGGAAGTCAATAATGTCTAGATCGAGTTCATGTAATTTTCTCTTTATTTGAGTCAAATAGATTTAAGGAAGTTGAATAGTTGATGTACTTGAATCATTCTTATTATTAATAAAAGTGAAGGTTTGAGTAAATTATTAAGCAATTACTTTGTGTGATTGTTATTGCGCTCTGGTTATTCTTGCTTGCAAGAGGCTTACGATACCGACTGTTCATGTTTCTCGAGAATATCTTCCGCTGTATTAAAAGCTCGGGGTGTGACACTTCCCCTCTCTACCTTTGACCAAGTCAAGGTAGCCACCATCCTTTTTTATGGGAGAAAAAGATAAGGAAAGGGATTTATTTGTGGAAAAATTTCTGGAGAGAAAATAGGAGGAGATTCCCTTCTTATTAGGAAACCCAAGGGGGCGCTCCCTTCCTTACCCCTTCCCAACCCATAGGGCGCCCAAAACCCTAGCCTCCATCTTGTTCTCATCACATCTCAGCGCTCCATCACCGTCTAAGTCGATATCCACCCTCCGTGTGATCCCATTCTCCTATAAATAGCCAAGCTCTTCTTTTCTGCTGGAGGATTTTTTTTTTGTTGAACCATAGGTCACATTTTTTCACCCCTTTTTGTTCCTCTTTTTGTCCTACTTGCTTCATTAATGATCTTCATTTTGAAATGCTCTCCAACGTTGTCATCTTCATCATTCTCTAATTCCCCTTAGTTTGCACGATATCATCCAATTTTCAAGGTTCTATCTTATATATTTATTGTTCACCCGAACCTGCGTCCCCCTGATCTTCACCCATTTTCTCCCCTTTGTGATGTTTTTTTCCCTCATCTTTATTCACAAAAGTTATAGGTCTTTAAAATTTATTCAAATCTCTCTTCTTCCTCTTCCTCCAATTATCCTCCGTTTTCACGTTATTCTAAAGTTTCTAAGTATCTGTTCTGCACTTTTTACTGTTCATCTGCATTTCTCCCACCATCTCTTTCTTCCTCCGATTTCACCCTCTTCCTCACATTTTCGCTCTCGACTCTCTTCATCAAAGTTCTTCATCTCTTCCTCATCTTCAACTTCTTATTCTTTGTCATCCTTTAATTCTTCTTGGTTTCAAAGTTATTATAATTTCATTATTACTCTATTTTTAGTATTTCTATTTTACTCTCTCATGTTCTTCCTTCTTCATCTCCGCACAAACCCTTCCACATTCCTCTCTATATTTCTCTCCAAAGTTTATCCTCCACAACTCTCCTTTTACGGTGGTGTGCACATCAAGGTGGGCGATGTTCCAAGGCTCGTGACATGGACAACGACGGCTTCTTCATCCTTCTCTTTCCACGGCGATATCCTTCAAGGCGGAGCGATCCTCTCCAAGGCTCGGCGAGGAGGAGATGACGACGTTCATCATCCTTTCACGGCTCTTATTTCTTCCCTTTCTCTTTTATTTGCAAGTTGTAATTGTCAACTTTCATAGATTGTAATTTTCATTTCTTTAGCAATAAAATTTATTTTGACAAATTGTGTTCTCTTTTCTCCGTCTCTTCCCAATTTCTCTCCTTAACCCTCTCATCTTCTTTAGATAGTTTTAATTTCAAGCAATTTTATTTTCAATCTCACTCAAAATTCGGATCTTTCAAATATAATAATTTTCATCATGCTCAATTTAAAATGTTTCTTCTCCGTGGGATCAACCCGTTCTTACCACTTTAATCTAATTCAAATCTTTTTAAGTGAGTGAGTGCAGTTATATTTTTGAAATTATGGCATGGCATTTTTGACGACGAGTGTTTGTGGTTATCAATTTTTGGCGCCATTGTCGGGGAAGAAAATAATTTTTTATAGTTGGATATTCTTGTGTTTCATTTGTATATAGTTTTACTAATTTTTCTATTTTTATTTTATAGAAAAAAAAATAAAAAAATCAAAGAAAAAGTAAATTCGGACCTGAAATTCACAGAAAATCATCTGTTGCAGAAAGTCTAGAAGCATCGCTGAAAGTCTGCATCTGTCACTACAGGAAGCATGAAATCTAGAAATCTGAAGAATACAGGAAATTAGAAATCTGAAGAATACAGAAAAATCAAATGTCGCTAAAGGTCAGTTAACGTAGATATATGTTTTGTTTTTCTAATTTCTAAAAAATCTCAAAAAAATTAAAAAAATTCTTGAAAAATCCATACGAATCTAAAAAAATCATAAAATCAGAAAAATACAGAAAGCATGATTTTAGGCATTATTCTTCAGTGGGTTGCATGATGTTTAGTGTTTTCAGTTGATATTTATCCTTTATCTCTCTCTTTTTGAAAAAAAGAATTTTTTTAAAAAAACAACTCTCTAAAAAAATAAAAAAAATAGAAAATAGAATTTTTTTCATCATGGTATCATATTCTTATCTTAATTGCATTCTTTTCATGTATTGTGCATTTTAGTTGATTCCTTATTTATTTTTATCATCATTTGAAAAAAAAAGAAAACAAATCTATTCTCATCTCTTCTATTTCCCCTTCTCAAGGGCAAGCTAGGTTCCTTACACCCTTCTTGGAATTGGAAAGACCCTCCATTGAGCACTCCGTCTCTTTGGATTGGAATTTTCTTTTTCAAGACCTCCATAAATCCTCGCACCCGTGGATTCCCTCACGGACGCCGGGCAGGTTGTACCAAGAAGCACCTTGAAGTTAGATTACCCTTGAAAGGTCACACAAAAAAAGGGAGGAGTTTTAAAATTTATTACTATTTTAGAAAATCGGTGTCTATGCTAGATGTTAAATGACAAATGCCCAAGCAGGTTTGTGGTTATTTAATTAGGTCCCTACGAAAGTAGGGGGAGCCTCCCACAACTCCGCCTCTTACCTAGCCGGTGGACCAATTTGGTAGTGAGTGCCAATTCTTCTTTAAAAAAAAATAAATCATCAATTTACATTCATATAGTGATTAATTCATAGCATTGTTTTACAAATTCAGCAAAAATAAAAAAAACCATCATTTTTTTTTGCGTTCATATAGTTATTGTTACATTTGCATTATTTTAAAAAAAAGTTTTCAAAAAAATCTAAAAAATAAACAATCTTTCTTTGTGCCCTTTTGCATTGCATGTAAGGTAGGAGATCCCTACTCCCACATTTGATAGGACCCTTTGAAGACATAGAGAGGTTAGTGCATTCTAGAAATCATCCACAACCTAATCTCATGGAGGATCAAAATCAACAACAAGTGCAACAAGTTGCTCCCAAGCAAATGAAGGAGTATTTCTTGCCAAATCAATACCAACCTTCATTCTATGTCAAGCACCTCAAAATCAAACAGCTCAATATGAAATCAAATCAAGCACTATTCAAATGTTGCCATACTTCTATGGCAATACCAATGAAGATCCCTACAAACATCTTGATGAGTTCATCCAGATTTATTCTATTGTTAAAATCTAAAACTTTTCTGATGATGCTCTTAGGCTGACTCTTTTCCTATTCTCTCTCAAAGATAAAGTCAAATATTGGTTAGGAGCCTTGGGTAGATCTATAGATACATGATGTAAAAGAAAATTTTGAAGAAATTCTACCCCATAGGATGAACCAATACCATGAGGAGAGCAATTACTGGATTCACTCAAAATCCTGGGGAACAAATCCATGAGGCGTAGGATAGATTGAAAGATTTGCTTAGAAAATGGCCCCACCATGGATTATCAAGATGGCAAATTATCCAAGCTTTCTATGAGGGTTTAACTACAAATTATAGACAGATGGTGGATGCATCATGTGGGGGAGCATTCATGAGTAAGAGCGAGGATGAGGCTTATGATTTATTTGAAATGCTTAGTGACAATTCTATTAGTCATGCCTCGCTCTCGTCCCATGAGAGAATGATTGGGCCTTCTAAGAGGGGTGGGCTTTATGAAGTTAAGAACCAAGGAGAATGTGAGAACATGATGGATATAAATTCCTTGACTTAGAAATTGAACAAAATGGATTTGTTGGCGTAGAAGATAGAGAAGGTTGATCTCGTAGCTCAGAAGCTAAATCACTTGTTAAATAGGTAGGAACCTTCTTTTTCTGCTTCTCAACCTCAACCGTTCTCAGCTCCCAGTCATGAAGAAATTTATGCTCTTTGTTCTAGCCCTAATCATGCTATTACTGATTGCCCCACTACAGCCCAGCTTCCCCCATTTATCCAAGAATAGATCTTTGTTGCTCAGGGTGTCTCCAAACCTTCTTATGATCCTCATTCTAACACATATAATCCAGGTTGGAGAAATCATCCCAATTTTTCTTTAAAGTCTCAGCAAGGTCCATGTACCTAATCCAATCCCTCATTTCAGAAATGATCCTTTCCAACTTCCAGTTAGTCCCATCCAAATCTTTCTTATCATTCTCCGTATCAGCAGCAATTCCAACAACTTCCATTCCATCAAGCTCAGGCCTCGTATCGTCAAGCTCAGTCATATCAAGGCCAATTTCATCAGTACCCTCCGCACCGTTTTCAACCTCAAGCCCCTTATCAACCTCCTCCTCCTCAACCCCCTCAGCCCAATTTCGATGATAAATATAACCAACTTCAACAATTCATCCTTTCTCAACATCAATCCATTGTTAAGTTGGAGAATCAAATAGAGCAAATTACCGCGAATAATATGAGGAGAGAAGTAGGTCAGCTTCTTAGCCAACCTGTTGCTAATCTGAAGAACCAACCTCCGGGCTTTCACCAAAGAGCCCCTCTTCTTCCTCAACCAACCCAACCTCAGCCTCCTCCTCCTCCTCCTATGGGCCCTCAATTTGAGAATGCTAAGGCTATATCTACCCTTAGGAGCAGAAAGATTTTAGATGACCCTTATAAGGCTAGGGGAGTTGGAAGTAGCTCGGCCCAAGAGGCCCAAGAAGAAAGTGAAAGTGAGGACGAGGAGCCGGTGATTGTGCAAGAGAAGAAGAAGCCGGAGGATGGGGAGAAGAAGCTGGATAAAGGAAAGGCAAAGGTTGAAGAAGGTCCCCAAGAGTATGTTCCTAAGATCCATTTTCCTGATGCTTTAAAATTGAAGGCTCAAAAGAAAAAGCTGGTCCACCAAGAAGAGCTAGTGGAATTGTTTAAACAAGTGAATATCAATATTCCACTTTTAGACGTGATCAAGCATGTGTCGACATATGCAAAGTTTCTGAAAGAGCTGTGTACTCCAAAAAGGGAACCCAAGGTGATAACTCAAAAGATCCGGCTATCTGAAGATGTCAGTGCTATCGTGATGAACCATTTACCTAAGAAGTTGAAGGACCCCGGAGCACCTCTAATTTCATGTGATATAGGTGGAGTTACATTTGATAAAGCATTGCTGGACCATGGAGCCAGTGTAAATTTGTTGCCCACCTTTATATATGAGCAATTTGATCTGGGGGAGTTGAAGCCTACATCTATAATCCTTCAACTGGCGGATCGTTCTGTGAAAACTCCGAGAGGTCTATTGGAAGATGTGATTGTGAAAGTACATGAATGTTATTTCCCAATAATTTCCTTATTTTGGATATGGCCTCATCCCAAGAATTAAAGCATACTCCAATTATTTTGGGACGACCGTTTCTTGCTACGACGAAGGCCAATATAAACTGTGCCACAGAAATGATGGATATTTATTTCAGAGGTGAGAAGGTTTCTTTAAATGTGTTCAAGGCCTCCCAGTACCCGGACCATGAGGAGGAATGTAACATCATTGATGAATTGATTAAAGAAAGTCTAGAAGTTAATGAGGAATGTCTAGAGGAGGGTAGCATGCTGCAGGATTTTCTATTCTCTTCCACACCCTACTCTAGGATAGAGCCACTCCCTCTATTGCAAGCCGAACCGATTCTTCCATCTTTATATCAGACGCCCATTCTGGAATTGATGCCTCTGCCAGATCCTTTGAAGTATGCTTATCTAGGTCCTGACCAAACTCTACCCATAATCATTGCTTCGAACCTTACTGCAGCTCAGGAATCCCAACTCCTAGACGTCCCTCAGGAGCACAAGGGGGTGATAGGTTGGTTAGTGACAGATTTGAAGGGTATTAGTCCGGATGTGTAGATGCATTATATTTACTTGGAGGACAACGCCAAACTAAGTAGAGAGATGTAGCGTCGGCTGAATCCCAACATGAAGGAGGTAGTCAAGAAGGAGGTGGTTAAATGGTTGGATGCTGGGATCATATATCCCATTTCTGATAGTAAGTGGGTCAGCCCAACTCAAGTTATTCCCAAGAAGTCAGGGCTAACAGATGTAACAAATGAGAAAGGAGAAGAAATGCCTACATGATTGGAAACGAGGTGGATAATCTGTATTAACTATAGAAAGTTAAATTCAGTTACAAAGAAAGATTATTTCCCACTCCCATTTGTGGATCAAATTTTGGAAAAACTGGCTAGGGAAAAGTACTATTACTTTTTGGATGGCTATTCCAGGTACAACCAGGTTGCCATTTACCTGGAAGATCAAGAGAACACAACGTTCACGTGCCCCTATGGCACATTTGCTTTTAGAAGAATGCCATTTGAGCTGTGTAACGCCCCCCCACCTTCCAACGATGCATGATGTCGACATTTTCTGAAATGGTGGGGGAATGTTTGGAAGTGTTTATAGATGACTTTTCGGTGTTTGGTGATTCGTTCAAAAGTTGCTTGGAGAATTTAACTCAGGTGTTAAAAAGGTGCATTGATTCAAATCTTGTGTTAAGCTGGGAGAAAAGCCATTTTATGGTAAGAGAAGGAATAGTTTTAGGCCATGTTGTTTCAGAGAGAGGAATTGTAGCAACTCAAAATTTTTATATGCATTTATATGCAAAAAGAAATAATGAAAGATAAAAATAAAATAAATTATGAATATTTTTCGTTATGTCTTTAAAAATATAGAATATATAAACATGAATCTTATCCCACTTGTTAACATGAACGACGAGATTCACGGCATGATTCTGAGAAGGCGAAGACGTCGGTACTATAACATTACTGTAGCATCCGATTTAAGAGAAAATTATTAGCATTAATCTAATCCTAATTAATGGTTGAGATTATTCTTACATCATTGAATAAATGAGGTCATTGATTATGTCATAGAGAGGGGATTTATTTCAACATTTACATGTTGGAATTAATTTGTAACATAAGTTGGTGTAATAGTAACAAAGTTGGTGTAATAGTAACAAGGTTGGTGTAATAGTAATAAGGTTGGTGAAATAGGAAAAATTAGGTGGAATGGGTAATATAATAATGGGAGATTTTGGCCTATATATGGGGCTGGGATCTTCCCTACTCAAAGCACAAATCTATAAGGAGGAATTATTGGTTGGAGAGAGAGGGAGAAAGCTCGAAGTTAGAGGAATGTTCAAAAGCGTTCTTCGTTCTTAAACTTCTTCTTCTTTGATCTTCAACTAGGTAGATTTTCTCTCAGGCAAAAACTTAATTAGATCTCCATATATGTTTCTTTGCATGAGTATTTCGATTCTATGTAAATTTTTCATGATCATGTATTTATGGCTTATTTTAAGATTTAAAGTTCAAATATGAGAGTTTTCATTATCATAACGTGTTTCAATAACTTGGATCACATATGGACCATGATTTGAATATGATAACCACGCCTCATTTACCTCATTTATGTGCATTCTTTCAAAACTTAAATTTTGAATTTTAAAATCATATTCTTGCCTTAAGAATACTATTAACAAAGAAATGACTAGGTGAATGAACTCGTAAAGCTATCGTTAATTGTTCAAACAACTATGCTCTAATTTTCGTAGAATTTCTATACATGATTGACCCTATCTATTTGATCTAAGCTCTATCTGAAAGTTTGACATCTTATTTCAAATTTTCTTTATACAAGAATATATTATGCAATTGATAGCTTGACATCTTTTTTCAATATCTTTTCCTTCATTGAAATTCATTAACAAATGAACATGTTAGAATATGCAAGAATGATTTCCATTTGATTTATGTTTTTCTGTATTTTTGACTAATCGTGTATACGAGGGGAGCCTCGTATTAAGTAACCACTTTCCATTCGACTTACATCTTCTTAGTAAGTTCACCAAGAAGAACCGGTGTCTAAGGCTAGAGGTCCACGGGCAAACACTTTAAGTGGACAAGTGGTTACTTAATTAGGACCTCGTGAATACAAGGGGAGCCTCCCACTGTCCCACCTCTTATCTGGCCGCGTTTTCTTTGATTTTCTGCTAATTACCCGACTGAGAAAAAAACTTGATCTAAACTTATTTTATAAGATTTTCCGCGAGAGTTGATCGCACCTTGACCGGCAATTCATTCTCTTTATTGTCTTAATGTCGTTACATATGATGGCTTAAATCATCCTTGAACTTCTCTTATAAACTTCATTTATTCTTCATACTACATGCCCTTTCTTCATACTACATGTCCTTGGAAATGGAAATTTTGCTAGATCTGTACTTTAGCCATAAACTACCATTTTTGAGTGTAGGAGCGAAGTGTCATGCAGGACAAAGTGCTATGTTATGGGAGCCACCTCTTGAGGTCGGAATGACGTAAAGTGCTACATAATGGGAGCCACCTCTTGAGCCTGTAAAGGCCACCTCTAGAGTCCTCAATAACTAATTGACTAGTTATGCGATATACTACGCTTCTTATGCTTTTCTTGAAACTTGGATTGGCCATAATTATAAATGAATTGTTCTAAAAATTACATGAGAATTTCGGTCCACCTGATACTCAATGCCTGGCAAATATAGGGGCCCTAATCTGGTCCTAGGTGAGTAAAACCTGAAAGTACTTTTGCCCGAGGGAGTTGAATGATCAGGTGTGGAATTGCACCAACTGACATGCAAGATTGAACTAGACAATTCACTTATTACATGCTTGACTCGTTACATGCTTATACATGACATGTTTGACCGGAAGGATTAATATCCTTGTTACATGGCCATATTTACAATTCTATACTTGTTATTGATCTTCATGCTTACACTTGAGTTCTACAATATCTATTCTTGAAATTCTTGATTTCCTGATCTTGTTATCTATTTGTCATTTGTTTTACTACTTATTTTATTCGAGGGCATATAGATGATTCAAAATACTAATTACTTAAAGTGACCTGATAAAGGGATATAAGTCCTACTGAGCTTTATAGCTCACCCTGTGTATTGTTGTTAATTTTCAGGAAATCCCGAAGATGACGGGAATTTGCTGGAGTGACGAGTGTGATGATCGTTTTTAATAAATTTCTTTTCCCAGTCTATCTACTTATAAATGATTGTATCAAGTTTGAATAGTATTGTAAGTCCTTGAAGGATATTTGTTAGAAATGTCAGATTATGAAATAAAGATGTGATTTTATCCATTTGTTGTTCATACTCATCATCTGAGTCTCTTGATCGACCTGCCCGTATAACTATTCACGCCTTGATAATTCCGCCTTGTTCGGGGCGTGATAGTTTAGTTGGTATCAGAGCCTATGGTAAAAAGAGTCTAGGACATCAAGGCTTAGTTATTGAAAATCCTAGATTCTTCACACTATAGCATAATGGATGGCTATACTTGAACCGTGAGATTGGGTAGAGACTTGGGTTAGATATTAATATATGTAGAGATAAGACATTTAATCCTCGTAGCTTGTTTTACAGAAATTCTTAGCTGTTAAAAATGGCCGCTGAGAGTGCTCAATGGAGCAAAATGCAAAGGACCGTCCCAGGGCTAACTCAAGCCCTACGACAAGTGGCTCAAGGAGGAGTTAATCACCATGGTGTGGGAAACCTGCACCGTAACTTTAGGAACATGAATCCCCCGAGGTTTAACGGTTCCACTGACCCAGATGAAGTCGAACATTGGGTCAAGGAGATAGAAAGAATATTTTGAGTCATGCATTGCTCGGATCAAGATAGAGTTTACCTTGCAACTTTCCAACTAGAAAGGGATGCAAGAGTTTGGTGAGATTCCATGGAGGCGACCTTGTCCGATCCCCAGATCACTTGGGAGGAATTTCTAGAATATTTCAACGACAAGTATTTCTCGGAGAGAGTCCAAGAAAAGAAGGCAGTAGAATTTGCCACCCTTAAACAAAGAAGTCTATCTATAGCTGAATACGAGACCCAATTTTCTCGACTAGCCCGTTATGCTCCACACCTCATTAATATAGAGAGAATGAAGGCCAAGCGATTCATGAATGGGCTAAGGCCCCAATACATTCCCCAACTGGCGCCTATGGACATCCAAACATATGCCGAGATGGTCCGGAAGGCCCAACTACTAGAAGATGCCATGGAGATGGCGGATAGAATCAAGGGAAGAGTCGTAAAAGAACAAATCATTGGCGTCGGAAACTTTAAACCAACATTTGGAAAGAAGAGGCTAAATGAAGGAAGAACCCCTCAACAAGATAAAAGGCCTCGAGATGGAAAGAGGCAAGCCATCCCTACTACATCTTCAAAATATACCTACAAGTATTGTGACAAGGCTGGTCATAAGACTGAAGAGTGATGGAGAAAGAAGGGAGCATGCTTGTGTTGTGGAAGTGGGGATCATCACATTTCTGATTGTCCCCTTATGAAGGAATCTTCATCGGAGAAGAAAACACAAGAAGGACCAAGGCGTCAAGGAAGACTCCAAACTCTGATAGAACCTACACCTACTGAAGAAGGAGGAGTGGTGGAAGGTACTCTCACCATCAATTTTAGAATTGCTTTTGTTCTATTTGATACTAGAGCTACCCAATCATTTAGGGCCGCTTTGTTTCCGGAGTTGTCGGGTGGATACCGTAACTGATGAGAGAGGAAGGCACGGTGGGTCCCGCCTCCCCCTCACACAGAAGTGACTAACCGGGGGCGGTTAGCGTGCTCAACCCCTCAGGGTCGAGCACGCTAACCGTGCTCGGTTAGCAAAGGGGCCTCATATCCTAGAATTTTGCTACCACCTTGCATGAAAAACCTATTCCTTTGAAAATTGAACTTGTTATTTCCACACCTTTAGGAGTAAGCATTGAGCTTAAACATTATTTTCCCTCTAGTGAAGTGTTGATTAGTGGTCATAACTTAGCCACTGGTTTGATATGCATGAATATGGAGGGTTATGATGTAATCTTAAGTGCTGACTGGTTGGCCAAGTATAATGCTAAGGTAGATTGTAGGCAAGGAAGTGTAACCTTTGGTGAACTAGGATACCCTGAACTGTCTTTCTCTAGAAATAGCCATCCTAGACACCCTCTTCTCATCTCTGCCCTTCAAGCTCGAAAAATGATAAAGAAAGGATGTGTTACATTTTTGGCTTATGTCCTTATTACCGAACCCATGAAACCCATTCTGAAAGAAATATCTGTTGTTAGGGAATATCCTGATGTATTTCCTGAGGAATTACCTGGCATACCACCTGAGAGAGAAGTTTCATTCTCAATCGATTTGATACCAGGAGCATCCCCTGTATCCAAAACTCTTAATAGAATGTCACCTACTGAGCTGGAGGAACTAAAAGAGCAACTGATGGAATTATTAGAGAATGGATTTATCAGACATAGTACATCACCTTGGGGAGCACCTGTTCTTTTTGTGAAGAAGAAAGATGGATCTATGAGATTATGCATTGACTATAGGCAGTTGAACCAATTGATTATCAAGAATAAGTACCCCCTGTCAAGAATTGATGAACTATTTGATCAAATCTCTGGAGCTCATTATTTCTCTAAGCTTGACCTCAGGTCGGGTTATCATCAATTGAGAATCATGAAAGAAGATATTTATAAGACAACATTCATGAGTAGATATGGACACTATGAATTTGTTGTCATGTCTTTTGGGCTGACTAATGCACCTACAACCTTTATGCAACTTATGAATAGTGTGTTCCGACCCTATTTAGATCAATTTGTGATGGTATTTATTGATGATATATTGATGTACTACAAAACCAAGGAAGAACATGAAGCACATTTGAGGATTGCCTTACAGATATTAAAAGAGAATCAACTATATGCTAAATTGAGCAAATGTGAGTTCTGATTAGAAGAAGTTTCATTTCTCGGTCATGTGATATCTAAGGAAGGTATTTCTTTTGACCTTTCAAAGGTAGAAGCTGTCAATAATTGGGAAATGCCTACAAATGTGACCGAAATCTGAAGTTTTCTAGGATTGGCCGGTTACTATTGAAGATTCATCAAAGACTTCTCTAAAATTGCCGTGCCATTGACTAGACTAATAAGGAAGGAAAATTCTAATGTATGGGCTGAGGAATGTGAGAAGAGTTTTCAAACTCTAAAGGAGCGCTTGACAACTGCACCTGTTCTTACTCTGCCTATTGCGGGAGGAGGATTCGAGGTATATGATGATGCTTCGGGAATTGGCCTAGGTTGTGTATTAATGCAACAAGACAAGGTGATAGCTTATGCATCTAGACAACTGAAGACCCACAAAGTTAATTACCCTGTGCATGATCTAAAATTAGCCACAATAGTCCTTGCTCTTAAGATATGGAGGCATTATTTATATGGTGAGTAGTTCATTATCTATTCTGACCATAAGAGTTTAAAATATCTATTTTTTCAGAAGGAGCTCAACATGAGACAAAGAAGATGGTTAGAATATTTGAAAGATTTTGACTTTTCTATTCAATACCATCTTGGAAAAGGTAATGCTATGGCTGATGCTCTTAGTAGAAAGTCGAGGACTCTATTATCAAGTTTGATGGTTAATGAATGGTGATTGCTAGAGTAATTTACAAGATTAAATTTAAATGTGGAACCAAAGGAGGAACGAGTCTTGATTGCCAGTATAAGGGTACAGCCTGATATGTTCTCTGAAATAAAAGAGCAACAAGGTAACGATCCTTTATTAGTTGAAATTATTAGAAATTTGAGCCAAATGCCAAATTTTCAATTGGCTAATGATGGGAGATTATTATTTCGAGGAAGAACTTGTGTGCCTAATAGTGACAAAATTAAGAAGAAGATAATGGAAGAAGCGCACCAATCCAGGTATACTATTCATCCAGGAGCCACTAAAATGTACCAAGATTTGAAAGGAAATTTTTGGTGGCCAAATATGAAAAGAGAAGTGGTTGAGTTTGTGAGCCGTTGCTTGACATGTCAACAAGTAAAGGCAGAACATCTCAGACCTGCTGGTAAATGAAACCTCTAGAAATACAGGAGTGGAAGTGGGAAAACATTGGTATGGATTTCATTATGGGATTACCCAAAACTAGAGGAGGACTTGATGTAATCTGGGTAATAGTGGACCGATTAACCAAGTCTGCTCACTTCCTACCCATCAAAAGTAAGTGGACGGTGGATATACTAGCAGCTTTATACATCAAGGAAGTGGCAAGATTGCATGGCATTCCTTCATCTATAATTTCTAATGGAGATCCTAGATTTACTTCTCACTTTTGGAAGGGATTGCAATCTTCACTGGGAACGAGATTAAATTTTAGTACAGATTTTCACCCTCAGACAGATGGTTAGACAGAAAGAACTAATCAAATCATAGAGGACATGCTTAGAGCGTGCATGATAGATTTTGTTGGTAGTTGGCATGAACATTTACCATTGATTGAGTTCTCCTACAATAATAGCTACCAATCAAGTATTCAAATGGCACCTTTTGAAGCTTTATATGGTAGAAGTTGTAGATCACCCATATGCTGGGATGAGATTAGGGAGAAACAGTTAGTAGGTCCTGATATGATTCAAGATACTACTCGAAATATCTAGATGATTAGGGACCGACTAAAAATTGCCCAATCTCGACAAAAGAGTTATGCTGATAATAGAAGAAGAGATTTGGAATTTCAAATCGGTGACCATGTCTTCTTGAAGATATCACCTACTCGAGGAATCCAAAGATTCGGAGTCAAAGGAAACTTTGTTGGTCCCTGAGTAGGCGAGCGGACAAGAAGGGGGGGTTGAATTGTCCCCCACACGATATGGCAAATTAAAACTTTCTTAGCAGAATTAACAAGTTTGACGAGATTGAAGAAATTAAACTTATAAAGTAATTTAAGTTCACTCAATCTCTCTGATCTCACACGATTGACTAACCGGAGTAAGCAAGGAACACACAATCACACAATGCAAGCCACACGACACAAGGGTTTTTAAGGTGGTTCGGGACCACGATGGGATCCCTACGTCCACCCCTTACCAAATCGATAAGGATTCACGCGTTGGATAAACCAGCACGGGGAAGACTCCCCAACACAGAGCAAGGCTCCAACACAACGGGGATAAATTGATGCGGGACGGGTGACGCGACCGGGCTAAGACGTACGACCAACTCAAAGTGCGGCCAGCACTAGCACACTAAGGTAAGCCGAGCGGCTGACTACCGTGACATTCTCCAGGTGGAGACTTCTCTCAACAGAAACTCTAACTAGCCCAACGATCGTCCCTTGTGAGGGAAACGTGGGATCGCAGCGGTTAAGGAACCATTGTCGCCTAAGGGTTTCCCGTTCGGGCACGGTGCTCGACTGGGCCTATGGAACGGGCGCTTACAACTCACAACCACGGTGATTTGAAGCTAGCTATCGGCCCTATTCTCACAAATGCAGCATGATAGAAAATATACTAAATAAGCAATGTGAGTGTAGGAACGAAGCACGTACCTCCACGACTAGCGCGTGAGGAAGAAATCTCGGCCGAATCTGACAACCCCGATACACACAATTACTAATCGTACAATTTCAGAACTTGATGCCCACTCCACGCAGGGAAGTAAAGGGATACAAACACAAATTTGGGGTTGCTGGAACTCGGGTTGACGGGCCCCACTCGCAGGAGGCGAGGGAGGCGAGTCGGGGCTGATCGGGTGAGCCGATTGGAAGTTGACTAGGTTCTACCCGCGCAGGTCACCCGATGCAGTAGACTTGCGGAGGCCGGTATGCCAAGTTCCGACGTCCGATCAGGGTGCCGTTTGTTGGAGAATGTTTGAGATAGGATGAAGAATCCCTGGCTTGAACGGCGCTATCAGATCTGATCAGATCTGGGCATGGCAGCAACTGTACTCAGCCTTAGGTTCTGCTCGCATAGAACTGCACAGAAGAGCTAAAAATTACAGGAAAAATAGCTCCAGTGTCGGAATGGATTGCTTCTTTTTGGAGATCGTTGGCGACGTCCTGAGGAAGACACAGACCAAAGGACTCAGGCAGATCTGAGAGGAAGGAGGCGGGGCAGCTTCTGTAATTTTCCTCTAGTTCTGGGTCAGATCTGCACAGGGTGGTCGGCGCATTCTCACAAAAATCCTCGCCTGGACCAGCAAAGACTTCAGAACGACACGAGCTTGGCGGCAACGCGAAGAGGACAGAAAATCCTACGACCATTCAGAATCTCAGATTCAAAGGATTTGAGAGGAGATCCGTAGAAATTTTGCATCAGGGAGTTGAGGATCTGGACAGCAGGCTCGGATAGAGTTGCGCGACTTCACGAATGGAATTGTTGCCTGAGATTCAAAGCTCCGATCAAGGCGAAACCAGCGCTAGATCGTTCCTAGCCTACAGATGCTTCACTGATAAAATCTCTAGAATCAGATATGAGTAGGAAGGGGAAGATAAAGGGGGCGAGTCACACGTCAAAAAAATCCCGTCACAGGATTGGGGTCTAGGGCATCACACCCAAGAGGGGGAAAGAGAATCACTCTCTTACACAATTTTCTCCCAAAATTTCTTCATTAACTTCTGAAATATGTTTACAAGAGATGATATATAGGTGAGGGGAGACCCTAGGGAGAGGATGGGAGGTGGAGGATAGAGGAGTGGGAGGGGTGCGCCCCCTTGACTAAAGGGGGGAGGGATGACCAAGGGGGGACAATGGAAGCTTCCTAATTTGAAAAATGAGGGGAGGGGAGTCATCCTAAGTAGGTGGCAGCCTTCTCCTGGGACAAAAAAGGGGGCGCCCCCTTCCACTTGCCTCCAAGCCTACATTCTCTAGCCCCTTTCACACCTAGCACACCAAGCCCATAGACTTGTTCACCCTGAACCCTATGTGACCCATTCACACTTGTGAACCCATTCACATTATACCCCTTTTCACACTTGATCCCTATTCACACTATGCCCCCTTTCACACTTGATCCCTCTTGGCCCATTACAATAGTATTTATCCACATAAACTAAATGGGGCCCACACAAGGCCAATCAAGGTGAAGGCTTGGTCAATGCATCCACGTCCTCCTCGAGCCGAAGGTACTCTGCTGTGTCGTCGTTCCCGACGTGTACGGTGGCGTGTGTCCTCACCATAAATCCCCAACACGGAGGCGATGCTTCAACAACACGCAGGACGACACCTGCACACATACACGGGAACGCGTCCCAACACACACACACACACACACACACACACACACACACACACACACACACACACACACGGAGACGGAGTCTCCAACTCGATCCAATGATAAGATCACAAACACACACACGAGCTGCAACACCGCAACACAATAATCCACAACTAGGGTACAACCCCAAACACACACGGAGACGGAGTCTCCAACTCGATCCAACGATGGGATCACAAACATACACACGAGCTACAACACCGTAGCACAATAATCTACAACCGTATGCAGACGGTTCACATACACTCTCTCTTAGTTCAGAAGAATCAAAACAAATATTCAAACATGCTCAACCCAGAATATAAATCATGAAACACATCACAAACAATAGATAGAGGATGTGGAAATGATCCCCCTTTGTTTTTCAAGGCCGATATATGATGTTCCTTGAAGCTTAGGTTGGAGGGAAGTCGAATGACGACGATTCAAGCATCAACACAATCCTCTCATCATTTCGCTTCACTTTCTCTTCATACAAGATCTTCAAAACCTCCTAGATGTAGATGAAATCCACCTTGGCTTGAGCTCTTCCTTCCTTTCTTCCCTTTCTTCACCTACAAGATAGAAACAATGAACACATTAGAGTTCTCCTTGTTAAATTCGTAGGTTACACAAGTGTACAAATAGAAGACATGTAAAGACCATTTTAACCCTTCTAGAACCCTTTAAAAGACCCTAATATGACTCCTAAGAACGTAGGGGCAAAAGGGTAAAGGTTGGAGCACAAATGGATTGGGTTTAGATGGGTTTCAGATCCTCATTTTTGGGTTTACACCGTGTTCGGTCGACCTAAAGAATGGGGCGGTTGACTGAACTTTTATAGGGAATTTTTCAGGGAACACTGGGAAGTTCGGTCGACCTAAGCCTATTGTTCGGTCGACCTAACTTTTCTGCATTTCCAGTTTTTCAATTTTTAGCCCCAAACTCCATTGCAACCCTTCCAAACTCTGTGGCATCAAACTCCTTTGATCTTGGAGGGATTATATTGAGTATTTTGACCTGTAAAAATATAGAAAAAGGATTAGAACTTTAGCTCAATAATCAATATGATAAATGCATGAAGTACATATCTGAAATCCCATAAACTAGATGCATGTGAGCACTTTGAAACACAAGTGTTCTAAGCTAGAGATCAAAAACCACATATTCCTTGGTATCTATGCAATATGAGAACACATATCAACCATATCCTACCAAGATTCACAAAGGCCCTTCTATTTTCATTTTAGGCCACAAAGACCACAATAAGAATATGCATGAACATATAAGTGAGTAAAGGCTAGCACAAAGAGTTTTATGTGAAAGGCTTAACCAAGATTCACTATCATGACATTCAACACCTCTTGAGAGATATGCATGGGATGCATTCATGAACAATACAAAAGACCCATGAAACTTCATTCCATAAAGGCCATTCTCCACAATCTCCCCATACCAAAACAAGGTTCGAATTAACATGTAGCTTTGCATTATAAGACCAAATTTTCATGAGTTCAAAGCACATGTAAGAGCAATAGATCAACACACAAATATCCAATTTGTATAGGCAACAAAAATAAGATCATCACAATTCTTGATCATGGTTCTTTCCTTACTTTAAATCAACACCTTTCAATCTTCCTTTTCATAGCCAAAGGATTAACATCCTTCATGCACACAAACACCCATTCCATCAAGTTTCAAGAAAATGGATTGAGCACATTTCAAGCCTAAAAACCTCATGTGGAAAAAGCATGAAAATACGCAATCAAGACTTTGAAAAACCCTTTGATGAAATGCATGAAACATGGAAAGAGTCAACGCAATGTAATGAGAGAGTTAACTCCCTTTTTGAAGAAGAACTTCATTGATGGACTCCTTTGAGTTCCAAGCATGAATCATGAATTTTGATCATGCAAGCCAAGATAATATAGCATGAGTTCCATAAACAATAATCATTCATATGACTTCCAAGTGAGAATCTTGAAGTCATCTTTTAACTCATCAACCATGATGCATACATGTTGCTTAATGAAACACACATAAGCATACTCGGTTTGATAAACATGTTGCTCAATGTTGCACATCCTCACCAGCACAATTATTTTATTATCATTAAAACCAAACACCAAAGATCAATTAGGGGATGCAACAATCTCCCACTTTTTGATGATGACAAAACAATGTGTGCAAGTGTCCAAAAAGATAGCATTGAGTAGAAGGCATTGAGCACACAACCAATATTCTCTCCCTTTTTGTCATCTACAAAAAGATAGGGGGTTATAGTGATTTTTCATCTCTCTAAATTCGGCCTGAAGAGAGAGAGGTTATTTGACATGATATGAACATGTTAGCCCTGAAGAGATGATATCAATTCGGATACCAATTGTTGCTAATTGTTGGCCTCCATGATATGAAATTTCAGTTCATGAGAGTTGGCCCCGAAGATATGATACCATAGTTGGAAGATTTATGTAACATGAAGTGTTCAAGATGATAAAAATCAAAGTCTAAAGCCCATTTCAGAGTTTCACAAGATGCAATGGCAAAGCAAAATTAAGATGTTTGTCAAAAAACATAACAGTGGAAACATAAAATGCTTTTCTGTGATTTTTAGATTTTCATATTTTTCTTTTGAAATGCATACAAACTCTATGCATACAAATGATGACACATCACATGAGTTTCTTTGATTTTTAGATTATCAAATTTTTAGTTTTCTATTGAAATGCATAAAGCAAGATGCTTACAAATAAGGACACTATGAATGCATGCAATGTAACTAAACAGATACGTATATTTACATGCAACACAACTCCCCCTTAATTATTTAAGAGAGGAATGGGTATAAGAAAGGTGCATGAGAGTCAAAACAACTAGGATGCTTATATGTAACACCTAAGGGATTGTGCAATCACACAGAGGAGTTATGCAATAGTCAATGCAGTCAATTAATTTTCTGAATATATATTAAATCAATTTCCATATGTGTAGGTGAATAACATGAAAGTAGACTATAGTCATATGGATATTTAGATTTTCAGATCAACACAATCAGAGATTATACAGACTACATTTCATTATAAGAGAACAGCATATTGGAGGCTACACTCCGCCACAACGAGTTTTCACTATAATTTTTCAACTCAAGCAATTTCACACTGACAAATAGAATTTTTCAAGAGTGATCAAGTTCAAAAAAATTCTTTTTTACGCGAGGAGACACATGTAGCTCATGCCAGACTCTCCGGTTACTCAGAATATTAAACCATTTCACCTCATTTTGAGCAGAGGTACTTCAATCCAACACCTTTCAGAAATGAACCACATCACGTCTCAGGTGACATGCATCCAATTTACTCAGTGAGACTAACTATGGCTCTGCCATTCATTTACATTTCAGATTCTTTCTACAAGAACAGGCAGGCAACTTTTTCCTCAACTGCCTCAACAAGATTCATGCAGCAAGTTTAATTCCTCTAGAGTGTTGAAGGGAAATTCCTACATCCTTATCTCTAACACTCATTTTCGCATGTTGTGCATGAAGTGTATGAATTTGATTCAGCATGTATGCCAAAAAATTTATGAACACATAACAGTGCAGCTCCCCCTATCTAGATGCACTTATCAAAAGACTACTCCCCCTGAGTGTATGACATGAAGCACTCTAGTGATGACTCAATTGCAACATTATTTAGCAAAAAATATGAGGTCTTAGAAATTCCAAGGAAGGGTGTGAATAGCATATATATAACATGCAAGCACACGATGAGGAAATATGCAAAATGCAATGCAACATGCAATATGGATGCAAGATTTTCATATTTTAACTCGAATATCCAAAATACATTACAAAGTGCAAGACGTAACATGGGTGCAAGATGCAAGTTTATAGTTTTTTATTATTTGAATGATCTAAATGCACCTTATGAATTTTCTAATGCATGCGGCTAAAAACAACATGAGAATGCAATGTAAGATGCAAAAATAAGATGCAAGAGTTTGTTTTTTTTCAGAACACCATGACATATTGCACAAGGAGGCATACACATTCAAATGATGAACAACAACCATTTTCCAAGACTTGGCCTTTTTGAACAAGGGTGCACAAATGATCAAAATTAAGTAATGCAACCCAGTTTTTTTAGAAACATTCAAAAATAGATTTTCAATAACGTTTCAAAAACTGGAATATCATCCACAAGCCAAACACAATTTTTAAGTTCTAGTACGAGGTGGAGGTGAAGGTCCAACGACCTAACTCACTCATAGTGAGAGCTTCCAGGTGGATGTAATCCACCCTTCCACCACACACCATTTGATATATCAGATACTAAATTAACCTCAGATGCTCATACATTTCAGATTAAAAAGTATTCAATAGGTAAAAATATCATACTTATTCCTCAAAGTTTTTAATTTTATTCAACCAATGAGACATGTTCATCATAGCAGAATACAAGTATAACAGATCAAGTTTTCATAATAAATATCTGTGAAATGAACAATTCTGCATTTCAAAAATTTTACCTTCTTGAAGCAAGAGGAAATTCAGAATCAATTTGAAGGCACATGGTATTTCAGAATTTTAAGGCAAATTGATTTCCTTCTAAAGACATGTTTCCTCATTAGCCAAATAATTTAATTTCTGAATTTTGGTACAAGACGGAGAACTTTGATCCGAGGATCACCTCACGCATGGTGTTAGCTTCCTGACATACTTAATCTGTCATTTCACATAACAATATTTGATATATCAAATATCATTTAATGAGAGCATGAATGGCTTATACAAAGTAGCAGAAGGAAAACATCAAGAATACCAATTTTGACAAAGAGGAAGTAAAGTTGGGGTTTTACCATTCGAGTGTGCCTTGTTCCATTTTGTTGGAACCCCTTTAATTCTTTATTTACCTCAAGACATACCTCCATCAAAACCAACTCAATTGACAGATTTTGGTACCCAAGTCTTCTTGGTTCCCTGGAGATTAGAAGCATATCTACCAAAAACTTTCTTCGACATTCTCATAGCCATCATATCATCATTCTTCATGATCCTGCAATCATCAACAACATGTCTATGGTTTCCATAATAAAGGCATTGAGGGGAAGTAATTTTACCAAAAGACTTCTTTTTAGGAGAAAAAGAATATTCAAATCCATTCATCTTCTATTTTTAAAAGATCTAGATTTAAAAAAATTAAACATAGCATTCATTCTAGAATCATGGCAATTTTCTATTTTCAAAAACCAACACTCTTTCATAACATGCCCGTACTTCCCATAATGAAAATAACATGGAGATGTGGGGTCTATGAAATGACCTTCCATTGTTTGCATGAGTTTTTGTAAACAAGTTTTTCTTATAGGATGCACACCTTTGAGCATTAGAAACATGTTCATTTCTGAATTTTCTTTGAACATCAAACTTAGCATTCATAGCTCAAAAATCATCATTTTATTTCACAAAGTAATTATCGATCACATGGCCTAATTTGTGATAGTAGAAGCAAGAACCATTTCTCTATCTCTTGAAAGCATATTTATCTTTGCATGCTTTTTCATCATTCATTTTTATGACAACACAATCATCCATTTCATGGCCATGCATGCCACAATAAAAGCAATCAACATTCAATTTCATTTTTCGCTCATTTTGAACTTTTTGAAATCATTTTTGCATTGTGGGCTTTGTGTTAAAAATTGTCTTTTTCTCAAGATCATTTTTAGAAATTTTTATTTGAGAAGTGGAAGGAGGTGCTTTGGAAGTGCTGCGAATATCAGATGCATGAACAAAAGAGGTTGTTATTTTATGTTCAAAAGACTTTTTGTTGAACGGGGTGTATCCAAGACCTTCCTTTTGAAAATTCACTTTAAATCCCAACACCTTATCCAGATTTTCTTTCCCTTTGACAAATCTAGATAAATTATCTTTCAACGTTTTCACCTCTTCTTCCAGACCAGAAATATGTAATTTAGCATTTGTGATTTCTTCTTCGCATGCAAGGATTTTATCACCATACAAACAGTTATTTGATGTGAGTTTCTCATTTTCTTGCATGATTTTCATGTTTTTATCATTTATAGCATGCAATTTTTCAGTTAAGTTTTCAAAAACTTTCTAAGTATCAACAAACTTTAAGATCTTAGCAAGTAGCTGTTCATTCTCATATTTCAACAATGAAACTTCTTTTTCAAGTTTATCAAAATATTTCAATCTTCCTTCAAGCAAGGAATTCTGTATTAGCATGGCACCATTTTTCTTTTTAAGTTCTTCATTTTCAGTTATGATGCTCTTGTATCAATTTCAGAATCATGCAATTTCTCAAACATTTTATCATCATCAGATAAAGAAGCTAGCTTGTTCTTAAGGCATTCTTCATTTTTCTCAAGCAAAGAGATTTTAGACAACAAAATTTTATTTTGCTCACGTAATTCATAACAATCATTTTCAGATGCAAGAAAGATATTAGAATTTCTAGCCATTTCATAGTCTTCAATCATACAAGACATTTCATATGAAAGTGATTCAACTTTGGATTCAAGATATCCATTTTGATCTTCTAGATGTTCAATTCTTGACTCCAAAGTTTTACAATTCTCACATGAAGAATTTGCATGCACATTTTCACTATTTTTTCTTTTTAATCTCTTGATTTCAGATTTGTATTTTTTGCATCTATCATGCATATCGACATATGCTAATTGTAAGTCTTCAATTGAAAGTTCTTCAGAGTCAGAATTTACCTGACTCAAGCTTTCCTCACCATGAGCCATCAAGCTTGAACCCACTTGGGAATCTTCTGGATTTCCTTCGTACATAGTCAGTTTATCCCATAAATCTCTGGCTGTCCTGCAAGAAGAGATTTGGGAAAGAATATCAAACTCTATGCTATTCGTTAAGAAATTCAAAGCCTTAACATTAATATCATTTTTCTTTACATCCTTATCATTCCATTCTCTTTTTTCTGTTGGAAGTTGATGTGGACCATTACATATGACTTTCTAGATTTCATGTTCTTTCATACCAAGATAGAAAGACATTTTATTTTTCCAAGAAATATAGTCGTGACCATCAAAATAAGGAGGAAGGGAAGACAAATAAATATCAGACATGATGCTCAATGAAACTCACTGACAGGGATCACTCTAAAGGTCGTTAGACCTAAGAAAATAGAGCCGTGACTCTGATACCAATTGTTGATCCCTGGATAGGCGAGCGGACAAGAAGGGGGGGTTGAATTGTCCTCCACGCGATATGGCAAATAAAAACTTTCTTAGCAGAATTAGCAAGTTTGACGAGATTGAAGAAATTAAACTAACAAAGTAATTCAAGTTCACTCAATCTCTCCGATCTCACACGATCGACTAACCGGAGTAAGCAAGGAACACACAATCACACAATGCAAGTCACAAGACACAAGGGTTTTTAAGGTGGTTCGGGACCACAACGGGATCCCTACATCTACCCCTTACCAAACCGGTAAGGATTCACTCGCTGGATAAACCAGCACGGGGAAGACTCCCCAACACGGAGCAAGGCTCTAACACACACGAGGATAAATCCCCAACACGGAGGTGATGCTCCAACAACACGTAGGACGACACCTGCACACATACACGAGAATGCGTCCTAACAAACACACACACACGGAGATGGAGTCTCCAACTCGATCGAACGACGGGATCACAAACACACACACGAGCTGCAACACCACAGCACAATAATCCACAACTAGGGTACAACCCCAAACACACACGGAGACGGAGTCTCCAACTCGATCCAACGATGGAATCACAAACACACACAGGAGCTGCAACACCACAACACAATAATCTGCAACCGTACGCAGACGGTTCACATACACTCTCTCTTAGTTCAGAAGAATCAAAACAAATATTCAAACATGCTCAACCTAGAATATAAATCATGAAACACATCACAAACAACAGATAGAGGATGTGGAAATGATCCCCCTTTATTTTCCAAGGCCGATATATGATGTTCCTTGAAGCTTGGGTGGGAGGGAAGTCGAATGACGACGATTCAAGCATCAACACGATCCTCTCATCATTCCGCTTTACTTTCTCTTCATGCAAGATCTTCAAAATCTCTTGGATGTAGATGAAATCTACCTTGGCTTGAGCTCTTCCTTCCTTTCTTTCCTTTCTTCACTTACAAGATAGAAACAATGAACACATTAGGGTTCTCCTTGTTAAATTCGTAGGTTACACAAGTGTATAAATAGAAGACATGTAAAAACCGTTATAACCCTTCTAGAACCCTTCAAAAAGATGCTAATATGACTCCTAAGAACCTAGGGGCAAAAGGGTAAAGGTTGGAGCACAAATGGATTAGGTTTAGATGGGTTTCAGATCCTCATTTTTGGGTTTACACCGTGTTTGGTCGACCTAAAGAATGGGGCAGTCGACTGAACTTTTACAGGGAATTTTTCAGGGAACACTGGGAAGTTCGGTCGACCTAAGCCTATGGTTCGGTCGATCTAACTTTTCTGCATTTCCAGTTTTTTAGTTTTTAGCCCCAAACTCCATTTCAACCCTTCCAAACTCTTTGGCACCAAACTCCTTTGACCTTAGACGGTTTATATTGAGTATTTTGACCTACAAAAATATAGAAAAAGGATTAGATCTCTAGCTCAATAATCCATATGATAAATACATGAAGTACATAACTGAAATCCCATAAACTAGATGCATGTGAGCACTTTGAAACACAAGTGTTCTAAGCAAGAGATCAAATATCACATATTCCTTGGTATCTATGCAATGTGAGAACACATACCAACCATGTCCTACCAAGATTCACAAAGGTCCTTCCATTTTCATTTTAGGCCACAAAGATCACAATAAGAATATGCATGAACATATAAGTGAGTAAAGGCTAGCATAAAGAGTTTTATGTGAAAGACTTAACCAAGATTCACTATCATGACATTCAACACCTCTTGAGAGATATGCATGGGATGCATTCATGAACAATACAAAAGACCCATGAAACTTCATTCCATAAAGGCCATTCTCCACAATCTCCCCATACCAAAACAAGGTTCGAATTAACATGTAGCTTTGCATTATAAGACCAAATTTTCATGAGTTCAAAGCACATGTAAGAGCAATAGATCAACACACAAATATCCAATTTGTATAGGCAACAAAAATAAGATCATCACAATTCTTGATCATGGTTCTTTCCTTACTTTAAATCAACACCTTTCAATCTTCCTTTTCATAGCCAAAGGATTAACATCCTTCATGCACACAAACACCCATTCCATCAAGTTTCAAGAAAATGGATTGAGCACATTTCAAGCCTAAAAACCTCATGTGGAAAAAGCATGAAAATACGCAATCAAGACTTTGAAAAACCCTTTGATGAAATGCATGAAACATGGAAAGAGTCAACGCAATGTAATGAGAGAGTTAACTCCCTTTTTGAAGAAGAACTTCATTGATGGACTCCTTTGAGTTCCAAGCATGAATAATGAATTTTGATCATGCAAGCCAAGATAACATAGCATGAGTTCCATAAACAATAATCATTCATATGACTTCCAAGTGAGAATCTTCAAGTCATCTTTTAACTCATCAACCATGATGCATACATGTTGCTTAATGAAACACACATAAGCATACTCGGTTTGATAAACATGTTGCTCAATGTTGCACATCCTCACCAGCACAATTATTTTGTTATCATTAAAACCAAACACCAAACATCAATTAGGGGATGCAACAAAGTTAAGTCTGAGATTTATTGGTCCTTTTGAGATCCTTGATAGAGTTGGAGAAGTAACATACAGACTAACTTTACCCCCGACGTTAGCAGGAGTGCATGGTGTTTTTCATGTGTCAATGCTGAGGAGGTATGTCTATGATCCTTCACATGTGTTCCAACATGATGATCTGGTGCTGCAAAAGGATTTAACTTATGAAGAGAAACCCATCAAGATACTAGACCAAAAATTACATCAATTAAGGAAGAGAGCAATACCAATGATTAAAATCCAATGGAGCCATCGTGGACAAGAGGAAGCCACTTGGGAATTGGAGGATACGATTAAGAAGAAGTATCCAGAATTATTTTCAGGTTAGTACTGTTCGAACTTCTCTTATTTTGTAATGAATCATGTGGATTTGGAGGACCAAATTCTTTTTAAGTGGGGGAGGATGTAGCTACTCGAAATTATATATATGCATTTATATGTAAAAAGAAATAATGAAAGATGAAAATAAAATAAATTATGAATATTTTTTATTATGTCTTTAAAAGTATAGAATACATAAACATGAACCCTATCTCACTTGTTAACACAAACGACGAGATTCACGGCACAATTCTGAGAAGGGGAAGACGTCAGTACTGTTGCATTACTGTAGCATCCGATTTAAGAGAAAATTATTAGCATTAATCTAATCCTAATTAATGGTTGAGGTCATTCTTACATCATTGAATAAATAAGGTCATTGATTATGTCATAGAAGGGGGATTTATTTCAACATTTACATGTTGGAATTAATTTTCAACATAAGTTGGTGTAATAGTAACAAAGTTGGTGTAATAGTAACAAGGTTGGAGTAATAGTAACAAGGTTGGTGTAATAGTAACAAGGTTGGTGAAATAGAAAAAATTAGGTGGAATGGGTAATATAATAATGTGGAATTTTGGCATATATATAGGGCTGGGATCTTCCATACTCAAAGCACAAATCTATTGGGAGGAATTATTGGTTGGAGAGAGGGAGAAAGCTCGAAGTTGGAGGAGTGTTTAAAAGCATTATTCGTTCTTAAACTTCTTCTTCTTTGATCTTCAACTAGGTAGATTTTCTCTCAGGCAAAAACTTAATTAGATCTCCATATATGTTTCTTTACATGAGTATTTCGATTCTATGTAAATTATTCATGATCATTTATTTATGGCTTATTTTAAGATTTAAAGTTCAAAAATAAGAGTTTTCATTATCATAACGTGTTTCAATAACGTGGATCATATATGGACCATGATTTGAATACGGTAACTACGCCCGATTTACCTCGTTTATGTGCGTTATTTCAAAACTTAAAATTTAAAATCACGTTATTACCTTAAGAATACTATCAACAAAGAAATGACTAGGTGAATGAACTCGTAAAGCTATCGTTAATTGTTCACACAACTATGCTCTAATTTTCGTAGAATTTCTATACCTGATTGACCCTATCTATTTGATCTAAGCTTTATCTGAAAGCTTGACATCTTCTTTCAAATTTTCTTTATACAGGAACATATTATGCAATTGATAGCTTGACATCTTTTTTCAATATCTTTTCGTTCATTAAAATTCATTAACAAACGAACATGTTAGAATATGCAAGAATGATTTCCATTCGATTTACATTTTTATGTTTTTTCGACTAATCGTGTAGCTAGTAAGTTCACCAAGAAGAACCGGTGTCTACGGCTAAAGGTCCACAGGCAAACGCTTTAAGTGGATAAGTGGTTACTTAATTAGGACCTCGTGAATACGAGGGGAGCCTCCCACTGTCTCACCTCTTACCTGGCTGCATTTTCTTTGATTTTCTGTTAATTACCCGACTGAGAAAAAAACTTGATCTAAACTTATTTTACAAGATTTTCCACGAGAGTTGATCACGCCTTGACCGGTAATTCATTCTCTTTATTATCTTAATGTCGTTAAAGATGATGCTTTAAATCATCTTTGAACTTCTCTTATAAACTTCATTTATTCTTCATACTACATGCCTTTTTTTCATACTACATGTCTTTGGAAATAGAAATTTTACTAGATCTGTACTTTAGCCATAAACTACCATTTGGGAGTGTAGGAGCTAAGTGCCATGCAGGACAAAGTGCTATGTTATGGGAGCCACCTCTTGAGACCGGAATGACACAAAATGTTACATAATGGGAGTCACATCTTGAGCCTATAGGGGCCACCTCTAGAGTCCTCAATAACTAATTGACTAGTTATACGCTATACTACGCTTCTTAAGTTTTTCTTGAAACTCGGATTGGCCATAATTATAAATGAATTGCTCTAAAAATTACATGAAAATTTTGGTCCACCTGATACTCAATGCCTGGCAAATATGGGGGCCCTGATCTGGTCGTTGGCGAGTAAAGTTTGAAAGTACTTGTGCCCGAGGGAGTTGAATGATCAGGTGTTGCATTGCACCAACTGACATGCAAGATTGAACTAGACAATTCACTTATTACTTGCTTGACTTGTTACATGCTTATACATGACATGTTTGACAGGAAGGGTTAATATCCTTGTTACATGGCCATATTTATAATTCTATACTTGTTATTGATCTTCATGCTTACACTTGAGTTCTACAATTTCTATTCTTGAAATTCTTGATTTTCTAATCTTGTTCTCTATTTGTCATTTATTTTACTACTTATTTTTTTAGGGCATATAGATGATTCAAAATGCTAATTACTTAAAGTGACCTGGTAAAGAGATATAAGTCCTACTGAGCTTTATAGCTCACCCTATGTATTGTTGTTAATTTTTGGGAAATCCCGAAGATGGCAGGAATGGGCTAGAGTGACGAGAGTGATGATAGTTTTTAATAAATTTCTTTTCCTAGTCTGTCTACTTATAATTGATTGTATCGAGTTTGAATAGTATTGTAAGTCCTTGAAGGATATTTGTCGAAAATGTCAGATTATGAAATAAAGATGTAATTTTATCCATTTGTTGTTCATACTCATCATCTGAGTCTCTTGATCGACATGCTTGTATAACTGTTCACGCCTTAATAATTCGGCCTTGTTCGGGGCGTGACAGGAATAGAAGTTGATGAAGCCAAGGTTGATTTGATTTCTAATCTTCATCCTCCTTCTTCTGTCAAACAGATTCGATCTTTTATTGGCCATGCTGGATTCTATGGCAGATTCATCCAAAACTTTTTCACCATCGCTCGTCCTCTCACATAATTGCTAGCCAAGGACACTCCCTTTAACTTTGATGATTCATATTTAGAGGCATTCAATTCCTTGAAAGCGGCCCTCACTCAAGATCCGATTCTTCTATCTCCAAATTGGTCGCTTCAGTTTGAAATCATGTGTGATGCCTCATACTACGTTGTTGGAGCTGTCCTGGGCTACAGAGTCGATAAGAAGCCCGTGGTGATCTACTATGCGAGCCGCACCCTCGCCGATGCACAATTGAACTACACCACCATGGAGAAAGAATTGCTTGCTGTTATTTTTGCCCTTGAGAAATTTCGATCATATCTGTTAGGGGAAAAAGTCATAGTTTATTATGATCACTCGGCTTTAAAATTTTTGCTATCCAAGAAGGACGCCAAACCCCGTCTCATTCGGTGGATCTTATTGCTGCAATAATTTGATTTCAAAATTAGAGACAAGAAGGGGTTGGAGAATGTTGTTGCTGATCACTTGTCAAGGATTGTGATTCCTGAAAGTGCTCCTATGTCCGATTCCTTCCCCGAGGAGCAAATTCTTTCCATCTCTCAAACCTCAACCCCCTGGTACGCTCACATAGTCAATTACCTGGCGGTAGGACAGATTCCGGGAGGGTGGTCTAGGTAGCAGAAGGATCGATTCTTTTTGAAGGTTAAGTACTACTTTTGGGAGGACCCAGAGATGTTTCACATGGGTCTAGATCAAATAATAAGAAGATGTGTCCCCGAGGAGGAGCAACAATCTATTTTGAACTTTTGTCATAGCCTTGCTTGTGGCGGACGCTTTTTTGGAAAGAAAACAACGGCGAAAGTTTTACATAGTGGATTCTATTGACCTACATTGTTTAAGGATGCTTATGAAATTTCAAAAACTTGTTTGAGGTGTCAAGCAGTGGGTAACAATTCGTAAAAAGATATGATGCCACTTAGTCCCATTCTGGTAGTAGAAATCTTTGATGTTTGGGGAATAGACTTTATGGGACCATTTTCACCTTCATTTGGCAATGAATATATTTTGGTGGCGGTCGATTATGTTTCAAAATGGATTGAAGCTGTAGCCACTAGGACCAATGATCACAAGGTGGTGAGGAAGTTTGTAAAGAAGAACATCTTTTCTAGATTTGGCTATCCTAAAGCTATGATTAGTAATGGGGGTTCTCATTTCATAAACTTTCAATTCTGAACTTTACTTCGTAAATATGGCATCACTCATAAGCTTGCAACCCCCTATCATCCCCAAACTAGTGGCCAGGTAGAAGTATCCAATAGGGAGATCAAGAACATTTTGCATAAGACAGTCAGGCCGGATAGGAAAGACTGGTCTGAGAGACTAGATGATTCATTATGGGCCTATAGAACTATATTTAAGACTCCCATTGGCATGTCCCCTTATCGCCTCATTTTTGGAAAAGCCTGCCACTTACCTGTAGAACTGGAACATAGAGCATATTGGGCCATTAAACAAGTCAATTTTGATCTTACTCAAGCTGGGTCCCAAAGAGCTCTACAACTTAAGGAACTGGAGGAATTGCGTAATGAAGTCTATGAAAATTCCAAGATTTATAAAACTAAAACTAAGGCATTTCACGATAAGCATATTCACAGGAAAACTTTTTATGCGAATCAAAAGGTTTTGCTTTTTAATTCTATACTGTGCTTGTTCCCTGGTAAGCTCAAATCCAGATGGGACAAACCATTTGTAGTTGTTAAGGCTTTTGACCACGGTGCCGTCAAAATTTTGAATCCTAAAAATGGTCACATTTTCACTATCAACGGTCAAAGATTGAAACCTTATTTGGAAAATGATCAGTTGGAAAAAGAATCCATTATTCTAAGTGATCTGGAATAATATCTTTGCGAGCTTTCATGCGTCTAGCTGAAGATGTAAAACTTAGCGCTTCTAGGAGGCAACCCAAGGTTTTGTTATTTGATGATTTTTATAGTGTTTTTCAGTAGTAGGTGCAAGCCGAGGAGAAGAAGTTGTCGCCATTATCTTACAGGTGGTTTTGCCCCGCGTATCAGGTTGCCTCTTTCCTACTCCGCCGCATTATTTGTTACATTATTATATTATTTTCTATTGCATATGTCATTGAGGACAATGTCATTCAAGTTGGGGGGGAGACAAAAAAATCATGATGCATATAGTACAACCTGACATGAGTTCTTACATAATGCTCTACATATACCTCTATCATGCATATCATATTAAGTGAAAAGATGAAATCCCCAATTAAGTTTTCTTGAGTTATGCTTCTATTGAAAGTAATTCTGGAATAGAAAAGGCTGGAGAGAAGGATGATGAAAAATTTATTTCAATCTAGCTATAGAAAATTGATATAAGAATCTCTTTAAAGTTCATGTGCACTTTAGAAAAAATGAAATTCACTATGCATACTAATGAAGCAAGCAAGGTAAGCCCTCTACTATTTTGGATATGTTGTCTGATGCTTTGCACTTCTCATGAAAGAGATATTTTTAAGCTTTCTGTCAAGTTATTTATCAAATAAGTGCAAAAGCACAATTGCAAAAGCACATTGAAAAAAAAATATGAAAAATGTCCCGAATCTTAGTAACCGGGCTTACTTCACCTAAGACATGTTGAAGTTCGCGTCAAAAGGAAAAGGGAACCCTGATCTTTATAACTGAGCCTTCTTCTCCTAAGGCAAGAGTCGAGGTTCGTGTTAAATAGTGAAGGGTAGTGCAGCATCATGTGTGAAGAAAAAATAAAAGATCCCAAAGGGACATTAAAACAAGACAGACAAAAAGCTTGTGTGATTAATGCTCTGAATTAGAAAGTGCAGGGTTGAAAGATACTTGCTTGGAACATCAAATAGGGGACGCAACTATCTATGCAGTGGATTTAGTATTATACATGCACAAGTGCTGTTGAACTTTGAGATGTATTCAAGTCATGTACTTTAATTTCCAATCTAAGGCTAGAGCGCATTAATGCTTCCTGATTCCTAATCTTTGGTTGATTCTGTGAAGGAAGAGCTGGATATAGAGGTGTGAACTTTACAAACTCTTGTTGGTCCTAAATTTTAATTTAATTACATTACTAAGGGACTAGCAATGAGTAAGTTGGGGGGTGTGATAAGTGCTCATAATTATATGCTAATTTATGTCACACACATCACTTTTAGTGCATATTGTTTAGAAATTATGCATATTTGATAGTTAACTTCAACCTCACATGAATCAAGCTCTTTATGCAAATTCACTCAATTTGTGAGTAATTAATGAATAAAAAGGGGCTGAGGGGCTTGGGAATTAATTTTCCATTGCATAATTGTAAGCACTCATGGTTTTTATGCACAAAGCCACAGTTTCTATGGACTTAATTCCAATTTTATATGTGCAAGACACTCATGGCATTCCACAGAAGGGCTAGGGGCAGAAAGGTCACAAGGCCAAGAGCAAGGTTGCCCTAGGACACCTTTCTCTCACCCTCTCCACCTTTGACCAAGTCAAGATAGCCACCATCTTTTTTTATGGGAGAAAAAGATAAGAAAAGGGATTTATTTGTGGAAAAATTTGTGGAGAGAAAATAGGAGGAGATTTCCCTTCTTATTAGGAAACCCAAGGGGGCGCCCCCTTCCTTACCCCTTCTCAACCCATAGGGCACCCAAAACCCTAACCTCCATCTTGTTCTCATCACATCTCAGCCCTCCATCACCGTCTAAGTCAATCTCCACCCCCGTGTGATCCAATTCTCCTATAAATAGCCAAGCTCTTCTTTTCTGCAAGAGGACTATTTTTGGTTGAACCATAGGTCGCATTTTTTCACCCATTTATGTTCCTATTTTCGTCCTATGCGCTTCATGAAAGTTCTTCATTTTTAAATTTTCTCCAACTTGGTCTTCTTCGTCATTCTCTAATTCTCCTTAGTTTTCATGCTATCATCCAGTTTTCAAGGTTATATCTTCCACATTTATTGTTCACCCGAACCTGTGTCCCCCTGATCTTCACCGTTTTCTTCCCTTTTTGATCTTTTCCTCCCTCGGCTTTCTTCACAAAAGTTGTAGGTCTTTAAAAGTTCTTCAAATATATCTTCTTCCTCTTCCTCTAATTCTTCTCTATTTTCACGTTATTCTCAATTTTCTAAGCATCTGTTTTGCACTTTTTACTGTTTATCTACATTTCTACAACCGTCTCTTTCTTCCTCCAATTTCACCCTCTTCCTCATGTTTTATCTCTCTACTCTCTTCATCAAAGTTCTTCCTCTCTTTCTCCTCTTCAACTTCTTCTTCTTTGTCATCCTCTAATTCTTGTTGGTTTCAAAGTTATTTTAATTTCATTCTTACTCTATTTTTAGTATGTCTGTTTTACTCTCTCATGTTCTTCCTTCTTCATCACCACACAAACCCTTCCACATTCCTCTCTATATTTCTCTCCAAAGTTTATCCTCCATAACTCTCCTTTTACGGCGGTGTGCACATCAAGGCGGGCGACGTTCCAAGGCTCGTGACATGGACGATGACGGCTTCTTCATCCTTCTCTTTCCACGGTGATATCCTTCAAGGCGGAGCGATCCTCTCCAAGGCTCGGCGAGGAGGAGACGACGGCATTCATCATCCTTTCACGGATCTTATTTCTTCCCTTTCTCTTTTATTTACAAGTTGTAATTGTCAACTTTCATAGATTGTAATTTTCATTTCTTTAGCAATAAAATTCATTTTGGCAAATTGTGTTCTCTTTTCTCCATCTCTCCCCAATTTCTCTTCTTAACCCTCTCATCTTCTTTAGATAGTTTTAATTTCAAGCAATTTTATTTTCAATCTCACTCAAAATTTGGATCTTTCAAATATAATAATGTTTCATCATGCTCAATTGAAAATATTTCTTCTCCGTGGGATCAATCCGTTCTTACAAATTTACTCTAATTCAACTCTTTTTAAGTGAATGAGTGCGGTTATATTTTTGAAATTGTGGCACGGCATTTTTGATGACGAGTGCTAGTGGCTATCACCCACCAAACGGTCATGCCCTGACCGCTAGCTCTAGGTGGCTATCCATCGGGAGGTCGCTACCTGGAACTGACATATTGGGCCAAGAAACGGTCCCCAATGGACCGCCTTCATAGGTAGCGGCCTCTGGTACGATCGCCACCTTCCTCCGAGCCCGAAAATGGCGAATCTGGTGGAAAACCCCATTCCACACCTCATTCACACCCATGTGAAGGGGAAAATAAGGGGAAATCATTCCCCAACCTCTCTAGCACCAAGGGGACCCATTCAAATCCCAAAAACACAATCAAAATGCGAAATCTGGTGCACACCCCAAAATCACACATTTTAACCCTGGCGGGAAAATAAACCCTCTCAACTCGCCTCAGGCTACCAAACTCCTGGAAAAAGAAGTACAGGGGCTAAGGATCCATCCCCCTACCTCCACCGAAAATTTCGCACACCGAGGACGTCGATCCGCCAAGAAAATGCCGCACGAACCGCCGTAACACCCCGAACTCGCGGCCGAGCTTCGCCGCGCCTCCACTGCCTCGATCCTGGCCCATCCTTACCCGCTCCTCATCCTCGTCGCCTCCGCCTCACCCCCGCCTCGCTCCGTCAGCCGCCGGAGAAGAGAGGGGAGAAAGAGAGAGTGTGAGAGAAGAGAGAGGGAGAGAGTGAGGGTTGTGAGGAATGAGGGGGGGTTTATATATAAGAAAATCCAAAATTTATAGAAAATAAGGAAAAAAAACTCCCCACGATTCTCGAAAAATGCACAACGCGCTAGTAACGTCCGAGAGTCGGAGAACACAATGGTTCACCCTACACGGGGTTCCGAAGGCTCGATAGATAAAAACACGCGTAAATCGTAAAACTCAATCCGGCACCCGCAAAAGTGATCCGAAACCCACGGATCCAGATCCGAACAATAATCTGAAAAACCTGGGGCATTACATTAAGGGCTTGGGCTTGTTGCGGGGTCAGATGCAAATTTTGGGAGACTGTCTCTCTAGGTGGAGGAGATGGTTCTGGGGGAATAGCAGCTCACGACTAGTGTAAGGGACCATAAGATTGAGAATTGCCCATGGTGCGGGCAAGACCATAATAGTGAGGATGTGGTCCCTTCGAAAATTATGGTGAGAGTTATAAATCTGAGGATTATATGATGTGCTAGGTTGATTGTCCTCATGATTGTAAATTGAATTAGACATATTGATGTTGTTGTCAAAGTGAAACATCATGCAAATCAAACAATATTCAATCAAAGCAATGTTGCAAAGGTACCAAACAATGTGAGATGTTTACACTTGATTTTTCTTAGTTCAACCTTGGTGAATTAAAGATTTTAACAAAGTTTGGTATAATTCACTCAAGGTAGGAACCTAGTTTCAATATATTTCACTTTGATGCCAACTAGGTAAACTCTCTCACCGCATTTTAGGCCAGCTAACTTGGGGAACGTCAATGGTTCAACTAGCCTAGCTTCCATAAGGGAATCCACGGGTGCGAGGACTTACGGAGGTCTTGAAAAAGGAGATTCCGATCCAATGAGACGGAGTGCTCAATTGGAGGGTCCTTCTTTCACCAAGAGTGGTGGAAATATCTCCTAGAAGGTGTGGGGAGAGGAGGTCTCCTAAGCCAAATGCCTTATATGCAAGAACTAATGCAAAAGAAATATAAAATCACACAAAATGATGTAGATATAAACAATGAATGCAGAGAGAGAATCAGAATAGATAGGAGAAGGTAGTTCTGTGAACACAGCAAGAACCTGCGCTTGGGACAGTGGGCGCTAATTCCAGGAATTGGCGTCCACTATTTGGACACAAATTCTTTGTCTTCACAGAATAGTGGCCGGCGTCTGGGACAGTGGGCACCAATTCTATGAATTGGCGTCCACTGTTTGGACACAAAATTTTATTCTCCCATAAGCTTTCTCAGCGGCCCGAAACCTTTGAAAATGAAAAGACCGATGGAAGAAAAGAGAGAAACACTCACAACCACATAACATGGATCATGGCAATCAACATATGAAGCATGCTCTCAATTTTTTTTAAAAAAGAAAAGATATGATTTCCCCCCCAAAATTTAACAAAATAACAATCACGTAGGGGGGAGATGTGCATGCGGTGCATAAATGATAAAAAAAGAAAAAAAAGAAAAGGGAAAGTGCTATGTGGAGCACAAGGGGAAGATGCACCGTGGGTGCAAAAGGGAAAGGGCACACGCGGGTGCCAAGTGGAAGGGGTAATCAATAGAAAAACAATGGTGGTGCCACTGTGATCTCCAATTTGTAGATTATGGAAATTAACTTTAAAAAGGATAAATACAAGGAAAAAGAAGGGGAAATAGGAGAAATAGGATGAAAGGAAAAGAATGGGAAAGATGGAAGAGGGAGCATGTGTGGATACTAATGAGAATGTGATCGCCAGAGGGGTTACCTTAAATGATATGAACAATAAACAACAAGGAAGGATCGTGCATAATACCTTTTAAAGTGGGGAGATGTGAGTGTCACCTTCTCTTCCAATCGACCGGCCGATGAAGAGAGTTTTTCTTATTTTGATTACCCTTGCAAAAATAAAGAAAATGACAACCAACAAAAGAGATATGAATTAGAGATCAAGTGAGTGTAGCATCAAATTCTAATATGAATAAACATGAAAATCATGAAGATGAACACACCTTGTTGGTGTTGGCCTTTAAACCCCTATGCAAAGGGTAAGGAAAAAGAACATGATGATATGCAAGAGGGAGGGTGCAAGTGTTGCACAAGAGGAGATCTCAATAGAGTTGAGATGAAAATAAGAATAAGAGAGGAGGGAATATGATGCATGCAATGCTAAATTGAAATAAAGAAGATAAAGAGTAAGGGAAAGCTTATTGATTGTTTCTCCGAAAGGGGCTTCAAAGTATGAAGGATCTCCAAGAGGATGTAGCCTTGAGGTCCATGGGCGTCCTCTCCTTGAGCCTTCAAACCAACAACACCTCACCTTTGAACAATTGAGCAGCCTTAAACACAAGGGAGAGAGGGGTCCTATTTATAGGGCATAAATTCGGAGTTTAATTCAAGGTAAATTAGGAAAACCAATTTTAATGGGATTTGGAGGAGAATATTCATTGGCCAAGTGTCCTCCCCGCCTTAGCAACCCTTAGGACACTTTCTGAAGTGGAAAAGGAGGCCAAAATGAAGAAGGAAGGGGGTTCTGGTCGGATTCAAAATTCTGTAGGAATTGGCGGCCAGCACAGTGGGCACTAATTAAAATAGCGTCAGGAGGGAAGTCACCAATTATGAGCCATTTTTGGAAATATCAGGAATTACCAAAATTAGAAATAAAATCACGTCTGGGGTGGCGGACGCGGATCATCAATTTTATGAATTTTGGTCAGAATTAAAATCTCAAAATAAGGTAAGGAAAATCGTGTCTGTGGTCCTCGACGCGTCTTAAAATAGGCGACATGCTAGACAGACGCCATTTCTTGAATATTTTTAGAAAGTCCAAAATTGCCAAAAATCAGAAAGAAATCTGCGTCCATGACGGCGGACGCTAATTAAAGAAAGCGTCCAATGGGCTAACGCGATTTAGGAATTTTTGAGATTTGGGTAATAACTTACAAATAGAATAAGAATTAACGGCAAGATAATGAACGCCAATTCAACAATTGGCGGCTTTGTGGAAAGGCATTAATTCTTCAAGAAGGCAAAGTTTGGGGAAGGAAGAATACGTGTCCAGGGGCCTTACGCTACTTCAAGAACGTGTCTATGAGGCTGACGCGGTGTAAGAAATCAGTGACCTTTTAAAAAGGTGTTAATTCAATAATTACAACAAATAAAGAAATATGTGTCCACCATCCATACGCGTTCAAGAATGGGCGACTTTCCAAAAGACGCTAATTCATGAAATAATTCAGGTCAAAATAGTGGAAAAATAAAGAGGCGTCCGCCATGGTGGACGCAGATTTGGAAAGGTCGACTCCCCCCGGGTTGTGCGTCGACTCAAAAGAATTGGCGTCAATTCAAACTTGCGCTGAATCTTTTTGGAAAGGAATTGACGTCCACTGGCCTGACGCCAATTCAGAAAAGCCCCGAAAAATTAGAGAAAAGCCCAGGAAAAATCAGGAAAAATACAGAAAAATGGGAGAAAGCTGAATATTCGAGAAAAATGAGGAAAACCACTCAAATAACTAGATTTGAGGGTCAAATCAGGACATCGCAATACGATAAGAGATGTACTCAAGATAATGTCAATTTTGACGTGTCTACAGTTGTCCCGTCTTGGCGTCTACTTTGCAAGGGAGTGACACGGAATGAAATGGAATGGAACGAAATGAAATGAAGTGTAATGGAGTAAAATGAAGTGGAGCGAACTGAAAAGTAGATGCCAATGTGTGATGAGACATACGATCAACACCACTTGATAAGAATTGAATTCTGGAGATCGAAATGTAGCAATCTTGAGAGGATTTAATGAAAGCAACAGTTGTTTGGATGAAGGAGGGAGTGTGTACGCGGGCACGAAGGAGAGATAAAAGAAGGCGTTCAACTTCCAGCACGGTGGAAGTACCCCAGGTCACAAACCTATAGGTTTCACCTTTGGAGAGCGGTTACCAGCCAATGTGGACGTGTTGCAGCCAGGGTGGATCAAAGGAAAAGGATTGAATGAGAGGATAGAAATCTAAACAAAAGAGTTTTAAAGGAAACAACCCAAAACAGCAACAAGATGAACTGAGGACTCAATTCCCCATGGTATATCTCGTATCTTGTAAATTAATGATCAATTGACTCTCAAAATCAAGTTGTTAGAGGGATTTTCCCAAAGTTAATTCAAAGCCCTATATGAATGCATGCTTGGTTTAAAGGGAAAATAAAAATAAGTTAAAATAAAAAATAATTAAGGACAGTATTGTTAAGCTGTCTATACTAAGTGAAGATACCGATTTGTGAGCTGATACTAAGCCGAAGCCTGTTTATCCTCGCACCAACTCGTAAAAGAGAACTATTGTCCCCAGTCTTGGATGGCTCAACGGCCTATCCGTGCGACTAAGATTCCTCTGATATAATCTAATAGTGTAGATAGCATATAGTAAGAATGCATACATGGAGGATGGCGAAGGGCAATAAGCATGTTGAGAACTAAGAATGTACAAGCACCGTGGGACCTAGATGTTGCCCGGACGGTGGGACCAAAGAGAGCTTCTTTCTTGCGCTCAAGATTGGATTAGCCAAGATATCGTGAATGAATACTAAGCAATGAACTAAGCATGAAAAGCATAGCAAGCATAGCATGGCATCGCATAGCATAGCATAGCATCGAAGCATCGTGGAAAGCATAGTGTGAGCAGCATGGATAGCAAGATATGAACATAGCATGGATAGCAAGATATGAGCATCATAAACATGTCATAGCAACATAGCATAGATGACATCATCAGGGCATCATTGTTTGTTGTTTATCATGAGGATGACAATCTTGGCATATCATGAGATTTGTTCTTAAAGGATCAGAGTGATGTCCAGAAGAGTTAAATAACTTTAGAAAGATTTGCTCTTGAATGATCAGAGTGATGCCCAGAGCGGTAGGGATAATCAGGTGAAGTTGACATGAATTACTTTGGAAAGATGGAGAAATGATAATTGAAAGTTCCTAGAGCGGTCAAATCATGAAGATAGTGATGTGAAGAGCATAGGGAAGAATCAAAAGTTTGATATAAGTGAAAGGAGAGGACTCATCCCGTGCCCTTAGTCCTTGCAAAAGGTTGTCCCTGCAAAACCCCATCATTTAATGGAATACAATGCAATTTTTTTGTGGATTTTGAAACATGCAAATTTTTATGGGTTTTGAAGATATTCAATTTTTTATAGATTTTGAAAAAAAATATTCGATTTTTTTTGGGTTTTGGAAAAATATTCATTTTTTTGGATTTTGAGCGATATTTGAATTTTTGTTCGGATTTTGAAAATAATCAACTTTTTTTTAAAATTTTGTTGGGAAATATTTAATTTTTTTTGAAATTTTGGTTTAGACAATGCTAATGCAGCATCAAAGGATAATTAAAACTGTCGGCTAGGGGTTCATGTTCCTTCCCCTTTCGCTAAGAACCGCCCAAAGTAGGGCGTGCATTTGAAGGTGGCATCCTATAGTCTGCTACCCTTAGTTAACGGTGCCCCCACTAATGCCATACCCGAGAAACACTAGGTCTTAGAGGGAGAAGAGAAGAAAAATATTGGTGATAAGCTAGATATGAGTCAAGACGATATCGTGTTTTGACTTCCGTCCATAGCACAACCCCTAAAGATTTGGTCTATTGCGCCGGGCCTTTTTGTCATATCATCGAACCTTAATTCTCTTGTAGGCACGCATTCGACCAGGCTCATGACGTCCCACGGGAAAATTTTACTACCCTCTTGCCATGCCATTATCTTGGATAATTTTTACTTTTAATTTTTATTTTATTTATCATTTTGCTATTTTGTTGTGTTCTTTCAACTCGAAAGATATTGCAATTGAAACTTGAAATTTGAGAATAAGGTCATAATTGACTGCCCCTATTTGAGACTTCCTCTTGTTGGGGTGTGCTTAGGTTAGTTATCTTGCCCAGAATATCTCTACCCTCATATTTCGGCCGAGTAGAGAAGAGAAGAAGACCTCAAGCCCTTAGCATGGCCCAAGTAGCAACAGTGTTTACCAAGGAGACGGCTAACGACACCGTGAAGTGTGTGCGGTGCCCAACTAAGGGTTGCCCTTAGTGAGCGGAGAGGGAATGCCGAACTCCCAGCGTAGGATTCTTATAACCAAAGGGTGCTGCAGAAGCAAGCCTAAAGACTCTTTTTTGATATTGAGTTAAACAAAGACCTAGGATAAAGGCCTAGACTACCACTCTTAATCAAGTTAAGAAACACTTTATTTTGAAAAACATGTATGAAGATGAATGAGATAATATTGCAAGAATGCATACTTACGAAAATGAATTACCTTGCAACCTTTGTGGTAAAAGTAGCTGCCGGAGGTGATTTTGATAAACATGGGATTTGTTGTCCTCATTTGGCATAAAGGAATATAAGAGGCAAGGATTAGAAGTGGCTTAACAAGAGGGAGCGGTGCCTAGACCAGACTGAGATGAACAAGGAGAAAAGGAAAAGAGGTGAGGGCTAGAAATCCCTCACTAAGGTGTAAAAACCTTGATAACATTGAAGGTCTACAGAAGAAAAAGGGGAATCAAGAGGGGGAGTGAGGACTAAAGTCTCGAAAGAAGTGTGAGAATGGGTAAATGCCCAAAGCAGTTGACGTGGAAGAAGTCGGGTCGGACCCGGGATTAGATGCAATTAGAAGAAGAAACTAGTAAATCGAGAGTGGAGGATCCGGAGGGTCCGGAGGTAAAGGAGGAGAATCATGATGAGAAGAAGAATCCGGAGGTTCCGAGGGAAGAAAGTGCCGAGGGACGCGATGCCCTCGGAGAAGGTATGGGATAATATAATTAAAAGGAGGAAAAGAACAAAGGACGCGATGTCCCAGAAGAGTAGAAGAACAAATTGGAAGAAAGGAAGGAGGTCCGAAGGGTTTGGTGGGATAGAGTGAGAAGGGACGCGATGCCCTAGGAAGAGTGAAGAATCTGACAATTCCGGGAGGAGAGAATAGGAAAGGGCACGATGCCCGGAAAGGATAGGGGAATGAAAAGAAGGGTCTGAAGGTTTCGGAGGAAGTAAATAAGGAGGGCCATGATGCCCAGAAAGGATGGAAGAATGCCATAAGGGTTCCGGAGGTTCCGGAGGAAGAGAATAAGGAGGGGCGCGATGCCCAGAAAGGATTGGGTAATGAAATAAGAGATCCAGAGGTTCCGAAGGGAGAAAATAGGAGGGGGCACGATGCCCTAGGAGGAAAAATAGGGAATGAGATGAGAAATCTGGAGGTTCCAGAGGGAGAAAATAGGAAGGGTCGCGATGCCCTGGGAGAGAGAAAGAGAATCCTGAGGTTCCGGAGGAAGAGAATAAGGAGGGGCGCAATGCCCAGAAAGGATAGGGGAATGGAAAGAAGGGTCCAGAGGTTCCGAAGGTTCCGGAGGAATAAACTGGAAAGGGGCGTGATGCCCTGGGTGGGGAGAATGAGAATCCGGAAGTTCTAGAGAACGAGAGTAGAAAGGGTCGCGATACTCTAGTAAGTCCGGAGGTTCCGAAGGAAGAAAATAAGGAGGGGCGCGATGCCCCGGGTGGAGAGGTAGAAAATCCAGAAATTTCAGAGACAACGACTAATCGAAAGGAATAGATAGTGGAGCATCCAGAGGTTCCGAAAATCGGGGAAGATAGGGGTCAAGAGATGGAGAATCTGGAAATTCCAGGGAGGAAGGTAAATTAGCAGTGAAAGGATCCAGAGGCCCCGGGAGACGGGGGAGGTATGGGTTCGAAAACCTGGGAAAGAAGGAATACAGATGAATGCAATGCAATGAATGCAAGGGATGCATGAAATGCAAAGGATACAAGGAGAGGATCCTCCTTCTCACCCCATGAGTGACCCATAAGGAGAAGTTAATGGTGAGTGCCAGGGTGAATGGAATAGAACAAAGGGTGAGTGGATTGGTGGAAGGCCTTTCATTAAAAGAATGACCACCCCTCCATGGTAAATGACGCGCCCGACCAAATGGCTCAAAGGATAGAAATAGTGCCCATAAGCTCTCATTGGGAGTAGAATGTGTTATGGTAATGCAGGAGGAGAACCCCTTCTCTTGACTAGGAATTTGCACAGTGACAGAACAAGGGGTAATGAGAGCTTTGGAAGAATGTCGACCAATGAGCAATGTGACTTTGATAATGGCGTTGGGCCAACATGGCATCAACTCATAAGAACTTTTCATGGTGAGCTTTAATGGAGACTTTTCAATGCCCGCCACAAGAAGACGGATCAGCATCCGACAAATAAAGTCTTGACTTTTGAATAGCACAGCCAAGGCCAAATCTATCACGCCCCGAGCGCAGAAGGAACCCGGTACGCGTGACGAGTTTATATCAATCATGTCAATCAGAGCACGAGGTAATTCGACACCATAGACAGAGATACGCAAATTACAAGATAACCAAATCCAATTTATTCATAATAACCATTAAAGTAATCCATTACATAATCTTCTTTTTAGAAAAGAGAACTAAAGGACATTTCAGACTCAATAAAAAGGAAATTACAATGATCGACTTAAGAAAGTAGAAAATACATGACTAGATAACAATTCCAATGGTTGGAATGGCTCTACACTCCTCACTCATGTCCGTTCCCATCCGATTGAGCTTCGTCATCGGAGTTACCAGAAAAATAGGGGAAAAACTAGGGTGAGCGAACGCTCAGTAGGAATTATATCTCAAGATCAAGCTTGCTTTAAATAAATCACATGTTACATGAACTATGCAAGTATAACGATGCATGTACGTAAGATAAAAATGTGAGTAGAGTGTCAAGAGATAATATGGACGAACTGATAATCATGTGATGTATAACAAGATTTTCCAAGCATGTAATTAACAAGTCAAGTCATGAGAATTGGCTATTATAATATCAAGCAAGTAAATACCCATTCCGGGCCACGCAAGTCATGTCAAGTCAAGTCAAGCGTGAGTGGTAGAATGTCAAAATCTAGCAAGTCATGCACTTCGGTGCAATGCCATACCGTGATCAATCAACTCCCATGGGCACAAGTACTTTCGGGTGCTCCTCCCAGGACCAGATCGGGCCCTATATGCACAAGCATTGAGTCATGAAAATTTTTAGACATCCACTATAGTTATAGCTAATATAGAGTTCTAAAGGAATAAACCATTGTAGGATGATAAGGTAGATTTCACGAATGAAGGAGTTCAAGGACAGGACAAATATGACATACCGATAAATCACATGAAAAGCCAAGACATGTCGTAAAACTGGGTAATTGGTGTCCACTCAGTCGCCATCAATTACAGAAATAGCACCCACTATCTGGTCGCTAATTTCTGTGAACAGTACATGCTTGATGAAATAGCATCCATACGCTGGTCGCTAAATAAGGGAAATAACGCCACTGGCCTGGTCGCCAATTCCTTATGGCGCCCAAGTCATAGTCGCTAATTACTGACAGAGACAGACTTCTCAAAAGAGGCCAGAAACAGCGATCTATGAGGGCTAGCATCACGTTTCTTCAGAGTGACGTGACAAGACACGGTGTCTTGGGTTTTTAGGGTACAACTAGCTCGGCTGTCTTGAGGGAATCCAAGACTACCGTAGACTTACGGAGCTCTCAATGAAGAAAGTACCAGTCGAAAAGAAGGAATATCCCGTGGAGGGTCCAATCATCACCAAGGATTAGTGTGTAATCGATAGAAACAAAACATGGACTCCATCTACGGATGTGAGATGAGACTGTCAAGTAAACCCATGAAATGGGTCAAAAAATGCGATGGTAAATAGAGAGGGAAGAATTGACGACCACTCAGACGGGCACTCAATCTTGATTGTGCATTCATGTCAAGTGTCGCTCAATCAATATCTTAACAGTATTTCCATGGAAAATTAGTGGAATTAGCGACCTTGTGAACGGGTGCTCATTCCAGTAATTTCCAAAAAATTAACACAATTTATTTTAAATAGTGACCTTGTAAAAGGGCGCTCAATCATTAAATAGCGTCTATTATTCTGTCGCAGTTTCAGGATTTTCATACATTTTCTATTTTTTTAGTTTTTCTACAAAACAATGCCTTCATGGAAGGGCGCTCAATCAGTAATAGGCGATTGGAAGACAATCGTTCATTCTTTGTTTGATGCTACGCATCGGGCAGGTACGCTATTAGACACATAACAATGTTCATATATTTGGAGTTTACATAATCAGGGAAAAGAAGACACTGATAGATAGAGAAAAATATCAGGAATCCAGTAACATGCTCAAGCAATAATTTTAACGTCAGGTTACATAGATATTTAATTTTTAACATAGTTAATTATTAATGAAATTTATAGTAAATAGCGGCATGGATAGGGTCTCACATTAATCTCCACCCTGGCCACTGTCGCAAATATCTGGAAATTTGCGATTGTTCGCGCGGGCGTTCATTCAATAAGCGCCCACGCCATGGTCACTATTCATAAAACTCAGTAAAACTCAAACAGAACTCATGGAATCAATTATATAAGACCTACATGCATGGAATTTCTTAATCTTATCATGCTGGGCTTCATTTGTTGAGAACACCTACCTTTTTGGCTTGGTTTGGATGACGGATAGAGAAGATAATAGAAGTAGGTAAGAAGTACTAGGCAGCTACAGCAATTGCAACAGCAACTGAAGGGAACGATGGAAGAAGAAGCACATCAGGCTTCACTTCTTCTCGTATGATAGCAGGAGGATGACGATGAGGTAGCAGCAATATCCGTAATCGTGGCTTCCTTCACATAGGCAGACGTTAGAGGAAGAAGAACTTCTTCACGATTGCTATGCTAGGAGGATGTTGAATTGCTCGTAGAAGAGAGTGGAAGCAACGCAGCCTCCCCTTTACATAGCCACGGCAAGCACAGAAGAAAGGAGAAGAAGTAGATGCTCCTTTACGGCATGGTAGCTGCAGCACGGGGAGAGGAAGATGATGAACTTTCTTCCCTCCGTTCACGATAGCAAGATGCGGTAGGAATCTCCCTTCAAACACAGAAGCAGCAGTAGCCTTTGCATGTTCGAGAGGGCTTAAATTTATAGGGAAGGAAAAACCTATGGGGTTTTGGAATCCTAAAGGGATAAAAGTTTCCTACTTATACAATCCTAATGGGTTTTAACTTTCCCATGCGATCTCCCTCTATCTAAAACTGCGGCCGTCTTCGACCAGAAAGCCTATGGCCAACGTAAGTTCGAACGTGATAATCTTTGAGTGTTTGTGGAAACCCTCATATGTACTGGTATTTATGTTTTTACCCCTCCATCCCTTCATAGTCATAAGGTCTATTATCCTATTCGTGAGGCCCATATAGGTTGAGGCCTCAGTTGAGTATGGGTTGGGCTTCAACGGCGATGGTTTTGATATTATGATTTGTTTGATTTGCCTTTTTTGGATTTATTTAGGAAATTTATTTCTTATTATTTATATGAGGTGCTACACCCTCCCCCGCTTAAAAGAATTTGGTTTCCAAATTTAATTGCATATAGACATGGAGGGTGCATATCACTTACAATTTTAAAATAAGTTATGGAATCTCTTCTTCATAGATTCTTCGGTCTCCCATGTGGCTTCTTGTTCTGAGCACTTGCTCCATTACACCTTTACCATGGGAATAGTTTTGTTCCTCAGCACACGTACCTTGTGATCAAGGATCTTCAAAGGCTTTTGTTCATATGTGAGATCCTTTTGTATCACCAGGTTGTCTTGATCTATGACGTGAGACGGATCATGAACATACTTCTTGAGTATAGAAATATGAAATACATTGTGTACTTCAGATAGTTGCGGAGGCAAGGCGATCTAATAGGCAACCTCGCCAACTCTTTCTAGCACTTCGAAGGGACTGATATACCTTGGTGTAAGCTTGCCCTTAACGCCAAATTTTCTAATACCTCATCCTGGGGAAACCTTAAGAAAGATGTGATCTCCAACTTGGAACTCAAGGTCTCTCCTTCTGATATCGGCGTAAGTCTTTTGTCTAGACTGAGCCATCTTGAGTCTTTCTCTAATGAGTTGAATCTTTTCAGTGGTGTCTCTTACCATGTCTAGGCCTAGTAGTTACTTTTCTCCGACTTCATCCCAGCATAGTGGAAAGCGACAACTCCTTCTGTGTAATGCCTTGAAAGGTGCCTTTTGAATACTTGACTGGTAACTATTGTTGTATGCAAACTCGGCCAGGGGTAGATGATCATGCTAGCTTCCACCAAAATCAATGATACAAGCTCGCAACATGTCCTCTACTACTTGGTTCGTTCTCTCGGTTTGACCATCCGTTTGAGGATGAAAAGCTATATTAAAGTTGAGTCTTGTCCCCAACGAATGTTGTAGACCCTTCTAAAAATGAGAAGTGAAGCACGGGTCTGGGTCAAACATGATCAAAACGGGAACTCCATGCAGTCTAACAACTTATCTGATGTATAATGCAGCTAACACATTGACTTTATAGGCAAGAAGTGTGCAGACTTGGTCAAATGGTCTATGATAACCCATATTCTATCATGTCCTCCTTTAGATTTGGACAGACCCATAATGAAGTCCATGCCGATATCTTCCACTTCCACTTGGGAATGTCTATAGGATGTAGCTTACTGACAGGCTTTTGGTGTTCCGCCTTGACTTGTTGGCACGTGAGACAGCGAGAAACAAAGTCTGCTACCTCCCTTTTCATGTTAGGCCACCAAAAGGTTTGTTTCAAGTCTTGGTACATCTTGGTAGATCCGAGATGAATTGTGTACCTAGGTCGGTGAGCTTCTTCTAAAATCTTCTTCTTTAATTCCGGACAATCCGGTACACAAGTCCTTTCTTGGAACAATAATCTTCCATCTAACGTTTGCTTGAATTCAGGTTGTTCTTCTAACTTACCTTTATGTCTACCAGCATTGGGTCATCGTCTTGAAGTCTTTTGATTTCGGAGAGTAGATCCGGGTGTATCCTCATGTGTGATAGACTAATACACCTTCTCTCCTTGTCCATGCTTATATTAAGCTTAGTGAATTATTCTAGCATCATCCATTCTTGGATCATACAGTTGGCCAATAATGCTCTCGACTTTCGACTAAGGGCATCAGCTATGAGATTCCCCTGTTCAGGATGATATTGTATAGTGAAGTCGAAGTCCATGAGATACTCTAGCCAATGCCTTTGTCTTATATTCAACTCTTTCTGAGAAAATATATACTTGAGACTCTTGTGATCGGAGTACATGGTAAACTACTCTCCGTAGAGATAGTGTCTCCAGATCTTCAAAGCAAATACTACCGCGATCAACTCTAACTCATGCATCGGGTAGTTCTCCTCATGCTTCTTTAATTGTCGGGAAGAGTAAGCAATGACTCTCCATTGTTGCATTAACACACATCCGAGGCCAATGTCAAACGGATCGGTATATACCTCGAACTTCTCTCCGTTCAGTCGGTAATGCCAAGACTAGGGCAGTTGTCAGATGATCCTTCAAGGCTTGAAAACTTTTCTCACAGTCTTCGTCCCACTTATAAGGAATCTCCTTACGGGTCAGCTTAGTAAGAGGAACATCGATCTTGGAGAAGTCCTTGATGAATCGCCTGTAATAGCTAGCTAACCCTAAGAAGCTTCGGATTTCTGTTGCATTTGTAGGTCTTTCCCAATTCTTCATAGCCTCGACCTTCGACGGATCTATAGAAATTCCATCCTTCGAGATCACATGCCCTAAGAAAGATACTTCCTCGAGCCAGAAGTCACATTTGCTAAGCTTGGCATAGAGTTGATTCTTCCTTAAGATTTGCAATGAAATCATCAAATGCTCTTCATGTTCTTCCTCGGTCTTGGAATATATCAATATGTCATCAATAAAGACCGCTACGAATTGATCTAGATAAGGCCTGAATATACTGTTCATCAATTGCATAAAGGCTTCCGGGGCATTCGTTAGTCCAAAATGCATAACAATAAATTCATAATGCCCATACCTACTTCGGAACACCGTCTTATGTATATCCTCATCCTTTATTCTTAATTGATGGTATCCCGACCTGAGGTCAATCTTCGAGAAGTACTTGGCTCCAGATATCTGATCAAACAATTCATCGATCCTCGGCAGCGGATACTTGTTCTTGATAGTAAGGTGGTTCAACTGCCGGTAATCGATGCAGAGTCTCATCGACCCATCTTTCTTCTTTATAAATAGTACGGGCGCTCCCCACGGGAAAGTGCTCGGCTTGATGAATCCTTTCTTCAATAGCTCCATCAATTGCTCCTTCAATTCCTTGAGCTCGGCGGGGGACATCCTATAAGGTGCCTTAGAAATTGGACCAGCACCAGGGACAAGGTCGATGGTGAAGGCCACTTCTCTTTGTGGGGGTAGTTCGGGTAAATCTTTCAAGAATACGTCGGGAAACTTCCGAACCACTCGGATGTCTTCTATCTTAGACTCCTTAACTTCCGTGGCGGTCATAAAAGCTATGAAAGCCGCACATCCTTTCCTTAAGAGTTTACTAGCTCGGAGGGCCGAAATAAGGTGTGACTTGTTTCGACTCCAAGGACTAGTGTAGACAAGTTCAGGGAACTCCTTAAAAGTTACCTTGCCGTTTCGACAATCGATCACTGCCTTATGTGTGGATAGCCAATTGGCTTCTAGTATGACATCGTACCTGTCCATATCTAAGCATATTAGGTTGGCATGTAGATTTTTCCCTTTTACCATAACTTCACATTTTAGATAATGATGTGAGATCTCGGATTCATTTTCGAGAGGAGTTGAAATAACTAGATCTATCCACTCCGGTCCCATAGGTAATGGATCGGCAAATCTTTTGGAAACAAAAGAATGAGTCGCGCCGGTATCAAACAAGACATGAGCAGTCTTAGAATATATCTTTAATGTACCTTCCACAAGTCCACCTTCATCTTGCTCCACCTCTTGGAGTGCTTGGAGACGGGCTTGTTTCTTGGCTGGGCGCTTCTCTTCATTAGCTTGTTCATTTAATAATGGACAGTTGGGAATCTGATGGCCACGACACCCACGTCGGAGGCATGCTCCCAAACTCCTCCAGCATTCTTCGGCCTTATGGCCGGCCTTGTCACAGTGCTTGCACACCTCTTTGGAAGGTGTGGTAGTAATGGAGAAGGGCTTGTTACTCTTCTTGAACTTCTTCTCATGGGAGGAATCTCCTCCATTGCTCGACCTCTTCTTGTTGAATGAGGGTTTGAAAGTTCCGGGGCTAGTGACGTGCTCCTTCTTGTCCTTCCCACGAATCCGATCGGATAGCTCTGTGGCATCCTCTAGCAGTTGCGCTCGTCGGGCCATCTCCGAGTAGACTTGAATGTCCATTGACGCCAGTTGTGTGATGTATTGGGGTCGAAGCCCATTAAGAAATTTTCTCGCCTTCATTTTCTCGGTACACACCAAGTGGGGTGCATACCTAGATAACATCAAGAATTGGGCCTTGTATTCGGCCACTGACAAGGCCCGTTGTTTAAGCGCCGCAAACTCCCCGGCCTTCTTCTCTTGTATCCCGTCCGAGAAATATTTGTTATTGAAGTATTCTACGAACTTGCCCCACGTGACGTGGTCATGAGGCAGTGTAGCTTCTACTGGCTCCCACCAGAAGCGAGCATCCCGCTCTAGTTGGAAGGTTGCTAATAAGACATTTTCTTCATCCGTGCATTGCATGACACGTAATATACGTTCAATCTCCTTCATCTAGTGTTCGGCATCGTCTGGATTGGTCGACCCAATGAACTTCTGTGGGTTCATGTTGCGAAAACTGTGGTGGAGATCTCCCGCTCCACAGTTTGCTCCTGTGCCACTTGTTGTAGCGCCTGGGTAAGGCCTTGAATGGTACGTTGCATGTCGCGCCATTGAGCATGTTCAGCGGCCATGATCCTACAAGATTTAAGCAACTATATTAATATATGATTAATCCAAGGGTCTAAGTCCCTAAGTTAACTTAACCTATGGCTCTACCTGATCTCACCGGGTGACGGTATAAACCTATCCTTGGACTTGGTTTCCTAGGAATTGAATATCCTAGGCTCTGATACCATAAAAACTATCGCGCCCTGAGCGCGGAAGGAACCCGATACGCGTGACGAGTTTATATCAATCATGTCAATCAGAGCATGAGGTAATTCGAACCATAGATAGATATGCGCAAATTGCAAGATAACCAAATCTAATTTATTCATAATAAACATTAAGGTAATCCATTACATAATCTTCTTGTTAGAAAAGAGAACTAAAGGACATTCCAGACTCAATAAAAAAGAATTACAATGATCGACTCAAGAAAGTAGAAAAGACATGACTAGATAACAACTCCAATGGTTGGAATGGCTCTATGCTCTTCACTCATGTCCGTCTCCATCCGATTGAGCTTCGTCATCAGAGTTACCTGAAAAATAGGGGGAAAACTAGAGTGAGCAAACGCTCAGTAGGAATTATATCTCAAGATCAAGCTTGCTTTAAATAAATCACATGTTACATGAACTATGCAAGTATAAAGATGCATGTACGCAAGATAAAAATGCGAGTAGAGTGTCGAGAGATAACATGGACGAACTGATAATCATGTTAAGTATAACAAGATTTTCCAAGCATGTAATTAACAAGTCAAGTCATGAGAATTGGCTATTATAATATCAAGCAAGTAAATACCCATTCCGGGCCACGCAAGTCATGTCAAGTCAAGTCAAGCATGAGTGGTAGAATGTCAAAATCTAGCAAGTCATGCACTTCGGTGCAATGCCACACCGTGATCAATCAACTCCCATGGGCACAAGTACTTTTGGGTGCTCCTCCCAGGACCAGATCGGGCCCTATATGCACAAGCATTGAGTCATGAAAATTTTTAGACATCCACTATAGTTATAGCCAATATAGAGTTCCAAAGGAATAAACCATTATAGGATGATAAGGTAGATTTCACGAATGAAGGAGTTCAAGGACAGGACAAAGATGACATACCGATAAATCACATGAAAAGCTAAGACATGTGGTAAAACTGGGTAATTGGTGTCCACTCAGTCGCCATCAATTACAAAAATAGCACCCACTGTCCGGTCGCTAATTTCTGTGAACATCACATGCTTGATGAAATAGCGTACATACGCTGGTCGCTAAACAAGAGAAATAATGCCACTGGCCTGGCCGCCAATTCCTTATGGCGCCCAAGTCATAGTCACTAATTACTGACAGAGATAGACTTCTCAAAAGAGGCCAGAAACAGCGCTCTATGAGGGATAGCATCACGTTTCTTCAGAGTGACGTGACAATACATAGTGTCATGGGTTTTTAGGGTACAACCAGCTCGGCTGCCTTGAGGGAATCTAAGGCTAGCGTAGACTTACGGAGGTCTCAATGAAGAAAGTACTAGTTCAAAAGAAGGAATATCCCGTGGATGGTCTAATCATCACTAAGAATTAGTGTGTAATCGATAGAAACGAAACATAGACTCCATCTGTGGATGTGAGATGAGAGTGCCAAGTAAACCCGCGATATGGGTCGAAAAACATGATGGTAAACAGAGAGGGAATAATTGGCAACCACTTAGACGGGCACTCAATCTTGATTGTGCGTCCGTGTGAAGTGTCGCTCAATCAATGTCTTAATAGTATTTCCAGGGAAAATCAGTGGAATTAGCGACCCTGTGAATGGGTGCTCATTCTAGTAATTTCCAGAATATCAACACAATTTATTTTAAATAGCGACCTTGTAAAAGGGCGCTCAATCATTAAATAGCATCTATTATTCTATCGCAATTTTAGGATTTTCATACATTTTCTATTTTATTAGTTTTTCTACAAAACATCGCCTTCATGGAAGGGCGCTCAATCAGTAATAGGCGACTGGAAGACAGTCGTTCATTCTTGGTTTGATTCTACGCATTGGGTAGGTACGCTATTAGACACATAGCACTATTTATATATTTGGAGTTTACATAATCAGGGACAAGAAGACATGGATAGGCAGAGAAAAATATCAGGAATCCAGCAACATGCTCATGCAATAATTTTAACATTAGATTACATAGATATTTAATTTTTAAAATGGTTAATTATTAATTCAGTTTATAGTAAATAGCGGCATGGATAGGGTCGCACATTAATCTGTGCCCTGGCCACTGTCGTAAATATCTGGAAATTTGCAACTATTCGCGCGGGCGCTCATGCAATAAGCGCCCATGCCATGGTCGCTATTCATAAAACTCAGTAAAACTCAAATAGAACTCATGGAATCAATTATATAAGACCTACATGCATGGAATTTCTTAATCTTATCATGTTGGGCTTCGTTTCTTGAGAATACCTACCTTTTTGGCTTGGTTTGGACGACGGATAGAGAATATAATAGAAGTAGGTAAGAAGTACTAGGCAGCTACGGCAACTGCAACAGCAACTGAAGGGAACGATGGAAGAAGAAGCACATTAGGCTTCACTTCTTCTTGTATGATAGCAGGAGGATGACGATGAGGCAGCAGCAATATCCGCAACTATGGCTTCCTTCACATAGGCAGACGTTAGAGGACGAAGAACTTCTTTACAATTGCTATGCTAGGAGGATGCAGAATCGCTCGTAGAAGAGAGTGGAAGCAGCACAGCCTCCCCTTTACATTGCCACGGCAAGCACAGAAGAAAGGAGAAGAAGTAGATGCTCCTTTACGGCATGGTAGCTGTAGCACGGGGAGAGGAAGATGATGAACTTTCTTCCCTCCGTTCACGACAGCAAGATGCGGCAGGAATCTCCCTTCGAACACAGAAGCAGCAGTAGCCTTTGCATGTTCGAGAGGGCTTAAATTTATAGGGAAGGAAAAACCTATGGGGTTTTAGAATCCTAAAGGGATAGATGTTTCCTACTTAAACAATCCTAATGGGTTTTAACTTTCCCATGCAATCTCCCTCTATCTAAAACTGTAGCCGTCTTTGACTAGAAACCCTAAGGCCAACGTAAGTTCGAACGTGATAATCTTTGAGTGTTTGTGGAAACCCTCACGTGGACTGGTATTTATGTTTTTACCCCTCCATCCCTTCATAGTCATAAGGCCTATTACCCTATTCGTGAGGCCCATATAGGTTGAGGCCTCAATTGAGTATGGGTTGGGCTTCAACGGCGATGCTTTTGATATTATTATTTGTTTGATTTGCCTTTATTGGATTTATTTTTGAAATTTATTATTTATTAATTTATACAGGGTGCTACAAAATCCTTGTTGTCCGGCTCTTGGATATCCTCGGCACATATAATTGTAGAAACACACCTACTTCGAGAGGTAGAGGAAGGTGGAGTAGAAGCTGTAGGCTTAGCAAACAATGAGGGCTTGATGGAAGGCTTTAAACGAAGGGTTGGAAAAAGTGGAGGTTCAAGCATTTCGGGCTTCTCCCCTTGCTCGGAAGCGGATGGGGTTGGCTCGAGTGCAACAAGGGGTGGACCCAGCTCGGGATTAGCCACGGGCTTAGGTGAAGGGTTAGGGATAATTGACTTCAGGATTTCATGGGTAACGGAGGGCCGAGGCAGCGACAATGGAGGGTTGATTGGTTGAGAACAAGGTTTGGCGGGAGGTTCGGTGGAGGCCGACAGTGTGGTTGCTTCTTGTGTAGTTGGAGGGGAATCAATGGAGGGCCCGGATGGCTTGGTGGTGGTTAATAGTGTAATGGGTTTGGTTCATAGGAAACGTCGTATTTTGGTGGTGCGAGAGATTTGAAGGGTAAGAGAAGAGTCATGATGTGTCGATGTGGATGATTGAAGTATCGACTCATCATCGTAACACCAATTGGTTTCATAAATAGGAGTGGGGACGGTGGCATCGTCCTGAGTAGGGGGTTCTTCGGGTAATGGCGGGAGAGGAAAATGGAGAAAACTCGGAGTGGGTGTATCTTGAAAATCTTCATTTTGTGCCATCTCCAACTCTTCATAATCATTAAATTCAAGTGGATGCCGTGGTGGAGGCGTATTAATGGGTGATGGCATGTAATGTTGTGGAGGAATTTGTGTATATGGATGCGGAGGCAGAAGGCTATATGAATGAGTGGTGTGAATGGGTGGAAAAGGCGTATAATGACATGGAGGTATTTCCGTATATGGAGGTGGATGTCGAGGCGGAGGGCCATATGAATGAGTGGTGTGAATGGGTGGAGGTCGGACGGCGTCCACTTGATTATTGAAGCTTGATAGAACATCTTGCTCACATAGATTTTTGATGTCATTCATGCCTCTACTATCTTTCCAATCTCTCTCCATCTTAGTGAAGTTGTTCATGAAGGCATGAAGAGGATTGACTTGAGAAGGAGGAGGCCACGGGCTCGTGACCCTCTTTAGTTTTTCTTCCATCGAAGCGATTTTTTCAAGAAGCGCTTGTTGGAGGGGTGTGACTTGAATAACGGAGGGTTGGCATGGTGACCTTGGAGGGGCGGCTTGACAAGAAGGCCGTGGAGGAGGGTTAATGGGCTGACTCATGATAGGACTCAGACGGGCCGGGGTGCAAGAAATAATAGGGCCTTGGGGCCGTGAAGCAGGGTGGTTGGAAGGAGGCGAGTGATGGGCCACCCAAGAAGGAGATGAAGGAGGATGAGATGACGAAGCTAAACCCTCAACAATGGCCTTAAGGGCCTGGGATTGTTGCGGGGTGAGATGAAATTTTTGGGAGATCATCTCTCTAGGGGGAGGAGATGGTTCCGGGGGAATAGCGGCTCCCGATTGGAGTAAGGGACCATAAGATTAAGAATTGCCCATGGTGCGGGCAAGACCATAAGTGTGAGGACGTGATCCCTTAGAAAAATTATGGTGAGAGTTAAAAATATGTGGATTATATGATGTGCTAGGTTGATCATCCTCATGATTATAAATTGAATTAGACATATTGATTTTGTTGTCAATGGGAAACATCATGCAAATCAAACAATATTCAATCAAAGCAATGTTGCAAAGGTATCAAACAATGTGAGATGTTTATGCTTGATTTTTCTTAGTTCAACCTTGGTGAATTAAAGATTTTAACAAAGTTTGGTATGATTCACTCAAGGTAAGAACTCAGTTTCAATATAGTTCACTTTGGTGCTAACTAGGTAAAGTCTCTCACCGCGTTTTAGGCCAACTAACCCGGGGAACGTCAAGGGTACAACCAGCCAAGCTTCCGTGAGGGAATCCACGGGTGCGAGGATTTACAGAGGACTTGGAAAAGAAGATTATGATCCAATGAGACGGAGTGCTTAATTAGAGGGTCCTTCCTTCACCTAGAGGGGTGTAAATATCTCATATAAGGTGTGGGGAGAGGAGGTCTCCCAAGCCAAATGCCCTATATGCAAGAACTAATGCAAAAGAAATATAAAATCACATAGAATGATGCAGATATAAACAATGAATGCAGAGAGAGAATCAGAACATACAGGAGAAGGCAGTTCTGTGAACATAGCAAGAATCTGCACCTGGGATAGTGGGCGCCAATACTAGGAATTGGCGTCCACTATTTGGATGCAAATTATTTGTCTTCACAGAACACTGGCCGGTGTATGGGACAATGGGCGCCACTTCTATGAATTGGTGTCCACTGTTTGGACGCAAAATTTTATTCTCCCAGAAGCTTTCTCAGCGGCCAGAAACCTTTGAAAATGAATAGATCGATGGAAGAAAAGGGAGAAACACTCACAACCACATGACATGGATCATGGCAATCAACATATGAAGCTTGCTCTCAATTTTTTTTTTTAAAATAAAAGATCTAAATTTTGTTTCCAAAATCTAACAAACTAACAATCACGTGAGGGGGAATTGTGCACGCGGTGTGTTGACACCCATTTTATGACCGATGAGTTGGGTCATCTCCTTATTCATCTTATATGATGCTCCGAGTTGGTCACCCTTATTAAGTCTTCTTGGTCAATTTGAGGTCTCTTTCACGGGTCATTTCCTCCTTGGTTGGGTCTGGTTCCTCATCCTTGTCAGCTGGACATTGCTTGGCAAACTCTCCATTTCATTTGTCATCTTTTAGTCCCTAACACATCTCTCCTAGCGCGTTACGGTATCCTAACGCACCTCCCATAGACCGTTAAGCAATCCCAGAGTCCAGAGTTGACCGTTCCCTTTTCATGCTTATCCTTTGCAATGTAACGGACTTCTTTAAATCCGTCACCATCGTCTAACGCGTTTACCTTAGTCTATTACACCTTCCAGAGTTCTCCTTTCAAAAACCTTGCCCGTTGGTCTTATCTCTTCGAGGATATGGTTGTGTAACGGACTAGTCATAGAGCGTTACCTTCATGTGCCGGTCTATCATGCAACAGTTACATCCAATAGAGTGTTCTAGCAGAACTGCTCTTTCTCTGCTACTCCGTGGCCGAATTAAGAGTTTGATCTGATGATTTATCCTTCAAATCCGATCCTTAGAACCTTCTGTTTGCTTCTATGGACTCTTGGGAGTATTATCTTCAAGAGTTTGCTAAGAAACGTCCTACTTTCTAGCTGGATTATCTCTTACTCGACCAGAGAGTATGAGGGTCTATAAATAGAACCCTTGACTTCATGGCTTGAAGAGGAGATTTCTGGAGTTCGCGGTGAAGTGCTGCCGCATCCGAGAGCTAGAACCAACCAAGGAAGGCTGCATCCCACGTCCGTCATCGTCCTAAGCCCAGGGAGTATTATCTTTAAGGGGCTAATTCAGTCAAGTTCAATCTTTAGTTTGTTCTTCCCTCCTCTATCATCTATGGAATGTTCCCTTTCCTTCTCCCACGTTCTTTCTCTTGCTTCATGCATCTAAATCCTCTTCCCATCTTTTAAACACCCCAGAGGGGTTAAAAAACCAACCACCCCTGGTATTCTCCCTTTCCTTTTGCATGTTCTTCAATTCTTTTGGTTTATAGCTACAACACTTTGCAAAGGCTAATCTGGGTGTTCTTCTTTGTTGTCCATATTCTTTTGCAAGTTTTCCAAGGTTAAGGCACGAGGCCCAAGCTTCCTGGTCGGCTGGGAAGCGTGGAGATTCAAAGATTCCCAAATTCATTTTCTGCAGACCTCTGACGGATCAAGGAAGGCGCGTTACGGTTCTCTGGCGCATCTACACTAGTCCGTTACACTTCACAGAGTTGCATATTGCAGTTCCTGGTTTTTCTCTCTCTTACGGGCAGGTGCTTCATCCACATATTTTAAGGTACGTTCCAAGTCCTTGGCTTGTTATTTACCTTAGTGGCGATCACGTTCCTTCTTAGTTCGGCAATAGCTCTCTCTCTCTCTTCACATCTTTTCTTTTAATTGCTTGTTCCACCCCTTTGCCGTGTGTTCTATTCCTCTTGGTCCACGCTCGACGTGTGTTTTTATTTCTTCTTTAGTTTAGTTCCTTGATTGAGATTGCTTGCCCATGCTTGGAGGTCATGATGGTTGCATAGGTATATGTTGTGCAAGCCTATTGGTAGATTGATAACATTATTCCACATATCTGCATAATTGATCACATCATCTTGCAATAAAGGAATCATCACAATCACAAATAATAATCAACAGAAATTTTTGGCGATCACGGTGGGACATCTAGTGCCAATCATGCCTCTCGATCTCTGTTAAACCTGCTATCCATTTCTTCCTTCTTTTGCTCATGTTTCCCCCGGATTTTCCTTTTACTTTTTGTTGTTTCTGGTTCCCTGGGTTCTCTGGCGGTCGTCTCCTAGTGCGTCACATTATTGTAATGGTCCATTCCTGGACCGTCAGGCTTTTTGACGCGGGTGTATACGACTGTTATGCCAGTTATAGGTACGCATTTCAAGGTGCATTTTATTTTCACAATTTTTGCTGTGTTTGTCCTGCTTGGGTGCTACTTGGTCTCCTCCTTAGTTGCTTCATCTATTCGTCTCATTTTGTTGCATAATTGATTGTTAGTTTCTAGCCTAGAAGTTGCATGCACTCCGGTGCACATAGGTTCATGCATATTTTCATACATTAGATTGCATTCTCCTACCTTGGTGTGTGGACCTCTCGTCTCCATATTCCTTGGAGCCGACTAGGAAATCACATCAGGGACCTCCGTAGGTCCCCGCGAGCCGTGGATTCCCACACGGACGCCGGGCCGGTTGTACCACTTCCCACCCCGTGTCTAGGATTGCATAAGTGAAGGTGCGATTACCCTTAGAGTCAACCAAGTCACACATCCTTTTCCTATTAGGAACCTATTGGTGAGAACACAATTTGATCAAATCATTAAGGTTCTAAAGGAGAAAACTATAAAAATCTTGTTGCATCATCTAAATAACTTGGTTGACCTTGAGTGTTGTTATATCTTTTTCACTTACATCTTTGTTAAAATCATCTAAGTTTAGTTGCTCATTGTGTGTTGTTTGGTGTTGTTTGCATTTTTGTTAAGGTCTTTCATTGCATGCAGAGTTGCTTCTGTTCTCTAGAAGCTTCATCACCTAGGAGCAATTCCTTCTCCAAGTGATACTTTAATCCGCTCTTTGAGTCCACCATGGCCTCTTTCAATCCCCCTCGTTCCCAAGAGGAGTCTCTTCCTCAAGGGCTTCTAGAGGACCCCTCTAGGGCTATCTCCTTCCAACCCGGGGAGGGGCACATCCCCCCTTCGTCCTCCATCCCTATGGAGGGCGCCCAATCCACTCAATCTCTTCCTCCTCCTTCCGCCAATTCTATCCTTCAAATGATGGCCCAATTAGACCCGGCCCAACTTCAGGCGGTTTATCAAGCCATGCAGGGGTCCAACACCCCACCTTCCACGATCATGCAAGGTCAATCCAATCCCTCCGCTGCTCAGCCCATTGACCTCACTCCGGTCTAACCCAAGACCCTCAGATTCTCAAGTCTCGAGATGGGCCAATCTTCTTGTTCGGCCCAGCAATCGTTTGACAAGGGGAAGACCATTGCCCCTCCTTCTCTCCAAGCCGAGCATCACATTGTCCGATCCATCAGTGCCGCAGGTCCTTGTCGGCCCTAATGAATTCATGCGCCATAATCAAGGGGCGGCCCAAGTCCACACCAATATGGGTCTTCCTTCGGCCCAATATCCTTCTTATGGGCCGCCTCCTCCATCTGTTTATCCCTCTGCTCCTCAATTTCTATCTTTCACTACCCCTACTCCATCTAGGGAGCAGGAATTACTTCATAAATGGGCCGCCATGCAACGACAACTTGACTTCCTCCAGAAGCGGGTTGGCCCACAATCCTTGGCAGACGTTCAAGTTCCAAGCTTCCAGAACATCTGATTCCTTCCGCAATCCGAGCTCCCCAATTACCGCAAGTATGATGGGAACGGTAATCCCTTTATCCATGTAAGGGACTTTCTATATTAATCGGCCCAGTTTCAGTATGATGATAACCTTATGGCGTATCTATTCCGTCGATCATTAGATGGGGTCGCACTGAAATGGTTCTACTCTTTGCCACTAGAAGATGCTGAGATCTTCAAGGTGGTGAAAGACAAGTTCATTCAGCGATTTCAAGATAGAGTCGACCCAGAATATTCCTTCACATATTTGGTGGCCGAGAAGATGAAGTCAGACGAGGAGTTTACAACTTATGCCGACAGATGGAGACAGATGGCCGCCAGGGTACCAGGTCATATTCCGGAGGAAGAGAAGGTCAAGCTACTCATTTCCAATGCTACTCCAACCTTCCGCAACATTCTTGCCATGAATTATATAGCAAATATGCACCAACTATATAGCCGGACACGGTTCATTCAAACACAATTCAAGGACTCTCTCATCCACTCGCTCTTTGAGAACTAAAAGCCCAAATACCACAAGAAACCTCAAGGGCTCGTCACCGGGGGAGTCTAGATGAACTAGCAAGTTCAAGCCGTTACCTTCCCCTTCCAAGCCGCACCATTCCGCTTTTCGCAAAACCCCCGCACCCCTCAAATCCACACTCCACAAAACATTCAACCCATTCCACAAAACCCTCCGCCTACCTTTACCCCTCCGCAAAATACCTTTGCCATTCCGCAACGATCTCCACAGCTTCCGCAATAGCATAACGTCCCTCCACCCAATAGCTATAACAACAACAACAAGTGCCCAGGACCCAAGAGAGCCCAGTACCCTCCTTTGCCCGAGTCCCTCACAGAAATCTTCTCGGCTCTCATGTCAGTTAGTGCAATCCAACTTCCTCCGAAACAGCCCGTCTGAAACCCAACCGTTGATTAGACAAAGTATTGTATGCTCCACAGGCAGCGGGGACATACTATTGAAGGGTGTTTTCAGTTCAGGGACTTGGTCTATGACCTTCATGAAGGGCACTGGATTAATTGGGCCGAAATGCATAGGGCCATTACAGAGATTAAAGAAAAGAGAAGGTAGGCGGCGAGGCAGCAAGTGCAGCAACAACAGGCACCGCAGCCACAGCAGCAGCCGCAATAGCAACAGCAGTCGGTTCAAGACTTGGGGATCCATCAGAACCCAATGCTGAACCATACTCCCGCTCCACAGCCTCAGCCGCCAGCATCGGCTCAGGTTAATGTAGTTCAACCCCCGGCCCCCGATGCTGGGTGGTCCTTTGATGATGACGGCTCCACACTATAAGTCATGGCCCTCCACCACAACTACCGCACTCCTTCCACTCCGACAATCCTTACACCCACACACCAAAACCCTCCTCCGCTTGCTAGACCACTTGTCCTTTCATCCACTTCCACTCCCCCACCCGTCTCTCGCCCGTTGCTCACCCCCGCTATCACCATGCCTCCATCTAACCCTTCACTCATTACACCTCCGCTTACCCTTACACCCCCACTTCCGCTCGCACCCGCTATCACCCCGCCTCCATCTAACCCTCCACTCATTACACATCCGCTTACCCTTACACCCGTACCCGCTTTCACCATACCCACAACTAACCCTCCGCCCATCATTCTGCCATCACAACCCGTTACCTCCAATCCCACTCCCATTATTTCCACGGCACCCTCTTATGCACCATTCATTCACCCTACTGGGCCTATTAAGTCACTTATTTTGAGCCCATCCGAGGCCGCGTCAGCCAATAATTGTGCCCTATGGAGCGGGCGTCTGTTTCATCGCAATTATGCTCCTACTTCCAATCCCTAGTCTTCGCAACCGGCTGCCGATCAGGAAGAAGCCGAACCATTGCCAGGTACCCATTATGATTTACTGCATCACTTGGACAGGATGCCCGCTAAGATATCTGTATTAGAACTCATTAAAGGATCTACCCTTCACCAAGATGCTCTCAGGAATTTTCTTCAAAAGGTGATGGTTAGTGAAGATGTGGCAGCCGACAGTTTACCTACAGCACTGGCAACAATCTCTAAGGGACCAGCAATTACATTCTCTGAAACCGAGCTAGCTCCTCCAGAAGATCGACAGATGCCACTTTGCATTTCGATTATCTTGAACAAAGTCAGCATTTATGCGGCATTAGTTGACACAGTGGCATCTATCAATGTATGTCTACTCAGCACTCTCAGGGCCTGCAACTTATCAGAAGAGCTTCTACGACCGACCCCTACAACTATAGCTGCTTATGATAACTCTCGAAGGGCGTGTCACGGGTTGTCACTATTCAAGCTGAGCTTGGGCCTCTCACTATGCCCATTGAATTCTATGTGCTGGACATCGACCCTATGTTCAAAGCTATCTTGGGTCGTCCGTGGATCGATACTCTTGGCGCCGTGCCATCCACCGCGCATCAATGTCTCAAGTTCCCTTTTCAAGGAAGGGTGGTTAAAGTCAAAAGCTTATCCACGGTCCAATATGTCAAATCTATTTCAGAGAAGATTTTGCCCACACTATGGCCTAGTAGTCGGCCCGTTATGTCTGTGCTGGATCTGGACTTCTCTTGGGCTTACGCACCATGCAAGCCCGCCACTACACCCGTCAACATCAAAGTGAAGCCCCAGATCCGAGATTCCAAGGGCTGGGATATTATATTGAAGCTGGGTTATCAACCGGGGAGAGGCCTCGGTGAGCAGTTACAAGGGCGGACCAAGCCGGTGCCCAAGGGAAGAAAAATGGGCAGGAGAGGTCTCGGTTATCGAGAGTCCGCGCTATCAGTTTTGGGTGACTCAGGGCCACTTACCTGGGATTACCGCCAGCATTTCGTAAGAGGACCTCTCCAACCAGGCACATTAAATCCACAGTCAGCACAATCTGAGAAGAAGACCACAGCTTGCATGGTTGCCAATCCGCCTCTATTGCCAAAAGGGCCCGTTGATGATATGATTGACTATAGCCAGGCCTTCGAGAGGCTATTTTATGAAGAAGAAAGCCACCAAATGAATCAAGAAGTCCGGCTTGTACAGTGGAAGCCGAAGAAGCCAACCAACCGTCTATGTGATAAAGGGAGCTCGCCTATTGTCATTTCTTGGTCTCCCTCCCGTCTCACGTCTCTCTTCCAGTAGCTCGAATCTATACCTCGATTGCCTCCAATCATGATTTATCTGTACTTCACAGAACTGCCAACCGAGGTATTGATTATACCTTGTGCATGCGGGCAATGCCCGCCCATTGATCTCTCCACTATGGGGACCTCCTCCTCCAATCTTTCGGACATGTGGTTCTCCTCTCTTGATCCCTTTTTTGATGTCTTATTCCCGTCTCTCTTCCCTCGTCAGCTTCCTCCTCCACCATCTCCTCCATCCTGCTATGTGATCTCCACTGATCTCCAATAAAAAAGCGTCAAATTTGAAACAGAGATTTTGGTGGAAGATTACGCTATCTTGTCTCCATCCTCCTCCCAGGGGCATGAGTCCCCTGCTCCATCCGTTCCACTAGATTTCTTTTCTCCTAGGTTAGGCGTAGGGTCTAGGGAAGTAGAGTCTTGTTCTAGGTCGTCCAATCCTTCCGAGCTTGAGCCGCGCCTGCTTGCGCGTCATTCCAAATCCGTTCCTGATAGGTTCTTGCAGGATCTAACTCAGCGATGTTGTGCTCTTCTAAAGTGCCCAGAGTTCGTCGCCACGACCATTGTGATAGAAGACGATAAGGAGCAAGAAGGGGTGTGGAGCGACGACGAACTAGGTGTTTATGAAGTCCTGGATGAAAAAGACCCGATCGATGATGAGGACAGCAATGTAGATGACACTGACGATCTGTATGCGCAAGGATTAAAGAGGTTCGATGAGCCATCGTCGGCAGTGGATGAACCTACAAAGGAAATAAATTTGGGAACTGAAGAAGACCCAAGGTCCATTATTATTGCCGCCAATCTCCCTCCACAAGTAGAAGAAGATCTAATCAACGTTCTGAGGGAGTATAGTGATTCTTTTCCCTGGTCTTATGAGGACATGTCGGGTCTTGACCCCTCTTTGGTGGAACACCGACTCGTACTTAAACCAGGGGCAACACCCGTAAAACAAAGATCAAGAAGATTTCACCCCCACATGGCCTTGAAATCAAAGAAGAGTTCGATAAGTTGTACAAGGCCAGGTTCATTAGAGTCGTTCTATATCCGCAGTGGGTGGCAAACATAGTCCCTGTTATCAAGAAGGATGGAAAAGTGTGTATTTGCATCGATTTCAGGGATCTTAACAAAGCATGTCCCAAAGATGACTTTTCGCTGCCTCACATAGACGTCTTGGTGGATAACACTGCTGGGTACAAAGCTTTATCATTCATGGATGGTTATTCTGGCTATAATCAGATACGTCTCGCTCTCGAAGATCAAGAGAAAACCTCCTTCACCATGCCCTGGGGCACGTACTGCTACGTGGTTATGCCGTTCGGTCTGAAGAACGCAGGTGCCGCCTATCAATGGGCAATGATAGCCATCTTCCACGACATGATGCATATCTATATGGAAGCTTACGTGGATGACATCTTGGTGAAGTCGAGAACCAAAGAAGAACACCTCGCTATTCTGGCTAAGGTGCTGCAGAGAGCCAAGGAGTACAAGCTGAAAATGAATCCGAAGAAGTGTGTTTTCAGAGTCTCTTCAGGGAAGCTGCTAGGCTTTATTGTCAGCAAACGGGGGATCCAGATTGATCCTAACAAAGCAAAGGCCATCATGGAGATGCTCCCGCCAAAGAATATTACGGAACTTCGAGGATTGCTTGGTAGACTGCAATTGATCAGAAGATTCATATCCCAACATTCTCAGAGGTGCCGCCCGTTTTATGAATTGCTAAAGGCGGGGGTCAAATTTGAATGGAATCAAGAGTGTCAAAGGGCCTATGAGGACTTAAAGGTCTATTTATCCAATCCCCCAGTTTTGCAACTTCATGTCCCTGGGAAACCCCTAATCCTATACATCTCGGTAATTGAGGACTCCCTAGGGGCGGTTCTAGCACAAGTAGATGACGAAGGAAAAGAGCGGGCAGCTTATTACCTCTCCAGGTTGTTTAACCCGGCTGAGGCCAAATACACCGCCATGGAGAAGACTTGTGCCTCCTTAGTGTGGGTAGCTCAGAAGCTTAAGCATTACTTCCTAGCCCACCCAGTCAGGTTGATATCTAGAATGGACCCGATCCGTTATCTCTTAGAAAAGCCTGTCCTTTCTAGTCGGTTAGCTCGCTGGCAGAGCTTCCTCTCTCAGTTTGATATCACGTTCGTCGTTCAGAAGGCGGTCAAAGGATACGCCATCGCTGAGCATCTTGCCCATCTCCCCATCCCATGCACTGACTCTATTCAGGATGATTTTCTTGATGAGCACCTCTCTGTCCTTACTCATCATCCCTTTTGGTCTCTACACTTCGATGGTGTGCTTAATTCTCAGGGCCGAGGGATAGGCGCTGTTCTGCTCACTCCGGAAGGGGTGATGATTCCCTTTGCTTATCAACTCCGATTTCCTGCTACCAACAACATCACCGAGTATGAAGCTCTCCTAGCTGGACTGAAGCATGCCTACCTCTTAGGCGCGTGTTACTTGAATATCATAGGGGACTCTCAGCTCATCCTGCGCAGGTGCTGTCCAATTACCGCACCCGTGACCCTAAGCTCAAGCCTTATCAAGATTTGGTCACGCTCTTGGCTAGGCAATTCTGGAAACTCGTCTATATCCATACTTCTCGGTCTCAGAACATTTTAGCTGATGCTTTGGCATCTCTTGCTTCCTCTCTATCTTTTCCTCTCAGTCGGAGCACTGAGACTTTCGTCGTTCAGAGACTAGACGCACCCTCTCTTCAGGATCCTTGGTATGCCAACCTTAGGAAAACTGTAGAGGCAAGGGCTGAAAAGGAAGATCTTAAGGAAGTATCTTTGACGGAACTGGAAGAGATCTTGGAGGAAGAAGAATTGCCCTGGTATCATGAAATTGAGTTGTATTGCAAGGATGGATCATTTTCGGAAGGGGCAAGCGTTGAGCAGCGTAAGTCTATAAGGAGAGCCGCCTCAAGATACACTATCATCGTTGGAGAACTGTATAGGCGAGCTACCAATGGAATGCTTATGAGATGTCTAGATGATGATGAAGCTTGGAAGGTAGCTGAAGCGACTCATTCTAGTGAGTGTGGAGGTCATGTCAATGGCCAGGCTCTAGCAAAGAAGATCGTTAGGCAGGGTTATTATTGGCCCACTCTAGAGGAAGATTGCTCCCTTTATGTCCGGAGGTGTCTTAAATGCCAACTCCACGCTGATAAAATCCATGCTCTAGCTTCATCTCTTCATCCTCTTTCTGCTCCTTGGCCATTCTCCATGTGGGCTTTCGACGTTGTCGGCCCGCTCGGTGATCCTAACTCTCAAACCAAACAAAAATCCTTCATCCTTACCGCCATTGAGTACTTCATCAAGTGGGCCGAAGCCGAAGCATACACAGAGATCAAGGCTACCACGGTGTGCCGCTTCTTCATGAAGAATATCATCTCGCGGTTCGAAGTGCCAAGCAGCATCGTCACCGACAACGGACCCCAGTTCGTCTCTCAGGAGCTCAAGGACCTATGTAAGAAGTTAAATATTGCATTGCATCATTCATCTCCATATTACCCACAAGGCAACGGTCAAGCCGAAGCCACTAACAAAACCCTTCTCAAAATCATAAAGAAAATATGTGAATCTCACAAATTTTCTGATTGGCCAGAACGATTAGTGGAAGCTCTATAGGCTTATCGCACCTCCGTCCGTACTCCCACGGGGCAAACCCCCTATGCTCTTACTTATGGAATGGAGGCGGTGCTCCCATATGAGATCCTGATCCCTTCCCTAAGGGTGCAGCTCAATAAGGAACTTAATATCGATGAACGTCGAGAGGCGTTGCTCGTCTAGTTGGAGCTCTTAGACGAGAAGAGGATGAACGCGGCCGATCACGTATCCATTTATCAAAAGAGAGTTTCACGTTATTTTCAAAAGAAGTAATTGAACACAAATTTCAAAAAGGTGATATGGTTTTGAAATGCAAATTCATTCGGTCTACAGGTCCTAGATCTAAATTACAACCTAATTAGGAAGGGTCGTTCGTTGTCAAAGAAGCTTATCCAGGGAATGCTTATCGCTTAGTGAACGCAGAAGGTGAGGAGCTCGCTCACGCTTGGAATGGGTTGTATCTTAAGCATTTCTTTCCTTAGAGTCTAACCAGTGCCACCCCGGTAGCAGGGTGTCCTTTTCCCTTTTACCATGAAGGAGGACCCCGAGTACGGCAATCACACACTACACGACGTCCCTGGTCGGGTTTTCCACTCTGTAAACACCGTTTCTCCTAGACCATGCTTGGGGTAAAGTCAAAGTCCCCGTCCGTTTCTCTCTTCGGCTGAATCCAGGGGAAAAAGGTGAATAAGGGGGCAACGACCAATCTAGGCACCTTGACGAGAGGAGGTCTCAAATAGGGGCAGTCCATTATGACCTTATGCCACAAGAAAGAGAAAAAAGCAATGAAAAGGAGCAATATTCTTGACGAAAAGTAAAAGTTTATCTTGAAAGTCCAATTCCAAAGCTCCGAAGGAAAATGAAAAAAAAAGCTAAGCATGGCAAGAGTGGCAGTATAGTTTCCCCGCGGGACGTTATGAGCCCGGTCATATGCGTGCCTAGAGTGGACAAAAGGTTCGATGACGGACACAAAGCCCCAGCGCAACATACCGAGTCTCTGAATGGGTTGTCTAGGAGAGGAACTCAAGCCCTGAAAACTTTTATATCTGGCCTAAGCTTACCCCCGCATTCTATTTTCTTTTTAGGACTAAAACGAATACCCTGGGTATGGCCTTGGTAGAAGCACAGTCAAGCAAGTTGGGCCCTGGCCAGGGGTTGTCACCTCTATCACACGTCAACCTCGGAAACTCTCGATGGAATGGAGACGACCCACGGGGAGCACTGGTTTTCAAAATCCAAAAAAAAATCAAATCATATATTTCAAAATCCAAAAAAATCATATATTTCAAAATCCAAAAAATTATATATTTCAAAATCCAAAAAAAATCATATATTTCAAAATCTAAAAAAAATCATATATTTTCAAAATCCAAAAAAAAATCATGTATTTCAAAATCCAAAAAAATCACATATTTCAAAATCTAAAAAAATCATATATTTCAAAATCCAAAAATATCAAATATTTTCAAAATCTCACAAAAAATCCAAATATTTGCAAAACTCCAAAAAAATACCATCATATGCATCACATGCATTGTATTTTCCTCACACATTTTCCGCCTATTTAAATAAGGCTCCACCCCTTGACCAAATATCAAGAACGGTAAAATTCTAAACTTGTTGAAGGCAAGGGGTTGAGTCTAGGAACATATCTAACTTATTTTTTTATCTAAGTGAGTACAAAACGCAGGTTCAAAGCCCGAAGATTCAAAGCGCATGAGTTAATGGTTTCTGGCACTGTGACGCGCCTACAATGGACCGTCACACTATCCCTAACGAACCAATACTGGCCCGTTACCTTATTCTGGAAGCCCAGTTCTCCGTTCTCAGAAAAATGGTTCTGTAACGTGTCTATATTTATCCGTTAAACTATTCTGACGGTCTATGGTTAGACCGTTATGCTCTCTCGAACACAGTCTCTGGGTCCTTCTTCTAATGGATGATCTTAAGTCCGTTACGCTCTGGTGACGACCCTTCTTAGGTCCGTTACGTTACATAGAAACTCTATTTTGCAGAACAAGTTCAGCTCAATTGTGCAATCAATCCTTTATCTTTCAAGAACAGAACTTCTATTTCTCATCTAATTGAACTCATTATACATCAAGTGATTGATAAAACTCATGCTCTTCATTACATTTAAGAACAAAATTCAAAGTACATTCATTTTCTTATCCGCATGGGGCCGGATCTTGCGCAACTCTTTCACGTAAGCACGACGCGCCTCGTCGTCTTCTTCCACTTCCTCTTGCCACGGACGCATTTTGTTGATCTCCCACATGGTCAGCGCGTTCCGGATCGCTCTCTCATCCTCCTCGATCCCCACCTTTCTAGCTAGAAGGGGAGGGTAGTGTGCAAGTGCAGGAACTTCGGTTCGGGGTAGCCCAACTTGAAGATAGCAACGGTGAGGGTTGTAGATCGCCATGGTAGTGTCTCCCACTAGCTGTAGATCTAGGCCTGGCCGCCGTGGTACTCTAAGTATGGTTCTCCGAAGAACGCTTGGCCGCATTTCGAACCTCTCCATTGGCATTGTATTGAGAAAGAGGCGCCATCCATCGCATATTTTCTTGTCCGCTGTCCGGCACACCACCTGAGAAGAAAACCCAAAGGCACCTCTGATATATAATAAAGGGTGGCTCCCGAAGATCCGGCTAGTTGTGGTCAAGTCCTCCTTGAGTTGAAATTTGATTCTCACTCCCATCCAACACTCAAGTAGTATCATGGAGCCGAAGAGAGGTCCTCCTAGGCAAGTTGAGCTAAGCCCCTCATAAAGGTATGAAGGGACCGCTTGTGAAATGGACATTCCCTACCACAACCCACTGATAATGCTCAGATTTTGGATATCAAGAAGGTGGTCAGTGGTAGGTAAAAGAAAGACCCCGCACAAGCACACCGACACGGCTTTCGCTATGGCTTCGAATCTACCGCTCTTGATCTTGCAATAAGCGGTCACCCATTGTGCCATCGATATCAAGTGAATATGCTTTGGGCTAATCATGGTCCTAATATCTTTTGGGCTATGTATGAAGTCGCTTAAGATTAGTGAAGGATCTATGGGTTCAACTGTGTGGCATATTAAGTCTTCATCCCCTACTTTGGTCTTAGCAAGGGATAGGTAAGTCTCTACTTCCTCCAAGGATTGTTGATGGGAATCGACGCCAAGCTAGTACTTCTCATATTGCATTTATGTCCTTTAGTTTATTTGTATATCCATGGGAAAGTATATGCGCAATTGTACGGCTTTATAAGCCAATGCGTCATTCCCACGGATTGTTTGGGTTTCTATGTAATTTGTCAGTAGGACCAGCAAGGGGGCCCTCAGCCCTCTCACATTGGTCCATGTCATCCATGTGGGGCTGGTCAACCATCCTAGGTGGCCATCTAGAAGGTTGGAATGCCAATTGACCACATGGGAGACAAGTGGTCATATTTTTCCAAGGTAGGCCACCAACCATTCAACCTTCCATTCAACCTTCCATTCAAAACCTACCCATAGTCAATAGGCCGCCCCCCCCCCCCCCTTCATTTTTTAATATTTTTTTTGTGTTTGTGGCATGCAATCCCAGCCCTTCAATCCCCATCCTTAGATCTAAGGGTGGACAATTGATTTGGTTGGAATCATATAAAAGATTGTATTTTTATGTGAAAATCAATGAAAATCAGAAAATTTTGTGAAATTGTGAAGCTAGCTGCGCCCCCAGCTCCTCTCCCTCTGGTTTCTCTCTTCCCAAACCTCCATTCTAGAGTGGTATCACCTTTCCCCCACCTCCGGTGCCGCCGCCGCCGCCGTTCGTGCCGCCTTCGAGCCGCCACGGGATCATCTTCGGTGTTCTGTCCTGCTGGATAGAGGTGCAGCTCGAAAATTTCTCAAGCCATCCACGAGTTCCAATCGACGTGAAATTTTGAGGGTTGGTTCCTACCTTATAGCTCCTTCCCCACAAAAAAATTCAGGTCCAAATTCCCCCGTTTCATAGTGTTTCCACTTCGTTCATTCCCCAAACTCAGATCAGATCTGTCTATGTCTACAGTGACAGACCCTTTGCGTTTGTCCTCTTCTATCACCATTTTGAATTTATTTTGACCTCCCAATTTAACTGGGAATTCTGTCCATTTTTCCCTACCTCCACAATTTTTATTACTTTTTGTTGAGTCTTTTACCTATTTTTCAAAATTCATGTTCTACCGGAGCTACAGTACTTCCAGCCAGATCCCAGATCCGACCTTCCTCCAGTAAACAAATCATAGAAATTCATAGACACATCTAAACGTGTCCAAACAAACTTTTCCATCTTCCCAACTCAAAATCCTACAACTTTCATGAAGAAGTTGAAGTCTGAATCCAAGTTCTTCCTAGCGGTCAACGGCAGTTATCAGAGATCAGCTCTGCAGATCTGAGTGTTTAGTTACTGTACAACAGGAGGTTATAAATTCTATAAGTCAAGATCAGCGAAGATCCAGGCCAGATATCTAGGCTTACATTGAAGTACTTCGAGTCAGCTTTCCAACGGCGCTAATTTCGTGTCAATCCGACATCGGATCTGATCGCAGCGCCCATTCTCGCCGGAGCGCGCGCTGCAAAACAGCAGCAACCAGCCCGTGGACAGCAAACCCGACGGGTGCCGATCGGAGCCGCCCGACCTCCGGGCGACGTTCCAGCGTGCCGCCAGCCCGGGGATCGCCTCCACCAGTGTCCCCACCACAGTGGTGACACCGGGTCCCACACGGCCCCTCCGGACAGCACGTGGGCCCCACCGTCACTAGTTCGGGTGTTGCCGAAGCTACGCGGAAAGCCGCCCGTCAACCCGAAATCGACCCTCCCGGGCTCCATTGTGTCACCCTTTACCTCCCTGCGTGGAGTGGGCTTTACATCATTGCTGTAATCTTTATGTATTAACTGTCCCGGGAGTGCGAGATCGGCCGGGTCCGTCGTCCCCACGCCGAGCGCGTGGAGGTATCGTCTTCGCTCTTTACTTGGCATTTTGCTTAATTCTCATATATGCTTGTTTATGCCGCTGCTAGAGAGCATGATAGGGTAACTAGCTCACTTTCTATTTGTATCACCGCTGCTGCGAGAGTGAGCGTTACCGTCCCGTGACCCGATCCGGGCACGAAAGTGCGAGCCGACCACCCTAGCTCTTGCCGGTTTCTCAACCGTGCACGTCTGACGCTTCCCTCATCAAGGGACGATCGCGAGCTTGTTGTGTCCGTGGTCCCGTCCCGCATCAATTTTGGTATCAGAGCGAGTTTGAGTCTAGGGTGTAAAAAAAAAAAGGAGTGTCATTTAAGTCTAGTCATGTAAGTCTAAGTGTTTCAACTCTAAGTCGGTCTTAGGAGTTGCATTTGCATACCATTAGTCGGTATATCAAAAGGTGTTGTCCGAACGTTAGGCTATGCCTATCGGGAAGGCCGCACACTTGTGCGAGTGATCTTCGGATCGGTTAGCTCCACCACGTACCGAGTCTTGGTTTACGTCTAGGGTCCCTAGTGTGCATGCATTCCAAACTTGCATAGTCGGTCTAGTGTCTTGTCACCGTGTGTATGCATGTCAATGTCCACTACCCATGGCCGATCCCCAAGACCATACGTCCGAGTGGTCAACTTTTGTGGCCAAAATGAATGTCCTCATGGACCGAGCCTTTGGTTTTGCCCCTCTCATTATGAAAGCCGCTCTACCCAACGGGTCCACAACGGAGCTCCATTTCACCGATAGGGAGTCGGATAATTGGGTTTCTCTTGACATCGTGGAGTCTCTCTCCAAGACAGGCGAGATTATCCGCAATGGTGATTTTGCTTGTGTTGAGTTCTATAAGAGGATCGGCTCTGTTCTCTACACCGATGGCGCATGGTGCAGGATCGGCACACTTGCTGGTTCATGCATCATTTTAGGGCAAAAGTGGTTAGGAGAGAGAAGGGCTAATCTTGACTGGGGCAAGAGGATTTGCACCTTATACCCACCTTACCTACCCGGCAAGATCACCCTCACATGTCCAACCACCCTACCCCAACGGTCCACTCCACATTCGGAACCATTATGCTTGGAGCCGTCTCACCCCGAGCCACCCGTGTTTCTTACGGGGACGCTATACATAGTCGAGCCGCTTCTTCGTTGGCTCACGCATGGCTTGGTCCCACCTCCTTTTCCATCTATGGACCCCATCCTCCCTTTAGTGCCAGTCAACTCCTTCCATACCATATTTCGATCTAGTCACCATGTTGACACATTGGGTGACCTTATTCTTGGTTTAGGTTGGCAATGGAAGTTGACCCATTTATTGGCCCGAGGCTTCGACCAACCTACTAGTCGTAGCTTCACCCATCCGGCCGTAGGGTCCATTACCTCCGAGTGCACCGTGGGTTGTGTCATCACGGAGATTCTTCTACTCCTCCCGATGTCGACCGAGTCCGAATTCGTTCCTTTTTGCCCAAGGGAGGAATCCTTTCTTCTTCACATGATCATCGTCCCATTCACTACGACGGATGAAGGTGACCTTTCACACCTTCAAGAATTTCACTATTGGGACCGTGTCATGGAGGAACCCATCTCCGGGGGTCATACCTTCTTTGGCCCTTTTGACCCCTCCACTAGTGAAGCTCCCGAGCTATCACATTCTCTCCACCTCTTCCGAAGAGTTCACTATTCCACCCATACCCCTCGGCCTAGTCGGCACGCCGTCTCTACATCTAGGGATGATGACGAGGGTAGTTTTGGATCTCCTAGTCCTTCCCCACCCAAATCCCATCGGTCACCAATGCATGAGTGGTACATCTTAGGGTGTCTAGGAGTCCTCCCTTCCATCCACCATCGTGTACATCTATTATATGCATGGCACATATTCGGGTGTCCTGGTCCGCCGTCACCATGTACGGGTCGGACTAACAGTGTGCTTTTTCTTTGTGTGGTTTTGTTTTGAGTGATTTGTTTGCGTGGTTTGCATTCGTGTGTCAGTGCATGGTGAGTCTGCATGTGTCTTGTGCAAGCTCGTGTCGTTCTCTTATGAGTGTGAAGCGAGTCGACTCACTTGATGAGTATGGGATCGGTTTTACTTCTATATCCGGGTCAGTCACCTATAGGGACTCAGCGGTGATTCCTAGTGAGTCTTCGAGCTGTTTTCTTCCTTTGAGAGTGCCCCTTCGGAGTGACCACCCTTAGCCCATAGCAGTTCGCATATCGAGTATATATGGAATGAGCAGGTGACGATCACTTGGAGTGGAGCATACCCGCGCGACATGGCACGGTGACGTATCCGCCGGAGTACCCGAGCACCCGTACCCCTACTCGACGGGGTCGAGTTCCTCCCACCCGGGGAGAGTTGATGGGAATCGACGCCAAGCTAGTACTTCTCATATTGCATTTATGTCCTTTAGTTTATTTGTATATCCATGGGAAAGTATATGCGCAATTGTACGGCTTTATAAGCCAATGCGTCATTCCCACGGATTGTTTGGGTTTCTATGTAATTTGTCAGTAGGACCAGCAAGGGGGCCCTCAGCCCTCTCACATTGGTCCATGTCATCCATGTGGGGCTGGTCAACCATCCTAGGTGGCCATCTAGAAGGTTGGAATGCCAATTGACCACATGGGAGACAAGTGGTCATATTTTTCCAAGGTAGGCCACCAACCATTCAACCTTCCATTCAACCTTCCATTCAAAACCTACCCATAGTCAATAGGCCGCCCCCCCCCCCCTTCATTTTTTAATATTTTTTTTTGTGTTTGTGGCATGCAATCCCAGCCCTTCAATCCCCATCCTTAGATCTAAGGGTGGACAATTGATTTGGTTGGAATCATATAAAAGATTGTATTTTTATGTGAAAATCAATGAAAATCAGAAAATTTTGTGAAATTGTGAAGCTAGCTGCGCCCCCAGCTCCTCTCCCTCTGGTTTCTCTCTTCCCAAACCTCCATTCTAGAGTGGTATCACCTTTCCCCCACCTCCGGTGCCGCCGCCGCCGCCTTTCGTGCCGCCTTCGAGCCGCCACGGGATCATCTTCGGTGTTCTGTCCTGCTGGATAGAGGTGCAGCTCGAAAATTTCTCAAGCCCTCCACGAGTTCCAATCGATGTGAAATTTTGAGGGTTGGTTCCTACCTTATAGCCCCGTCCCCACAAAAAAATTCAGGTCCAAATTCCCCCGTTTCATAGTGTTTCCACTTCGTTCATTCCCCAAACTCAGATCAGATCTGTCTATGTCTACAGTGACAGACCCTTTGAGTTCGTCCTCTTCTATCACCCTTTTGAATTTATTTTGACCTCCCAATTTAACTAGGAATTCTGTCCATTTTTCCCTACCTCCACAATTTTTATTAATTTTTGTTGAGTCTTTTACCTATTTTTCAAAATTCATGTTCTACTGGAGCTACAGTACTTCCAGCCAGATCCCAGATCCGACCTTCCTCCAGTAAACAAATCATAGAAATTCATAGACACATCTAAACGTGTCCAAACAAACGTTGCCATCTTCCCAACGCAAAATCCTACAACTTTCATGAAGAAGTCGAAGTCTGAATCCAAGTTCTTCCTAGCGGTCAACGGCAGTTATCAGAGATCAGCTCTGTAGATCTGAGTGTTTAGTTACTGTACAATAGGAGGTTGTAAATTCTATAAGTCAAGATCAGCGAAGATCCAGGCCAGATCTCTAGGCCTACATTGAATTACTTCGAGTCAGCTTTCCAACGGCGCTAATTTCGTGTCAATCCGACATCGGATCTGATCGCAGCGCCCATTCTCGCCGGAGCGCGCGCTGCAAAACAGCAGCAACCAGCCCGTGGACAGCAAACCCGACGGGTGCCGATCGGAGCCGCCCGACCTCCGGGCGACGTTCCAGTGTGCCGCCAGCCCGGGGATCGCCTCCACCAGTGTCCCCACCACAGTGGTGACACCGGGTCCCACACGGCCCCTCCGGACAGCACGTGGGCCCCACCGTCACTAGTTCGGGTGTTGCCGAAGCTACGCGGAAAGCCGCCCGTCAACCCGAAATCGGCCCTCCCGGGCTCCATTGTGTCACCCTTTACCTCCCTGCGTGGAGTGGGCTTTACATCATTGCTGTAATCTTTATGTATTAACTGTCCCGGGAGTGCGAGATCGGCCGGGTCCGTCGTCCCCACGCCGAGCGCGTGGAGGTATCGTCTTCGCTCTTTACTTGGCATTTTGCTTAATTCTCATATATGCTTGTTTATGCCGCTGCTAGAGAGCATGATAGGGTAACTAGCTCGCTTTCTATTTGTATCACCGCTGCTGCGAGAGTGAGCGTTACCGTCCCGTGACCCGATCCGGGCACGAAAGTGCGAGCCGACCACCCTAGCTCTTGCCGGTTTCTCAACCGTGCACGTCCGACGCTTCCCTCATCAAGGGACGATCGCGAGCTTGTTGTGTCCGTGGTCCCATCCCGCATCAATTGTGGCTTCAAAGGAAGGGAAGAGGAATGTATGAGTTTGGGGATGCCATAGTTCTATAAGGGCTGAGATGCTTGCCCAATCCAAGGACAGCTTGTGGAAGTCCTTCCCGAGGACGACTAAGGGTTGGAGGTGCCATGCACTTAAGATGGAGATCACCTCTAATGGAAGTTCCTTAATCATGGGAGCCACCCACTTCAGGTTGGAATAACACCTCGGGCCAGGAAAAGGCTAAAAGAAAGAAGAAGATGATGAGAACAAAAAGGAAGATCATAAGGAAGTGCAAAAATTGAATCTTTCCAAATGGAAACTTACCCCACTTAATGGATTGGAACTGAGGTGTTTGGGGATGGAGGTTAGCCTTTGTAGCTCCCCATGCTCTTTTCTAGCAACTTTGGGCCCGGTGTAGACCCTTTCCTCCATGGTAAAGGCTCCAAAGCTTCTTTTCATGATGTTCATGGCAAATTGATGAGTTTTCTGAACATGTAGCAGAGAAATAAGGTGAGTTGCGAATTTAAGGCTTGATCCTATTTATAGAGGCTGAATTTTGGTGTTAGAATGTGAGGACTAAGGTTAGGAAGTCTTATCCTCGGTCCAGAAGAGTTCTAGCATGGATTTGGCCGCTTTCCATCCAACTTCGGATGTTCTTGAGAGAGTCACGTTCAGACTCTGCTGCTGTCTAGTGTAACGGTCTATCGTGGGTCCGTTAAAGTTTCCTGATGCGCCATGGTTGGTCCGTCACCATCTGCTCATCAACCGCCATCACTCTGTTGACTTTAACGGCCCTAACCTAGTCCGTTACGTATCCCTGGCGGTCTGCAGTGGTCCGTTACATAGTCTGATGCAGGTTGTAGATCAATTTGTGCCCTCTCTCTTTGGCCAAACCTGCCAGTCCCATTACATGCATTCATTCCATTCACAATCATTCATTTGTCACACCCATCCACACATTCACGCATCCATTCGTTACACACATCCACACATTCACACGTCCATTCATTCACACATCCACACATATAACTAAACATAAAACCCACAAAAAAACAAAAATTTCATTCCACTAACTGTCATGTACAAGTATGTGTGTCAAAATGAAAGAACAAAAGGAGAACACATCACTCAGCCGGTTTATCTCCCGGGCCGTCACTATCTCCGGTGCCCTCCTGCCGCTTGGCAGGCGGCTCCATGGCACTGAGCTCCTCCTCTCGTGGTCATCTCCGATCTGCCTCCTCGTTCCTCCGCCGTCCGGAAGAACTAGCCAGGTAGTTTCCTACCAATCCGCTCGGTGCTCCACTCCGCGTACCTCCCACTGCAACACTCCGGGATGTGCTCTACTCAGGTCCACGGCCTATCATCCGGACTGTCCGCTCTACGGCCCGGAGCTCGATCTTCAAATCATGAACCTGGAGTTGCGCCTCCCGAGCCTCGGTCCGGTATCTCTCAAGGTCTGCTATCTTGGTAGATGCCCGCTCTAATTCTCCGCTCAACCGGGCCACCTCTGCCTGAAGGCGCCCTGCCTCCACTCGAGAATGCTCTAGCTCTGCTCAGGTCCGCTTAGTCTCTGCTCGGGCTCGCTCCACCTCGGCCAATGCCGTGGTCAACTCTCTCGCTTGCATTAGCATTTGTATTTTGCATCATAGTCAGTTCAAGGCATTTAGCATACATCATAAATCATTTTGAGTTTGAAGGTTTAGTTTCTTACCCGCTCTGCGAGGGTAGCCTCGGCCTCCTCGGCTCGAGCTACGGCCCGGGTAAACTCTGCATCTCGCTCAGCCCATCCCCCAACAGGCTGTGAAGAGGAGAACGGTGCATCTGGTCCGATCCTCCGGGCTCCCTCAGCTCGCTGCATTTAGAAGTCAAAACCAGTCAATTATCATAAGCATGAACATCCATTTAAGTCCAAGGTTAGGAAGGTTACCAGAAGCTCCAGTGCAGCCCGGTACTCATCCCGCTGTTAGACAGTGGCGAGGAGTAATCCCTCGAGCTCGGCAATGCGTCCCCGTGGGTCTAGCTGCATTTAAAAGTTAAGAGTGTCAATGAACATTGAAATAAATCATTGCATATAGCAAAGTCTGAGTTTAGAGTTTTTACCGTTCGTCGGGTACCGCAGAAAACCTGGTCGCCGTACCATTGGGCGTAGTCCTTCAAGTATGCCTCGTCGCTATCAGCTCGCTCGGTCACTACCCTGCCCTTCCGCTTCCAGTCCTCAATATACTTTCTCGCCCGACCGCTCCAGTCCACATCCTCGCTGATCCCTTTGGAAGATTTCCCCGGCCGCTCATCGTTTCGGCGTGGGAACGTCACCTCCGGCTGATGCACTCCTCGTGTCCTCATGATCAAGCGGTAGTGGAAAGGCTCGATCACATTTATGCAATGAAGCCAAATGTCCCGTCCTTCGTAGGCCAAGGAAGCCACCACCCATGGCTGCCCCTCGTGTCGCTCATTCCGGTACGGTGTCCAACGCACCTGAAAGGCCAGTTAAGTTCATGTCAGCATTTTAGAAGCATTTAGAAATATATAGAAGCATATAGAAAAGGTTTAAGTTTAAGAATTTACCGATGCATGCGGGTATGAGTCAATGTCATCTTAGATCGCCCGGGTCAATCTCTTGATCAATCCTGTATCTCGAGCTACCGACCACCGCCTCGCGATGGGAATCTGCCCCGGATGTAGCTCGGTCCCTCGCCCGATCCCGGGTAGGTAGAGGAAGACCCAGATCTGCATTTTGCAACATGCGTCAGCATATAGGCATAATCAAAAGCATTTAGAAGCATTCAGAAGCATTTAGGGCATTTACCTGTAGAAAAGGTAAGAAGTCGCCTAGCATGGTCTCCCGGTCTGTCGCATTGAGGGAATCGAATAAGAAAGCCAAGACAGCCGCTCCCCACGCGTATCTGCCCACTCTGTCCATATCCGCTAGCAAGGGAACGAGCCTACAGCTGATGACGTCAGCTCGAGTCAGGAATAGGAGCTTCCCGAATAGCAGCATGAAGAAGCGCCTCAGCACTTTATCCCCATCCGGTCCTGCCTCCGCCGCCACACTCGGGCACACCTCCTTGACCACTCGGTTGATGTGCTGTTCTGGTAGTTCTCCAACTGCAATGGCCACTCCCCGAAGTCCCAAACTCTCCTACAGCACTGATCGTGATAATTAGGATGACGGATGCCCTTCCCTCATCAGATCCAGCCCTAGCAGCTCCTGGGCTAGCTCTCTGTAATTGCCATATGTCCATCCCGTCACCGCCTTTCCATGCACCCTCAAGCCACTGATATTCGCCATATCTTCTAGTGTTGGGATCATGTGCCCCCATGGGAAGATGAAAGCTCGGCTGATCCGATCCCACCTCTCGTGCATCACGTATAAGAGGGCCGTGTCTACTCTTGTCACCTCTATGCTAAGGACTTCCCCGAAGCCCATAGCAGTTAATCTCTCCCTCTGGTACCCCGACAGCGCCAAGTAGACTGCCCGTACTTGAAGCCATGTGATTCTTGTTCTCCTCTTTCCCTACACAGATTTAGGTCATAGGTTAGTCATTAGTCACATGACATTGCATTTATCATAATCAAAACCAACAAAAAATCAGATAATCAAAAACCTCAAAAAAATGTCATTGCTAATTCTGGTTTCCCTGATGCACCAGTGGTGGCGCGTCAGGGAACGTAACGGTCACTGGAACGACCATTACATTCCCCCGCACCGGGCATCGTCTTCTTTGATCTTACAGCCTGTAGGAATGGCCACAAGGACCTACAAGGTGTCCCAATGGGTCCCCAGACCCATTATCCTCCCCCTAAACACATGCAATCAATTAGAAAATTTTGAAAACTAGGGTTTGGGGCGATTTGGGCTACCTCGGGGTCTTGGCCGCGTTTCTTCTTCTCCGGCGCAATGGGCTCGTCTTCGCCACCGGCAACTCCTCCGGCCTGTTCTCCTCCCTCTTCAGCTCCCTCTAGGGCCAATGGGGCGTTTTCTTCCGTCGATTGAGCCGCCGCCGCTGCCGTTTCTTCCCCCTCCGGTGAACTCGCCGTTGGGGGAGCCTCCTCCCGATCCAACCTAGCCTGCATCTTCCTAATAGCCTTCCTCTTCTTCCCTTTCTCTCGCGTCATAGTGGCCGGAGGGCTCGTCGCCGGTGAGGTTTTTGGGGAAGGGTCTTTGGGCGCTCAGGTTTTGGCTTTGGGGTGTGTTAGGGCGTGATTAGAAAATGAGAACGAATGAGGGCTCGGCTTATTTTTTTTGCAAACTCAGACACTGTAACGGTCTATCGTGAGACCGTTACAGTCCTCTGACGAACTATATTAAGTCCGTCAGGTGACTGAGTCATCCTTTGTTGAAAAATGAGGACCGGTGGACTATAACGGATCAACATAAATCCGTTATGTTGTTCTAGCGCATCTTCAATAATCTATTACAGTCTTGAAAACATTTGGGTAAAGTATAATCATTGTTGTGCTTATTATGCCTGATATTTTGAAAATGCGATTAATGATTATGAAATGGTTATGCTCTATTTATGCTTCTATTTCTTGATTGGCTAACCCCCTTAATGAAATCATGAATACCATTAAACCCTCACGCTTTGCCGCTCGCCGAGCAGGTAAGTTAGGTATTGTATTTCGATCCCCTTCATCCCTTAATGCATTACTACATGTTATCTAAGATATAGTACCTCGAGAACCAGCTGGTCATTCATGTGTTCTGGGATCTAATGTTCCCTTTAAACAAAAATGATGATGATGTAGGTGCACATGTTTAATCATTGGATAGGCCGTTAGTTTGGAAAATTTTGGGGATGATGGTTCTATCTTGCACGCCGTGGTTGTAGATGGTGTCCTGACCCTAGTTTCTCCGATCTAGCAATACTACTCTCGGGTATCTTCCTATTTGATCTTTCTTGGCATTCATTTTAAAGATTGTTTTTCCTTTAGCCCAACATGCATCATACGCATCTTTGAGCATTTATGAACCTTCATCTGTCCAAGGTGTCTCAGTAATGGTGGATAGCTGTGTCTGTGATCTCAAGTAAGGAGAATCATTTCACTCGAAATTGGAAGGTTTCCTTTGGTCTTGTCGCTCGGTCTGGTTAGCTGAAGATTCTTGTCTGGAGTTTAGTTAATCGTCTCTTTTCCTTTCCACTACTCCGGCCGCTGGCCGTGTTTCCTTTTTTTCTTAGTTGTTAGTTCCTCCAGACATGCGTCATTTTGGTTGGCCATTGCCTTGTGGTTAGTTTGAAGTTTTTCGAAAGATTCCTATCGCTCGTTAGTCGAGAACGGGTGTCATTTACCTTAACGCCCATTTTTCAGTCCGCTCCGCTTCATCTCCATGTTCCATTTTGGTTTCGCTTCACCTCTGCTCGCTCCCCTACAAAGAGGACGTTAAGGAGGGGCATCTGTTGACACTCGTTTTATGACCGATGAGTTGGGTCATCTCCTTATTCATCTTATATGATGCTCCGAGTTGGTCACCCTTATTGAGTCTTCTTGGTCAATTTGAGGTCTCTTTCACGGGTCATTTCCTCCTTGGTTGAGTCTGGTTCCTCATCCTTGTCAGCTGGAAGTTGCTTGGCAAATTGCCCATTTCATTTCTCATCTTTTAGTCCCTAACGCATCTCTCCTGGCGCATTACGGTATCCTAACGCACCTCCCATGGACCGTTAAGCAATCCCAGAGTCTAGAGCCGACCGTTCCCTTTTCATGCTTATCCTTTGCAATGTAACGGACTTCTTCAAATCTGTCACCATCATCTAACGCGTTTACCTTAGTCCGTTACACCTTCCAGAGTCCTCCTTTCAAAAACCTCGCCCGTTGGTCTTATCTCTTAGAGGATAAGGTTGTATAACAGACTAGTCATGGAGCGTTACCTTCATGTGGCAGTCTATCGTGCAACCGTTACATCCAGTAGAGTGTTCTAGCGGAATTACTCTTTCTCTGCTACTCCGTGGCCAAATTAAGAGTTTGATCTGATGATTTCTCCTTCAAATCTGATCCTTAGAACCTTCTGTTTGCTTCTATGGACTCTTGGGAGTATTATCTTCAAGAGTTTGCTAAGAAATGTCCTACTTTCTAGTTGGATTATCTCTTACTCGACCAGAGAGTATGAGGGTCTATAAATAGAACCCATGACTTCATGGCTTGAAGAGATTTCTGGAGTTCACGGCGAAGTGCTGCCGCATCCTAGAGCTAGAACCAACCAAGGAAGGCTGCATCCCACGTCCGTCATCGTCCTAAGTCCAGGGAGTATTAGCTTTAAGGGGCTAATTCAGTCAAGTTAAATCTTTAGTTTGTTCTTCCCTCCTCTATCATCCATGGCATGTTCCCTTTCCTTCTCCCACGTTCTTTCTCTTGCTTCATGCATCTAAATCCTCTTCCCATCTTTTAAACACCCCACAGGGGTTAAAAAACCAACCACCCCCGGTATTCTCCCTTTCCTTTTGCATGTTCTTCAATTCTTTTGATTTATAGCTACTACACTTTGCAAAGGCTAATATGGGTGTTCTTCTTTGTTGTCTATATTCTTTTGTAGGTTTTCCAAGGTTAAGGAACGAGGCCCAAGCTTCCTGGCCGATTGGGAAGCGTGGAGATTCAAATATTCCCAAATTCCTTTTCTGCAGACCTCTGACGGTTCAAGGAAGGCGCGTTATGATTCTCTGGCGCATCTACACTAGTCCGTTACGCTTCACAGAGTTGCAGATTACAGTTCCTGGTTTTTCTCTCTCCTACGGGTGGGTGCTTCATTCACCTATTCTAAGGTACGTTCCAAGTCCTTGGCTTGGTATTTACCTTTATGGCGATCACGTTCCTTCTTTGTTGGGCAATAGCTCTCTCTCTCTCTTCACATCTTTTTTTTTAATTACTTGTTCCACCCCTTTGTAGTGTGTTCTACTCCTCTTGCTCCACGCTCGGCGTTTGTTTTTATTTCTTCTTTAGTTAGTTCCTTGATTGAGATTGCTTGCCCATGCTTGGAGGTCATGATGGTTGCATAGGTGTATGTTCTACATGCCTATTGGTAGATTGATAACATTATTACACATATCTGCATAATTGATCACATCATCTTGCAATAAAGGAATCATCACAATCACAAATAATAATCAACACGGTGCACAAAGGATAAAAAAAGAAAAAAGGAAAAGGGAAAGTGCTACGTGGAGCACAAGGGGAAGATGCACTGTGGGAGCAAAAGGGAAAGGGCACACTATTGATAAAATATCTACACCACCCCTCCAATCTATGCTAGTAACATATAAGCATGAACAAGCATTGAAATATGAATAAAGGGGCGATGAAGATAAAGGAAACTGACCATGATCGCCACCAAGGGTTAACAACGCCAAAAGGATGGAGAAAGGAGTAGAACGACGTCGTGTACCTTGGAAAGATGAAGACTTGATCGTGCTTGATATGGGGATGTGCGGAACTTCGTGGATTCAACCATCTCTCCTTCCAGCCAACTAGAGGAAGAGGGCCTCACGTCCAATCATGCTCCGACAAAACAAAGTCAAACACAAAGGAAAACCCATTAGAATATGCATGTGTGGTATCAATCCCGCAGTGATAAAACAATGGTATAAATTGAGGGAGAATGTGATGGGAATCGACGCCGAGCATTGATATTTTTATTTTGTATTTGTGTCCTTTAGTTTACTTTTATATCCTTGGGAAAGTATGTACGCAATTGTAAGGCTTTATAAGCCACTTGGTCATTCCCTTGGATTCTTTGGGTTTTTGTGCAAAAGTGTAGTAGGTCCAGCAAGGGGCCCCCCATCCCTTCCCTATTGGTCTACCTAAGTCATGTGGGGCTGGTCAACTATCCTAGGTGGCATCTAGAAGGTTTGAATGTCAATTAACCACATGGGAGACAAATGGACTTCAAAGTCCAAGATGCCACCCACCTTGGTCAAGGGGGCGCCCCTCTCCACTAACCCATTTTTATTTTTGTTTAATGTACATGGGAGAATAAATTATGGTCTCCCCCATTTACCCCTCCCCAAAATTAGATCTGAGGTTAGTTTAAGTCTTTTTACATTTTCTATAAATGCCTTGTAATTTTTGAATTACTTAGCAATTAATGAGAAGAAAATGCCATTTGTTGCTCCAGCCCAAGGGTGCCCCTCTCTCCCCTTCTAGAGCTATGAAAGCTCAGATTTCAGAGGTGTGAAGCCTCTCCTCCACCACCTCCCTTAGTGTGAAGCTCAGCATCGCCGCCGCCGCCGCCATCGAGCCGCCATCGCGCCGCCACCGCCGCTACGTCGGAGCTCTGTCCAAATCAGGATAGAACCCCACCTCTGGATTTTTATCTTCTCTTCTTGTTCTCTTATCGAGCCCTAATTTTGAGGGTTTGTTCTTTCCATCTCCCCTAACCTCCAGTTAAAATTTCGTGTCATTTGGAGTCCATTTGATAATTTTCTAATATTTTCGTTTGCCCTCTCAGTAATCTACCCTATTGCAGATCTACGGGACAGAGTCTTTTTGTTGCAATTTCCCCACCCACGTAGAAAATTTTAGAAAATCCACAAAAATTCCCTAGTGTTCCTCACGTATGCCCCCTTCCACCATAATTTTCGTTGAGTTAAAAAAAATCATTTAGCTCTCGGTCAAAGGTCTGTTTCAGGCAGATCAATCTCTGCCCTGTGTGTCTGTTAATCTGGGTCAGAAAAAAAGGCTGTTTGTAGTCATTTTTATTTTTAATCCGTTCTGTAGATGGAGCCACCAAAAATATATGTTGCATATCTCTGACTCCTCTACCCATCGGTACCTCTTGTGCATCAATCTGACATCGGATCTGGTCGTACGAATTCTTTTCATGAAGGTGTGCAGAGCAGATCCGAGTTCAGCCAGCACAACTCAGTCTGGGAGAAAATTCAGAAACAAACATCAAAGGTCAACTTCAGCGACCGCCCCTTCAGAGAGTCGATCAGGGACATCCCGCCATCGTCCCAGCCAAGCAGCGCCTCCCGAAGATCTCAGGAAGGCAGCGTTTCTTTGGAAACCGTTGCTTGTTATCCAGTGAGTCAGCAACTGAGTTGGCGCAGCACCAAGTTCGAATAGTGTCGAGTCAGACCAGCAGGCCGAGTTCGTGCCGTACGCACCTCCAGATTGCTGTCCGTCAACCCAGGGTCAGTCCTTCCGGGCCCCACTTGTAGCCCTTTACCTCCCTGCGTGGAGTGGGCAATAGATTTCACTGTTGTAATTAACTTTTACTGTTGTTACCGGGAGTTACCGTACTTGGCCGGGAACGTCTTCCCCACGCCCGGAGCGTGGAGGTACACTCGCTACCCCCCTCGTAAACATTGCTTTACTCGTATATTTTTGTATATGCCGCTGCATGAGTGATAGATTATCTAGCTTGTTATCATTTTATCACCGCTGCGAGAGTGAGAGTGAGTGACCGTCCCATGACTCGACCCGAGTTAACGCGGAAGGCCGATACCCGAGACTCACTGCCGATTTCTCAACCGCGCACGGTCCACGTCTTCCCTCGCTAGGGACGATCGCGAGCTAGAGTCCCAGGTCACGTGTCCGTCCCGCATCAATTTGGTATCAGAGGCCAGTTGAGTCAGGGTGTCTAAAAAATCTAAAAAAAAGAGTCGTTTAAGTTGAGTCTAAGTCTAAGTCGGTCTAAGTGTCACATTTGCATACCATTAATCGGTATATCAAAAGGTGTTATCCGAACGTTAGGCTATGCCTATCGGGAAGGCCGCACACTTGTGCGAGTGATCTTCGGATCGATTAGCTCCGCCATGTACCAAGTCTTGGTTGTGTCTAGGTTGGTAGTCGAGTCTCATTCCTACCTTGCATTGTCGTCGTTTTGGAGTCGTGTCTAGTGTCTTGTCCACGGTTGGTATGGTCACCCTATAGCTCCTCTAATGCCCATGGCTTCCCCATCGCCCAGGCGATATGACCATTGGCCCACCCATGGGCTTGACAATCATCCTCTCCACTTCTGTAGGCCCGAAGCCTCGGATTTTTATGGCTCCAATGACCCGGGCGTCTACCTCAAGTGGGAGGCCACTATGGACACCTACTTTGATTGTTATCCCATGTCCGAGGCCCGACAATTCTATTTTGCCAAGGATAGGCTTCATGACCGGGCTGCCAAAAAATGGAGAACCATCGAATGCTTAAGGCAGGTTAGGAGACAATGGCCCCTCGAATCATGGTGGGACATGAAGAGAGAGCTTAGGAAGGTCTACGTGCCCCACCCACCTACCTCCAACCACGGGTGTCATTCCAGCAGCTAACCCCACTACATCACCCCCAAGCAAGTGGGCCACACCTCCAACCAACCGCACCCACTCGCCCCCAACCCATCCTACCCAAGCGCTTCAAATCAAGTGGGTCCTAGTCGGAGGCAAGGAGCCCCACACTTTGACGAGCCCCGACCCAAGCCGAGGCCGGTTGATTACGGGCATGTCCACCGCGATACCCCTACTCTAACCCACACCATTACCGAATTTGTGCAAATGCTTTCAGATCGGGTGGATAGGAGGTGCGCTTATTTTGAGTCGCAAGTCTCCCCTTGCCCACCTCCGCGACCGGAGGTAGCCATACTCGAGCCTAGGGAGGCCATAGCCCGTAGCCCTTACCTGGCCCCATCTAAGGAGTCCCCAAGCCCTCTCCCCATTATGGAGACCCCTCCTTCACCACCCATGAGTGCTCCGTTACCACCCCTACTTTCCAATCCTCATCCGGAGCCGTCTTGTTTGGAGCCACCTCAACCCAAGCCACCCGTGTTTCTAACGGGTACACTTTACATAGCCGAGCCACTACTTAGTTGGCTCAAGGATGGCTTGGTCCTGCCTCCTTATCCATCAATAGACCCCACCCTACCATTAGTGCCGGTCAACTCATTCCATAGAACATTCTGGTCTAGTCACCATGTTGACACCTTGGAAGACCTTATTATGGGATTAGATTCGCAATGGAAGTTGACGCACTCATTGGCCCGAGGCTTCGACCAACCCACTAGTCTTAGCTTCACCCATCCGGTCTTAGGGTCCATTACCTCCATGTACACCGTGGGATGTGTCACCATGGAGATTCTCTTATTCCTCCCTATGTCGACCGAGCCCGACTTCATACCCTTTTGCCCGAGGGAGGAATCTTATTTCCTACATATGATCACCGTCCCATCTACCACAATGTATGAAGGTGACCATACACACCTTCAAGACTTCCATACATGGGACTGTGACTTGTGGGAACCCACCATGAGGGGTCATACCTTCTTTGATCCCTTTGACCCATCCCCTAGTGGGCCCCTTGACCCTCCATATATACTTCATTTCTTCGAGGGAGTCAACTACCACACCCCTACCCCACGGGCCGGGTCATCTATACCCACCAAGCCCAATCTCGATACACTCACACCCGGCTCGTCCACACCCGGCTCTCCTAGCCCTCTCAAGTCTCCCAAATCCAAAGGGCCGTTCATGCATGACTGGGTCATACTTGGGCGTCTAGGTGTTTCCCATACCACCAACCTTTGGGTACATCATATGCATGCATGGCACATATTCAGATGTCCTGGTCCGCCGTCACCCATGTACGGGTCGGACTAACATTAGGTTTGTTTAGGGTTCTTGTGTGTCTATGCATACGTCGAGTCGAGTCGGTCTTTTGCACGCTCGTGTTGTTAGTCCCTTTCGAGTACGAGACTTATCGTACTTTGGGATCGGCTCTACACTACATATCGGATCTAGTCACATAAGGGACTTAGCGGTGATTCCTAGTGAGTCTTTGAGCCGCCTCCCTTCATTTGAGAGTGACCCCACCCCGAAGTGCCCACCTCTAGCCTCATTCCCACGGCAGCGTGTGCATATCGAATTTATACGGGATGAGCAGGTGTCGATTACGTGGAGTGGAGCGTACTCCGCGCTGCATGGTACGATGACGGATCCGCCGGAGCTACTCGAGCAGCTGCACCCATACTCTACGGGGTTGAGTTCTTCCCACCCGGGGAGAGTTGATGGGAATCGACGCCGAGCATTGATATTTTTATTTTGCATTTGTGTCCTTTAGTTTGCTTTTATATCCTTGGGAAAGTATGTACGCCATTGTAAGGCTTTATAAGCCACTTGGTCATTCCCTTGGATTCTTTGGGTTTTTGTGTAAAAGTGTAGTAGGTCCAGCAAAGGGGCCCCCATCCCTTCCCTATTGGTCCACCTAAGCCATGTGGGGCTGGTCAACTATCCTAGGTGGCATCTAGATGGTTTGAATGTCAATTAACCACATGGGAGACAAATGGACTTCAAAGTCCAAGATGCCACCCACCTTGGTCAAGGGGGCGCCCCTCTCCACTAACCCATTTTTATTTTTGTTTAATGTACATGGGAGAATAAATTATGGTCTCCCCCATTTACCCCTCCCCAAAATTAGATGTGAGGTTAGTTTAAGTCTTTTTACACTTTCTATAAATACCTTGTAATTTTTGAATTACTTAGCAATTAATGAGAAGAAAATGCCATTTGTTGCTCCAGCCCAAGGGCGCCCCTCTCTCCCCTTCTAGAGCTGTGAAAGCTCAGATTTCAGAGGTGTGAAGCCTCTCCTCCACCACCTCCCTGAGTGTGAAGCTCAGCATCGCCGCCGCCGCCGCCATCGAGCCGCCATCGCGCCGCCACTGCCGCTATGTCGGAGCTCTGTCCAAATCAGGATAGAACCCCACCTCCAGATTTTTATCTTCTCTTCTTATTGTCTGATAAAGCCCTAATTTTGAGGGTTTGTTCTTTTCATCTCCCCTAATCTCCAGTTAAAATTTCGTGTCATTTGGAGTCCATTTGATAATTTTCCCATATTTTCGTTTGCCCTCTCAGTAATCTAACCTTTTGCAGATCTACGGGATAGAGTCTCCTTGTTGCAATTTCCCCACCCACTTAAAAAATCTTAAAAAATCCACAAAAATGCTCTAGTGTTTCTCACGTATACCCCCTTCCACCATAATTTTCTTTGAGTCAAAAAAAATCATTTAGCCCTCGGTCAAAGGTCTGTTTCAGGAAGATCCATCTCTACCCTATGTGTCTGTCAGTCCGGGTCAGAAAAAAAGGTTGTTTGCAGTCATTTTTATTTTTAATCCGTTCTGTGGATGGAGCCACCAAAAATATATGTTGTAGATATCTGAGTCCTCTACCCATCGGTACCTCTTGTGCATCAATCTGACATCGGATCTGGTCGTAGGAATTCTTTTCGTGAAGGTGTGCAGAGCAGATCCGAGTTCAGCCAGCACAACTCAGTCTGGGAGAAAATTCAGAAACAAACATCAAAGGTCAACTTCAACGACTGCCCCTTCAGAGAGTCGATCAGGGACATCCTGCCATCGTCCCAGCCAAGGGGCACCTCCCGAAGATCTCAGGAAGGCAGCGTTCCTTTGGAAACCGTTGCTTGCTGTCCAGTGAGTCAGCAACCGAGTTGGCGCAGCACCGAGTTGGAATAGTGTCGAGTCAGACCAGCCAGCCGAGTTCGTGCCGTACGCACCTCCAGATTACTGCCCGTCAACCGAGGGTCGGTCCTCCCGGGCCCCACTTGTAGCCCTTTACCTCCCTACGTGGAGTAGGCAATATATTTCACTGTTGTAATTAACTTTTACCATTGTTACCGGGAGTTACCGTACCTGGCCGGGAACGTCTTCCCTATGCCCAGAGCGTAGAGGTACACTCGCTACCCTCCTCGTAGGCATTGCTTTACTTGTATATTTTTGTATATGCTGCTGCATGAGTGATAGATTATCTAGCTTGTTATCATTTTATCACCGCTGCGAGAGTGAGAGTGAGTGACCGTCCCATGACTCGACCCGAGTTAACGCGGAAGGCCGATACCCGAGACTCACTGCCGATTTCTCAACCGCGCACGGTCCCACGTCTTCCCTCACTAGGGACGATCGCGAGCTAGAGTCCCAGGTCGCGTGTCCGTCCCGCATCAGAATGCACCGGGTGAGGGTTTTTAACCCCTGTGGAAGGGTGAAAATATTAGGTGTGTGTGTTGTGATGAGAATAAGACAAAGATATAGAGAAATCACATAGCACAACTGCGGGAAACGTGCATGCAATATGAAGAAAAGTGCAGACAGAGTGCAAAAAATAGAGATTTGTGATGATTTGTGAATTTGGGAGGGGGGAACTAAGAGTAGAGACAATGAAATCAAGCCCTTGGACATGGAATTCAAAACTAATACTCCCCCCTTCCGGTTGAGATCGAAGATATGAGTCATAGATGCGGTATGGCTTCGCCTTGAACCAAAGAAAAGCCCCTCTTCACCACTACAAATTGGGTTCTTTTTATAGGAGTACAGAAAACCCAAACTTCCCCTCACGATTCCAGAAGATGTAGTCCACCAAAACTTGAGTTCTTTGGATCAATCTCAAGATAATAGTGGGGATAAGAGGTAGGAACAAGTAGGACTCAATTTGGAGGAGGATTCTAGAAGATATTCGTATGGAAAGGAGGGCCTATAGTGCAGAAAATAGAGTTCTGTTCACATAGAAACTGCATAAACGTAGAAGTTCACCCCTCGTTTCTGGAGGATATAGTCCATTAAAATTCAAGTTCTATAGATCAAACTCGAGGTAATATAAATGACAAGAGATAGAAAGAAATGGGACTCAATTTACAGGAGAATTCTAGAAGATATGGACCCAGGAAGAAGGCCACGTCGAACAGGAATCTGGAAGAGTCCAGCGCGAGGTGGACTCTCGCCCAGCCTAGCGGTCGGTCGACCGACCGCTTGGCCCAGAAACGGTCGGTCGACCGACCGTTTGGCAGCAAGAATGCCTTTTGCGCAGTTGAGCTTCTGGATGCCCGTTTGAGATCCGAATTGACCCGGAACGGTCCCGAAAGTTGGGGAATCGAAGGTAAAACCTTTCAAGGCTAAAAGGGCTTGAAAAATGGCCAAGACATGGGCTTGAGATGGGCTTGAAGAAGGCTCCAAAATAATGGTTAATTTAGGGCATCAGGATGATAAATAATGGAAATAACCTGATTTGTGGGCCGAAAATGGGTGTCAACAGATGCCCCTCCTTGATGTCCGCTTTGCGAGGGAATGAGCGAAAGCGACGCGGAGGTGAAATGGAAAGGAGATAGAGTGAAAGCGACAGCGACAAGAAATCGAGATGAAGCAGAGATGAAGCGGAGAGAACTGAAAAGCAGGCACCAAGGTAAAAGACACCCATCACAACCAACAAGCGACAGAAATTCTCTCGAAAATGTCGAACTAATCACAAGGAATGATGACAAGGGTGAGACATGTCTGGAAAGACTAAACTAACGGAAAGAAAACACTACCAGCCTCATCGGGGCCACAATCCACGGACAATGAGGGGATCGGAAGGAACATAGCTGAAAGCTGGAAAGGAGAAAGTAAAACTGAGATAAAATCCAGACAGGAATCACGCTGGCCAACCAGACCAAGCGGGAAGATCAGAGAAATCGTTCAAATTCGGAGTGGAATGAGAATCTCTTATTCAAGAGAATTGAAGTGCAATTAACCATTGTTGAGGAGAAACCTTTAACGGATCTCGAGACGTAAATGCTCAAAAATGACATGATGCATGCTAGGCTAAAATAAAGAAATCATCAAAACGAATGCAAAGAAAGATAAAATAGAAAGCACTCAAGGATACTATTGCTAAACTGAGCAAGATGGGGTCAAGAGTCTTCTTGTAACAACGGCGTGCGAGATAGAGTCCATCGTCCCCCCACTCGACTCAAACTAACGGCCTATCCAACGATTAACCATATGTTCCTAGATCATCATCATTTTTGTTAAAGGGGAACATCAGATCCTAGAACACACGGGCAACCAGCCGGTCCTTGAGAGGCTATAATAATGTAGATAACATATAGTAATGCAACAATGAGAAGGGATAGAGAGCCATACCTGACTTACCTGCCAAGCGAAATGGCATTTTTTTTATTTTTCAAATATCATATTTTTATGAATTTTCCAATAAGACAACATGACCAATAAGCATGAGCATTACATAACGAACAAATGAACGAAAAGACATCACAATATAATATAACAAAGGACTAACCAACAACATATGCAAGACATGAACCTACAACATGCATGTATGACGGACATGGTGGGACAAGACAACAATGCAGTGGGACAACACACGGTTGGGACAAGAACACGTGGGACAACAACACATGTGGGATGACAACATGAGATGAGACAACACGAGACATGACAAATATGCTCTTCAATCAAGTCCAAGATCAGACGAAGCAGAACCGCCGGGTTCATAATTGTGAGGCAAAGAGCCCTCTCACAAAGATATGATCAAAATGAGCTAAAGCTAAGCAAAGCATGAGAAGGACATGCGGTTCAGAATAGATCGAGAGATAAGATTGAAGAAGAAAGAATAGATCAGAAGCACGTGAATAGGAGATAGAGCAAATGATAAGGAGCCATGAAGCTTGAATATCTGCAACTTGCACACTGAGCAAACAAATCATACTTGTCCTCAAAAGAAATAAATAGAAGAATAATGACCAAAAGACATATAATTTTGGATTTTTTTGATTTTCTAAATTTTTTTGATTTTCAACAATATTTGATTTTTTTATTTTTGACAATATTTGATTTTTTGGAATTTTTTGATTTTTGACAATACTTGATTTTTTTTATTTTTTTGGATTTTTTGATAATATTTCATTTTTTTTTAGAATTTTGACAAAGTAATCTACAGCACCCAGAGATGGGCTCAAACTATTGGCCAGGGGTCATCATCCCGCCCCTCTCATTAAAGGCATCCCTTAAGCAGGGTGTGCATATGGGGTGACTTACCACAACCAACTATCTCTAAAGAACGGTGCCCCTACTAAGGCCATACATGTGATTCAACCCAGCCTAAGAGGGAGAAATAGAAGAAAAATTGGAGACAAACTTTCTGCAGGATGAGAGATATCCAGACTCAACTTCCTTCTAGGGCACTACCCCTCAAAGATACAATCTGTTACGCTGGGGCTTTGTGTCTTTGATTTTGAGGCCCATTATTATTAGGCACGCATGCGACCGGGCTGATGACGTCCCGCGGGGAATTGTACTGCCACTCTTGCTATGCCTTTGATTCATATTTTTGCTATTGATCAGATCATTGCTTTTCTTTTGATAGCCCTTACTGGCTAGATATTGCATGAATGCTCACTTTTACAAGGGTCAAGATTGCCCCTATTTGAGACCTCTCTCGTATTAGGGAGCATCTAGGTTGGTCATCTCATCCATCAATCTCTTGCCCCTGCACTTGGCCGAGTAGAGAAGAGAAAAAGACCTTTGTGCATACCCATAGTATGGTCAAAGCAGTAACGGTGTGCCTCAGAGAGATCGGCTTTGGCTTACCGTGTAGTGTGTGAAAAACCCATACAAAAGGTCACCCTCAACGATCGGGGAAAAAAATTAGACTCCCAGCATGGAGCTATCACCAGTTTAAGGATGCTGCAGAAGCGAACTCTTTTTAACTGAACTAAGCAAACTTCCTAACGCCACTCAACAGTGTTGAGAAATTAACATTATAACCATGCGCAGGGATAATAGAAATAAGAGTAAATGATAGCATATTCTTGCACAAAATAAAGATACCTTGCAAATCCATAGCGTGGAAACCAACGTGTTGAAGCGAGAGCTTGATCATCGAGCTTCATATTCCTTGCTTGATAGGGCAAAGATGAGAGGATAACAAGGTTTCAAGATTCCTCGACACTGAGGAGCGGCAGACTTTAAATTGGACGAAGAAGGATAAAAAGGAAGCGAGACGAGGGCTAGAACTCCCTCATTAAGGTGCAGAGACCCTGATAACAAGGAAGGAGATATAGAATAAGCAGAGATTAGTTGGGATCAAGGTGGACTAAAGCCTCAAAAATAGCATGAAAAAGGGAAAGAACCCCAAAAGGGTGAAGAAGAATGAATAGGAAGATGAGAAGGAAATTGCTGCGAAGATGTAAAAGAAGAAGAGTAATCATCCGACGTGGTCAGAGAAGAATCAGAAGTAGCATCCGGTAGGGCCGGAGAATGAAAATAGTGGTCATCCGATTGGGTCGGAGAAGGAGAATGATGATCATCTGACAGAGTCGGAGAAGAATCAGAAGCAACACCCGGGAGTCCTAGGGGAGAAGAATCAGGTGATGTCCCGAAATCGGGATGAAAGGATGGCCTAAGCTGAGGCCCAGAATTGTGAGAGGAGGAAAAATTCGGAGGCTCTAGATGGGAAGAGGAGGAATGAGGGTTCGTGGACTCGGGGAGAGAGGAGAAAATCATAGATGCGGGATTGTAAGAATGCAGGTACACCACCCAAGGGTGGGAGCTTAGCAAAAGAAACGATGAATGAGATGAGGAAGAAGGAGGAGTGGTCCCCTGAGTGTGCAATCGATGGCCCTTAAATTGGAGCCGCCGCCTCTTCTTGACAGAAATTTCCTTGAAATGAACCCGCCTGGTGCGGACTCGGGCCTTCGGGCTTCTTGATCTGCAGTGTCTTCTCAAATAATGGGCCCATATGGCAGATAGTCTGGCTCGGTCATGGACATGAAGCCTCATTGGGGCGGTTGCCCCTAGACACCTGGTGCTAACAATATGCGATCATTCATGAACAGCTGACTCCTCAGATAGATGAGCATCACGTAACCATGGAGTTTTATCACTAGGCACAAGAACCATAAGGTTTGGCAACTCCACTCGATAATCAGGCTTGAAGCATAACTCCCTTGACAGATGAGAATGAAGTTGAGGGAAAGTAATACACGGTGTTGATGTGGCCAGCTTGATAAACTGAGAGAGCTGGCATATAATGTGTAGAATGTCCTTGGAGAATGCTGAAGATACATCCAATTGCTCCTTGAACATGGAATTCATCAAGCTCTTGGAGACCGTATGAGTTAGCACAATCCGAGTAGAGAGCCCCTCTTGGCCAGTAATCTGAGTGGCAATAGAGCGAGGGGAAATAATAGCATTAATCACAGAATCTCCGATGAGCAACGAGATTGCCACCGGCCTCGCTCGGGAAGAAACTGGCATCAACGCAAGTGAACTCTTCTTAGCAACTGTCATCTTTGAAAGTTGAGGCGTATCATCCCCAAAATAGCCAGGGACCAGGACGCGGATCGGCATCTGACAGATAAAATCCCGAATCCTGAAATGCACGGCCGACACTGAATCATCCTGACTTGGCTTATTGTCTCCCTGGGGACCAGACCCAAGGGGCACCATGGGTAATGCACACCTGCTCCGTGGGGTGGAAGTAGGTGGAGGAATGGGGATAGGAATAGGTTCGAAAGATGCGGAGGTTTCAATGGGGATGGTGTGTTTAGGTGGAGGTAAAGGTAATGGTGGAGGTATGGCTTGCTCGGGCGAGGGCAGCAAAGGCGAAGCTTGCTCAGGCTGCAGCAAAGGTGATGGCAGAGATGATGGAGGTAATGGAGAGGGTGGTGGAGACGGTGGTGGAGGTAATGGAGATGGTGATGAAGGGGATGAAGAGGAGGGTCATGGTGCCCACCATCGATGTATCGACACAACGCGTCGGGCGGCGTTGGGGGTAGAAGTAATGGTAACGGGAATGGAGGAAGAAGGGATGGCACTAGCCTGAGCGGAGGCTTGGGTTTGTAGAGGTGAGGGAGACGGTGTAGGAGATGGAGACGGAGATGGCGAAGGTAATGGGGTAGGCGAGGTAGTAGGTGATGGAGCGGGTGCAACGCTAGATGAAGAATCACAAGGGTGCCCCTGGTCTAGAAATTGTGACGGTTGCCTGGGCGGCGCTTCTTGCTACTGTTGTTGGCTGCGAAGATGTGAAATGACCTTGTGAATCGCGGCCCAATCAATCCTCTTCTTATCTTCTAGGTCATAAACAAACTCTCGGAACTCGGGACAATCCTTAACCAAATGCCCTTGCTGGCGATGGAAATCACAGAACTGGAGCATATCCTCGACCGCGGGTCGGCAAGGCACAACTAGAGGGAGCTGCAACGCGCGAGTGGCCATCAAAGCCCGAAAGATATCGGTAAAAGACTCCGGCAACGGAGAACAAGGAGCCTGCTTTGGGCAAGGTGGATGCCGAGGGGTATGAGGTGATGAAGATGGTTGTGGTGGTTGCATAGGCAATGGGGCGTGGTGACTAGTGGTGGAGGGCTTTGGTGATGGCATATGTGGAGTGGGATGAGGGGGTATGTAGACAGCATCTACTTGCTCAGGGTGTGGTGTTCCCTTGACCGGAGGTGGAGACATAGGCGGAGACACATGAGGGTACGAATAAGCAGACGGATGACTCGTGGAGGGCTGACTTACGAAAGTGTACAGGTATGTAGAAGCGGAAGGTTGACTCATGGAAGGATGACTCGTGGAGGTTTGATACGTGGAGGTGGATGTGGCGTGAGGCTGACTCATGGAAGGCTGACTCATGGGAGCATATGGTTGGCTTGTGGAGGGTGAAGGTTAATATGTGGAGGTGGAGGTGGAGGTAGATGTAGATGGCGGGGTGTATGGAGATGTAGAAGGCGAAGAAGACTGGGGGTCAAGGGAATTTTAGAGTTGTTGGCGGATGAAGCGGGCTCTGCTATAAAGTTGTTGCCAGGAGGTGATGTCGTTGAGGGCTAAGATGAAGCAGTACTCGGGCGTTGCGTTAGAAATCAACATCTTGATTTGCTCCGGCTCCGGAATGTGCCCTGGGACTTGTGCGGAAAGGCGACGCCAGCGGTGAATAAAGGTGCAGAAATCCTTATTAGGCTTCATCTTCTCGTGGGCTAGATCCACCATAGAATACTTGGGCCCAACCTGGTCTTGAAACGGCTGAATGAATTTGTCTTGAACCACACAAAAATTCACAATCTGCTCTTGCGGTAATGAGAAGAACCAATCCCGAGCCGGGCCTTCCAAAGACAGACCAAATAGATAAGCCATCAAGCGTTGGTCATGTCAAAATCGGGCTGACAAATAAACAAACTCCTTTAAGTGCACATACGGGTCACCGACTCCACCATAACGGCGATATGCGGGGATTTGAGAAGGGGGTGGAAGCCGAAGATTTTGAAATGCAAGCGGGACACTCAACGAGGTTTTGGGATCAATTTGACGTTGGAGTTCATCAAGCTGGCGTTGGGTTTGAGCGATCATCTCTTGAGTAGGGAGAGGTCGAGAAAAATGCGGGCCAACTTGAGCAAGAGATTGTGAATATGAACTAGGATGATAATGGGCCGGATAAGAATATCCGGGCTGAGAAGAAGAAGGGCCCATTCCGGGAATAGAGGGATATGCGGGCCTGGAAGAAGCATGAGCATAAGGACCCATTGGGCCAACAGTATAAGGAGAAGAAGAATAAGGCCCATTAGAAAAATAAGGCCCATTATGATAATGGGGCCCGTTAAGATGATGAGGCCCATTAATGAGAGAAGAAGGCCCATTAAGAGAAGGAGGCCTATGAAGATGAGATGCAATGAGACGTTGGGCCTAGGCCGGGTCCATTTGGTGAACAGACTGGATAAGTGGGCCATGAGATTAGCCTGTTCCTCGGATGGATCATAGGGACCACGGGAAGATGGGCCCGCGTGGGAAGAGGATTCCACGCGGGAATAGGAAGAAGATTGGGAAGAAGAATGATACAAGGGGTTGGAATGATGCTCCATGAGGGCAAATGGAGACTTAATACAAGGATATCAAGGAGAATACAGGTGGGGAAGCAATGGCTTAATGGGCTTGAGAACAAGAGGGGGGGCTGACCCACTAATGCGAAGACCAAGGTAGAACAGATCAAGGACAATGGCACTAGACAATAGACACACAAAATGGGCTAACCTAAATGGGCCAATCAACAGCAAAACATGTGGATGCAACACAGAACACCACTAATGGGCTTGGACAGGCCCAAATAACACAAACAATGCAATGTGAGAATTTTCACCCAAGTCAAACAACTTAATATGATGGGAAATATTTTAGAAGTTTTAATAGACCTTTTAATGATTTGATTTAAGAATAATTCGCTCAAGATAGGAATCCTATGAGAATAAGGTCCAAACTTTGGGTTGACTAAGGTTAACTCTCTCACACGTATGCAAATGCAAGTCTAAGAGGTGGAAAAGGTACAACCGGCCCGTCGTCTGTGTGGGAATCCACGGCTCACGGGGACTTACGGAAGTCCCGTATAAGATCACCTAGTCGTGTTGTGCCCCTGTGGCTATGGTTTAATTCTCTAAATATGTTTTAATGATGCTTGAACTATGAGTCATACATATGGTTGATAATACTGTTGCTAATGGCATTTCTAACATGTTGATTGGCCCATGAAGAAGTGGAAATATTCCTTGAAAAGTCAACGCTGGTCAACACTGGTCAATGAAGGTTAACGCTACTGATCAAACTGGAAGTCAGCTCGTTGACAGATTTGGTCAATGCATATGTCAGTATGAGGCACTAAGCTCGGTGCACTTGTTTCACATGCTGAATGAAGTCGGTGCATATTTGCCTTCAACACAGCAAAGGTCGGTGCACATTTACTGGCGCAAGACCAAGGTCAGTGTAACTTCTGGCTAGCACGCACCAAGGTTGTGCAACTTCTGGCTAGCACGCACCAAGGTCGGTGCATATTTCTTTTATTGGCGCAAGACCAAGGTCGGTGCAACTTCTGGCTAGCACACACCAAGGTCAGTGCAACTTTTGGCTAGCACGCACCAAGGTTGGTGAATATTTCTTCTACTGGGCAAGTAAGGTCGGTGCACATTTGCACCTAAGCTAGACAAGGTCTGTGCACGTTACTGTACAAGGTCTGAGCACATATGAAGACCAAGGTCAGTGCACATATAAACTACAAGTCTGTGCACACTTGGCTTCGAGGTTACAAGGTCAGTGCACATATAAACTACAAGTCTGTGCACACTTGGTTTCGAGGTTACAAGGTCAGTGCATGTTTGGCCTAAACGGATCAAAGTCTGAGCAATGTTTGCTCTCAGCACAAGTGAAGGTCCGTGCACATGTGAAATCAAGGTCGGTGCACGTATCCCCTCATGCATTACAAGGTCTGTGTATGTTTTGGTTTCAACACTGTAGGGTCTGTGCACATTCACCCTTTGGCAAAACAAGGTCGGTGCACATTCTCTCATACTATCAAACAAGGTCGGTGCACATTCTCTTATACTGTAAACAAGGTCGGTGCACATTCTCTTATACTGTGAACAAGGTCGGTGCACATTCTCTCATACTGACAAACAAGGTCGGTGCACATTCTCTTATACTGTTAACAAGGTCGGTGCACATTCTCTTATACTGCAAACAAGGTCAGTGCACCTCTTTGGCATTTGGCAAACAAAGTTTGTGCATGGTGTGCCTTCAACACTTCAGGGTATGTGCACATTTTGCTTTCACCAAAGCAAGGTTTGTGCATGTTTGCTGACAACGCAAACTGACGTCGGTGCACATATGCCAGTCAGCTAAGGAAGTCCATGCACATTTGCCTTCAACACAAACTGAAGTCTGTGCACATATGCCACTTAACTCAAGAAGTTAGTGCACATTTGCTTTCAACGCACATTGAAGTCGGTGCACAAATGGGATTCTGCCCAGAAAGTCTGTGCACATTTATGCACGGTAGCTGTCAGACCTATCCCTTTCTTATCAAAACTAAAAATGGATTTGGGCCCTTAAGCCCTACTCCAAATCATTGAAAGGGACATCCTTCGACTGTTCAAAGTTCTAGAATATCAGTTGTCAGTAAAGCTTTTTACTTTCCATCTGGGCGAATGACAAATCTCCTAAAGAGGGTCTCCATCCAAAAAGGGATCAAAGAGTGAGGAGATAGGCTTGTACCTGACGAAGATATGCTGGGCAGCTAATGAAAACTGCAGTGTATCGCTCGAAGCAGTCTGGGCAGCCAATGAGAACTCACTGCACCTTATCACCTCTGAACCAATCAGATGCTATCCCGCTCTGGTATTCAAGCCGCTATTCTGAAAATAGAGGGCCCAGATTACTTCTTACCAGATGAGGAGCTACAAACTTTGTACGCTGGGAGAAAGCAAAGGAGAATGTTTGAACCAAAAGAGGATAAGCTGGAGACAAACTCTGATGAAGAAGGTTGAACAGCCAGTCCAAGGAAAAAGGGGGTTTGTTCAAGAATGGAAAAGAAAGGCTTGGAAGAATGCAAGCCATTGGGCATATATATATAGATAACCAAAAGGCAGAACTGTATATACGAGAGGAGCACGGAGCAGAAAGCCAGTAGCAAGCTCGTGGAAAGTGTGCAATAGTAAGAAGAAGCCTTGAGATGAATACTCCCTAGCTGCAACTTTGAAGCTTCTGAAGACAGTTGTCCTCATCTCCTCTTCTCCTCCAACGAGAAGAAGGAGAAGAAGCTTCTACTTCCTACGGAGGAGAACCTGCTCTTTTAGGAAGAACTCCATCTAGAAGAAGCAAGGATCGCCATCCAGATACCAGACATGATCTTTTTGTTCTATCCTCAAGAGTCTCTCATCCTGTCTGGGTTTTTCATTTTTGTTACTTTTCTTTAACTTGAACACATCTCTTGATACCTTGTTCGGTCCCTACAGGGAGTTGTAGGAAGACAGATAGAAGGAAGTCTGGTCTGTGGTTTGGCTGGTTGGGCCCGTAAGCTGTGTGTCAGCTTGGCTATGTGAGCCTGCATGCTATGTGTCAGCATTTGTTTAGTGCAGTTGCACTCGTGAAGCCTCACTTGGTTGAGTGAGGGGTGGACGTAGGACTCTGGGATTGAGTCTGAACCACCTTAAAACTCCTTGTCTAGTGTGGTTGTCTATGAGCTTGTTTTACGGTAGATGCTTGTATAGGCCATCTTCCTATCTCTCTTTGACTCCTATCTTGTGGATGTTCCTAGGCGTTAGCCTACCTTTCATTCCACTATGCTTTAATTTGTAAAAAAGGGGGCTGATCTATTCACCCCTCCGCTCTAGATCCGCCACCACCACACAACAAGTCGACCCCAAAGAATATGGAGGCGAGAGGATCACTTACCAAGGGGGAATGCAGCTATGATATGCAATGCATGGCCCTATGTGCACACGAGTGCATGCAATTTCTAGCCTAAAACTAGAAAATCAAGACAATATTAAACTATGCAAACATGATCCAAATGATGCAAACAAAGTGGGAAAATGCAAGACAATATGAAGGGCAACAATGCAAGACAATATGAAGGGCAACAATGCAAGACCAAAAATAGGCACAATCAGGCACTAAAAGATATGAAAAACCATGAATGAGCGACGTACCTTTGCATCTGCCCCTGAACCTGTGTGCAGATTTTATGAACAAAATGCGAAAATGACGACAATATTTAGCTATGCAAACGTGACCCAAATGATGCAAATAAGATATGGATGGAAAGACAATACAAAGGACTACACAATGGGCCCAAGAACAGGGCGATCCAACCTCGGGAGGTCAATTAAATCATCCAAGAAAGTGGCCTCCGTGGGCTTGTGCGCAGACTGTATGCACAAAATGCAAAAATGGAGACAACTTTTAATTATGCAAATGTGACCCAAATAATGCAAATAAGATATGGATGGAAAGATAATACAAAGGGCTACAAAACGAGCCCAAGAACAGACAATCCAACCCCAGGAAGGTAATCAAATCATCATGAAAAGATGTACCTGTAAACCTGTCCCTGAGCCTGCCTGCAGACTTTATGCAGAAAACTCAAAAATGATGACAAGATTAGACTATGCAAACAAGACCCAAATGATGCATATAATATATGGATTGAAAGACAATACAAAGGGCTACAGAACGAGGCCAAGAACAGGGCAATCCGACCCCAAGAGCCAATGTTATGCATCAACGAACAGGGCCCTGTGAGCACTGCGCAAAGGCCTGCCAGAATCAGAAAGTGGTCTACAAAATGACCGTTTTGTGCACCCTTGCGGTCTACCAGAAGATCGCAAGGCCAACAGAGACCTAAAAATGCCCAAAACTGTAGAAAAATGGACAAAACTCTATCTAAACATGCACATACACACACCTAACTTACAAGAGAGCATGAATAATGTGATGGGCACTAGGTGTCCCACCATGATCGCCAAAAAACTAGGTTGTTGATAAACTATCTACCCTGCCCCCCCAAACTATGCTAATAACATATAAGCATGAACAAGCATGGAAATATGAATAAAGGGGCGATGAAGATATAGGAAACTGACCGTGATTGCCACCAAGGGTTAACAACGCCAAAAGGATGGAGAAAGGAGTAGAACGGCGTCGTGTACCATGGAAAGATGAAGACTTGATCGCGCTTGATATGGGGATGTGGGGAACTTCATGGATTCAACCTCCTCTCCTTCCAGCCGGATAGAGGAAGAGGGCCTCACGTCCAATCATGCTCTCCTGCAAAATAATGTCAAACACAAAGGAAAAACCCATTAGAACATGCATGTGTAGTATCAATCTCGCAGTGATAAAATAAGGGTAGAAATTGAGGGAGAATGCACAGGGGGAGGGTTTTTAACCCATGTGGAAGGGTGGAAATAATAGGTGTGTATGTTGTGATGAGAATAAGACAAAGATATAGAGAAATCACGCAGCACAACTGCGGGAAATGTGCATGCAATATGAAGAAAAGTGCAGACATAGTGCAAAAAATAGAGATTTGTGATGATTTGTAAATTTGGGAGGGGGGGAACTAAGAGTAGGGACAATGAAATCAAGTCCTTGGATGTGGAATTGAAAGCTAATACTTCCCCTTCAGGTTGAGGTCGAAGATGTGAGTCGGAGATGCGGCATGGCTTCGCCTCGAACCGAAGAAGAGCCCCCCTTCGCCACTGCGAACTTGGTTCTATTTATAGGAGTGCAGAAAACCCAAACTTCCCCTCACGATTCTAGGAGATGTAGTCTACCAAAACTCGAGTTCTTTAGATCAATCTTGAGATAATAGTGGGGATAAGAGGTAGGAACAAGTAGGACTCAATTTGGAGGAGGATTCTAGAAGATATTCCCATGGAAAGGATGGCCTATCGTGCAGAAAATAGAGTTATGTTCACATAGAAATTGCATAAACGCAGAAGTTTGCCCCTCATTTTTGGAGGATATAGTCCATTAAAATTCGAGTTCTATGGATCAAACTCGAGATAATATAAAGGACAAGAGATAGAAATAAACGGGACTCAATTCGGAGGAGAATTCTAGAAGATATGGACCCAGGAAGAAGGCCACGTCAAATAGGAATCGGGAAGAGTCCAGCGTGAGCTAGACTCTCGCCCAGCCTAGCGGTCGATCGATCGACCGCTTGGCCCAGAAATTGTCGGTCGACCGACCGTTTGGCAGCAAGAATGCCTTTTGCGCAATTGAGCTTCCGGATGCCCATTTGAGCTTCGAATCGACCCGTAACAGTCCCGAAAGTTAGGGAATCGAAGGTAAAGGCTTCCAAGACTAAATGGGCTTGATAAATGACCAAGACATGGGCTTGAGATAGGCTCGAAGAAGGCTCCAAAACAATGGTTAATTTAGGGCATCAGGATGATAAATAAGAGAAATAACCTGATTTGTGGGCCGAAAACGGGTGTCAACACACACGCGGGTGCCAAGTGGAAGGGGTCATCAAATGAAAAATAATGGTGATCCCACCGTGATCACCAATTTGTAGATTATGAAAATTAACTTAAAAGAGGATCAATACAAGGAAAAAGAAGGGGAAAGAGGAGAAATAGGATGAAAGGAAAAGAATGGGAAAGAAGAAAGAGGGAGCATGCGTGGACGCTAATTGGAATGTGATCGCCAGAGGGGTGACCTCAAAAGATATGAACAATAAACAACAAGGATGGATTGCAAATAATACCTTTTAAAGTGGGGAGATGTGAGTGTCACCTTCTCTTCCAATTTACCGGTCGATGAAGAGAGTTCTTATTTTGATTACCCTTGCAAAAACAAAGAAAACAACAACGAACAAAAGAGCTATGAATTAGAGATCAAGTGAGTGTAGCATCAAATTCTAATATGAATAAACATGCAAATCATAAAGATGAACACACCTTGTTGGTGTTGGCCTTTAAACCCCTATGCAAAGGGTAAGGAAAAAGAACATGATGATATGCACGAGGGAGGGTGCAAGTGTTGCACAAGAGGAGATATCAATAGAGTTGAGATGAAAATAAGAATAAGAGAGGAGGGAATATGATACATGCAATGCTAAATTGAAATAAATAAGATAAAGATGAGGGAAAGCTTATTGATTGTTTCTCCAAAAGGGGCTTCAAAGGATGAAGGATCTCCAAGAGGATGTTGCCTTGAGGTCCATGGGAGTCCTCTCCTTGAGCCATCAAACCAGCAGCACCTCCCCTTTGGACAATTGAGCAGCCTTAAACACAAGGGAGAGAGAGGTCCTATTTATAGGGTAGAAATTCAGAGTTTAATTCAAGGTAAATTATGAAAACCAATTTTAATTGGATTTGGAAGAGAATATTCATTAGCCAAGTGTCCTCCCATTCTTAGAAACCCATAGGACCATTTCCCAAGTGGAAAAGGAGGCCAAAATGAAGAAGGAAGGATGTTCTGGTCGGATTCAAAATTATGCAGGAATTGGAAACCAGCATAGTGGGCGCTAATTAAAATAGCGTCAGGAGGGAAGTCGCCAAATATGAGTCATTTTTAGAAATTTCAGGAATCACCAAAATTAGAAAGAATATCGCGTCTCGGGTGGCAGACACGGATCATCAATTTTATGAATTTTGGTAGGAATTAAAATCTCAAAAGGCAAGGAAAATCGCGTCTATGGTCCTAGACGCATCTTAAAATAGGCGACATCCTGACATACGCCATTTCTTGAATATTTTTAGAAAGTTGAAAATTATCAAAAATTGAAAAGAAATCCGCGTCCATGACCGCGGACGCTAATTAAAAAAAGCGTCCAATGGGCTGACACGATTTTGGAAATTTTTAGATTTTGGTAATAACTTAAAAATAGAATGGGAATTAACGGCAAAATAATGGATGCCAATTCAACAATTGGCGGCTTTATGGAAAGGTGTTAATTCTTCAAGAAGGCGAAGTTTGGGGAAGGAAGAATACGCGTCCAAGGGCCAGACACTACTTCAAGAACTCGTCTATGAGGCTGACGCGGTTTAAAAAATTCGTGCCCTTTCGAAAAGGCGTTAATTTAATAATTATAACAAATAAAGAAATATGCGTCCACCGTCGAGACGCGTTCATGAATGGGCGACTTTCCAAAAGACGCTAATTCATGAAATAATTCTGGTCAAAATAGTGGAAAAATAAAGATGCGTCCGCCATGTTGGACACGAATTTGGAAAGGTCGACTCCCCTCGAGTCATTCGTCAACTCAAAAGAATTGGCGCCAATTCCAACATGCACTGAATCTTTTTAGAAAGGAATTGTCGTCCACTGGCCTGACGCTAATTCAAAAAATCCTGAGAAAATTGCAGAAAAGCCCAGAAAAAATAAAGAAAATGGGAGAAAGCAGAATATTCAAGAAAAATGAGAAAAACCACTCAAATAAGTCGATTTGACGGTCAAATCGGGCCATCGTAATGCGATAAGAGATGTGCTGAAGATAATGTCAATTTTGACGTGTTTACAACTGTCTCGCCTTATTGTCTGCTTTGCAAGGGAGTGACACAGAATGAAATGGAATGGAACGAAATGAAATGAAGTGTAATAGAGTGAAATGAAGTGGAGAGAACTGAAAAGTAGATGCCAAGGTATGATGAGACATGCGATCAACACCACTTGATAAGAATTAAATTCCAGAGATCAAAATGCAGCAATCTTGAGAGGATTCAATGAAAGCAACAGTTGTTTGGATGAAGGAGGGTGTGTGCACGTGGGCACGAAGGAGAGATAAAAGAAGGTGATCAACTTCCAGCGCGGTGGACGTATCCCAGGTCACAAACTTGTAGGTTGCACCTTTAGAGAACGGTTACCAGCTAATGTGGACGTGCTGCAGCCAAGGTGGATCAAAAGAAAAGAATTGAATGAGAGGATAGAAATCTAAACAAAGGAGTTTTCAAGGAAACAGCCCAAAACGGCAACAAGGCTAACTAAGGACTCAATTCGGCATGGAATATCAATTGACTCTCAAAATCGAGTTATTAGAGGGATTTTCCCAAAGTTAATTCAAAGCCCTATATGAGTGCATGCTGGGTAAAAAGTGAAAATTAAAATAAATTAAAATCAAAAATAATTAAGGATAATATTGTTAAGCTGTCCAGACTGAGTGAAGATATCGATTTGTGAGCTAATACTAAGCCGAAGCCCGTTTATCCGCGCACCAACTCGCAAAAGGAAACTATCATCCCTAGTCTTGGACAGCTCAACGGCCTATCCGTGCGACTAAGATTCCTCTGAAATCATCATCATTTTTTATGAAGGGAAACTCAAATTTCATATTTACCAAAGCAACAAGGTCCTTGATATAATCTAATAGTGTAGATAGCATATAGTAAGAATGCATACAGGGAAGATGGCGAAGGGAAATAAGCATGTTGAGAATTGAGAAAATGAAGTACAAGCACCGTGGGACCTGGATGTTGCCCGGACGGTGGGACCAAAGAGAGCTTCTTTCTTGCACTCAAGATTGGATTAGCCAAGATATCGTGAAAGAATAATAAGTAATGAACTAAGCATGAAAAGCATAGCAAGCATAGCATGGCATCGCATAGCATCGCATAGCATAGCATAGCATAGCATCGAAGCATCATGGAAAGCATAGTATGAGCAACATGGATAGCAAGATATGAACATTGCATGGATAGCAAGATATGAACATAGCATGGATAGCAAGATATGAGCAACATAAACATGTCATAGCAACATAGCATGGACGACATCATCAGAGCATCATTGTTTGTTGTTTATCATGAGGATGACAATGTTGGCATGTTGATGTGACACACCCTTGGACTTTAACAAGCAAGCATAATTCGCAGTAGTAACAGATCGAAATTGGCGGCCACTAACCCGACACGCACCCAAAACCCGAGGAAACTTGGCAATGCCAACTTGGCAATGCCAAGTGGTGGATGTGAGGGCTGGGCCCTTGCTGGTAGAGGGCCAGTAAGGCCAAGGTTATTCCCAAGGGTATGGAAGCCCAATTCAATGGAGCCGACGTCGTGCCAAGGTCACTGGTCACACACTTTCTCCCACGGTGATCTCCTGAAGCAAAGGAGCTTGCGGATCGAGCACTCACTCTCACGGGCCAGCGGAACTATGAGCTAATATGGGAAGAACAAGCACTAAGGACAGCAAGGGTTGGAGCACTTACTCTACCGGTTTGAAGAAACCGGTCCTGCTCGGAGACGTGGGTGAGCGGGGATGCGTGGGTTACCCACACGCCGTGCCGGTGTAGCTTGAACCTGTTTAAAGGATTACAACACTACTCCCCATGCAAGGGGGTGGAACAAGGAGAGGGGGAGTCACACATACAATTAAACACTACCTCCCACAGGGAGGCGCTGTAAGCCCACCAGTCGGGGAGGGGAAAGGGGAACTAGGGACTAATTGAAGGATGATGTCGGTTCTGCCCACGCTCTGGAACAGCAGATAGGTAGTCGGTGTTGACGCCGCTGCGGTAGGTCCCGAACTCCGATTCCACTAAACTAGTTGAAAACTCTTTTGAGTTAGCCCAGGAGGACGTCTGATTTTTGGGAGAATTTCTTGTTGCCGGCGTTGGACGGGGCAGGGTCGTGAGCAGGGCCTCTGTTCTCTGAATCTGACTGCTATGGTACCACTTCAGCAAGAAGATGAGCTCACCACGGGCGCTTCTGAGCTCTGATTCAGGCGGGGCCGGAGTCGCTGGATTTATTGTCGAGCCCTCTTCGAACGGAGACCCACGGGGGAGCCGGAGAAGGTCAGAGCAGAGATGTAGATCCCAAACAATGAAATGTTGTCTACTCAGTCCTAGAGGGACAGAACGGCGCACCCGGGGGAGAAAAATGAGAAATCTTAGCTCCGGATGCCGAATGGGGTTCCGCTTCTTATTCTTGGAAGTAGACTTGTCGTAGAAGATCTCAGCCAAGCGCCGCCTCCAGATCTTCAAGGGGTTGGCCGTGGGAGGCCTTGTAGGTTGCTTCAGGTTGCCAGTCTGGAGGAAGATGCGCAGTGTGGGGAGATCGGCTCCCCCGGGCAGCCACGAGCTCAGGTTGGTACGAGACCACCGCCGTTGCAAAAGAAGATAGGAAGACGCTTCTGACGGTACCACTTGGGCTTCCAGGGACACCGTGATGAAGTCGAGGTCACCTCTGCAAACTGCTGGTCCTCTGCAGATCCTGAGCTGCGAACTGGCTAACTGGGAGTAGCTTCAATGGCACAAGAGATAGGGGAGGAAGGTGACTAATGGTGAAGGGAAGTGGAAGGGGGGGACAGAGGGGGATGTATGGGAGGTGTGGAAGGGGGCTAGAGTAGGGTGGAGGAGCTGGGAATAAGTGGAACGCAGGGGAGAGGGGGGACTAGTTCTGGGTAGAAGATGAGGAGTGGATGAGAGGTGGTTGTTCTAGAGATGAATAGGGAGGGAGATGGGGGCAACCAGGTTAAGGGCTTGGGGAGGGGGAGGGTGAGATAGGAGGGAAATATTCAAACTTCCCTTGGGAGTTGCAAGATTGTGTGGGGACTAGGGTGGATTGTGTTGGGGAGAGGGAGATTGTGTTGGGAAGGTTAAGATCCTCCTAGGGAGGGAGTAGATTTGGTGGGAAGTGGTGGAGGGGCATTGATAGCACCTAGAGAAGAGAAGGGGTGGTTAGGTGGCAGGTTTGGTGGCAGGTTTGAGGGCTGATGTGGAGGGTGAGGTGGAGGAGAGAGAGAGGGGCGGTCTAGAGAGAGGGGAGGGGAAGAGAGAGAAGGGGTTCGTCCCCTTTAGAGAGAGAAGGGAGGGAGGAGAGGGTTTCTCACCTTAACCCTAGGCTTCACACCTTGAACACTCAAATTTTGTGGGGATTCAAAAGATGCAAATTCTCATTAACTTTAAAAGGGGGGAAATGGGGTCCTATATATATGCAACCCACATTTTACAAAAAGTCCCTGACTCTTGCTACAATGACAAATAACCAAGGGGGTAAGGGGCACCCCTGGGCCTAGCCCACTGAATTGGGCCCAATACCTAATCTAATCAACCTAATGACACTCAAACTTAGGGGAATAAATAAAATACCTAGGGACATGACTCAAATAAAAGGGAAAATACATCAGATGACTCAAATAGAAAGCTCAAAATGGATAATTGGGCCCACATGGAGTGATGCCCGAGCTCAAACAACTCTGGAGTGTGAAGATGACCCGAGCCAGAGGGAGTCGTGGGTGATGCCTCCATCAAATCCCCTAGGCTGCGAAGAGCTTGACTTCGTCGAGTAAGGGTCCATCCTGCTGTGATATTGCTCGAGAAGGTCAGGATCCAGCTGCTGGAGTCTTCCTGACTCACCCATGAATCCTCCGAAGGAGGCCGATCCGTCCACCTGACAAGATAGCGCTCGTATACCTTACTCCTGGTGGTAGTGACCTGTTCATCCAATATTCGCTCAACTCGCTCACGCTGGGCTCTCTTGGGTAGTGTACTCTTCTCACGGGTGGGTGCTCTCTCAATGGGGGGAATGGGCTCAATATCCTCACTGGGTACCACCGTGGGACCCTTATATGGCACTAGGTCGGCCACGTTGAATGTGGGGCTCACTCCATACTCCTCGGGGAGATCTAAATCATAGGCATTTATGCCAATGCACCTCAGAACATGGGAGGGACCAACCCCACGAGACCTCAATTTCGAGATGGCTCTTGGGGAGAGCCTCTCTGTTCTCACCATCACAAAGTCACCCACGTGGAATTCTTGGTGACGTCGATGAGAGTCGGCCTGCCTTTTATAAGTCGCATTCTTCTTGCTAATGTGCTTGTGGATTTCTTCATGTAATTCTCTAATATGTTGGGCAAATGACTCAGTTGAAATAGACACTCTAGTATGCTGGGGAGGGGGAATGAGATCTGAAGGTTTCCTTGGCTTGTACCCATGCACAGCTGCAAACGGACTCATCCCGATGGACTTATTGACAGAGTTGTTATAAGAAAATTCAGCCTGAGGTAGAATGAGATCCCAATTCCATGGATGATCCTCAACAAGACACCTAAGGAGGTTCCCTAGACTCCGATTGACAACTTCATTTTGGCCATTAGTTTGAGGGTGGTAGACTGTGGAGAATTTAAGGAGGGTACCCATCAGGTGCCAAAGGGTCTTCCAAAAGTAGTTGGTGAACTTGACATCCCTATCAGAGACTATGGTTTTGGGTAACCCGTGGAGGCGAACAACCTCATCAAAGAACAACCTGGCCACTCGAGAAAGCATTTGAGGTCTTGGAGCATGGGATGCAATGGGCCATCTTAGAAAATCTGTCAACTACCACATAGATCGAGTCATGTTTCCTTTGAGTTCTGGGTAGGCCTAACACAAAGTCCATGCTTAAGTCTTGCCATGGACTGTCGGGGATGGGGAGAGGGGTATAAAGGTCGATGTTTTGCTTCACCTGTTTGGCCGAAGAACATGTGCGGCATTGACTCACAATCTTCGCTACGTCTCTCTTGAGACTTGGCCAATAAAATTGACCCTCAACTAGAGCAATGGTTTTGTGAACCCCAAAATGACCAACTAGTCCCCCTGCATGTAATTCCCAGACCAAGGAATCACGGAGTGAGGTTCGTGGTATGCAAAGCTTTGGACCCTTGAAGAGGAACCCATCCTCTAAGATAAAACCCTCATGTTCCCAGCTAGACGGTGTGGTCAAGGTGGTATAAATGTGCCCAAAGTCGGGGCAGCCAGGGTACTCATCCTTGAGTCTCTCAAACCTTGTAACCTCCACATGGATAGTGGACAACAAAGAGATCCTCCTACTGAGTGCATCCGCTGCGCGGTTCTCACTTCCAGCCTTGTGTTTGATTACAAAGCTATAGGATTGGATGTACTTAACCCAGCAGGCATGTCAGGCATTCAACTTTTGCTGGGAGTTGATGTATTTTAGGGCCTCATGGTCGAAAAAGATGACAAATTCTTTGGGTAACAAGTAGTGCCTCCAATGTCAGAGGGACTAAACCACGGCATAGAACTCCTTGTCATAAGTGAAGTATCTTGTCCTAGCATCACATAGCTTCTCATTGAAGAAGGCCCCGGGGTGCCCTTCTTGACTAAGGATCTCACCTATTCCTATCCCGGATGCATCACATGTGACTTCAAAGACTTCAGAGAAATCAGGTAGGCATAGGACCGGGGCTTGGGTCATCCTCTCCTTAAGCTCTTGGAAGGCTTTGGAGGCTGGTTTGGTCCACACAAAGGTCCCCTTTTTGAGACAATCAGTGATGGGGGCGGTGATGGTGCTGAATCCCTGGATAAACCTCCTATAGAATGTGGCCAACCCATGGAAGCTTCGGACCTCATGGAGGGTGTGGGGTTCCGGCCAATCAAGGATAGCTTGGACCTTCTCGGGCTCCATGGAGACGCCCTTGGTAGAGACTACAAATCCTAAGAAGGTAATGGACTTGGTCATGGAATGACACTTCCCGGGTTTGGCAAATAGACTCTCAAGCCAAAGGACGGTGCAAACTTGCCTAAGATGGTCAAGGTGGGCCTCTTGGGACTGACTATAGATGAGGATGTCATCAAAATAGACAACTAGAAAGACCCCAATGTAAGGCCTAAGGACCTCCGTCATAAGACGCATGAAAGTACTTGGGGCATTTGAGATCCCAAAAGGCATGACTAACCATTCATAGAGGCCATCTTTGGTTTTGAAGGCCGTTTTCCACTCATCTACGGGCCTTATTCTAACTTGGTGATAGCCACTCTTAAGGTCAATTTTAGAGAAAATAGTGGCACCGGCAAGCATGTTAAGTATATCATCAAGCCTAGGGATGGGGAACCTATACTTGACGGTGATTTTATTAATGGCCCGACTATCCACACACATCCGCCATGATCCATCCTTCTTGGGGGTGAGAAGGGACAGGATGGCACATGGACTTTTGCTAATGCGGATGAAGCCCTTCCTTATGAGTTCCTCTATTTGCCTTCGAAGTTCGGCATGTTCTGTGGGATTGAGGCGATAATGAGGAAGGTTTGGAAGGGTGGCGCTCGGAACTAGATCAATCGCGTGTTGCACATCACGCATGGGAGGGAGTTGATCTGAGAGTTCATCCGGGAACACAACATGAAACTCCTCTAGGAGATGCCGAACTTCTATGGGATGGGGGTTGGAGGGGGTGGGGTCTCCTAGATAAATGACTACTACACATAGAGGTGTCCCTTGAGCTATCTCCTCCTCAAGCTCTCTTTTGGTGATGAGGTGAAGACCCTTGGTCATTCTCAAAGTCTTATCTTGGTTGGGGTTTTGGGAGAGAGGTTGGGTTGGTGGGGTGGAGTTCCCCATGACTTGAGATGTGGTGGAGTGTTGACCTTGAGGGGGTGGGCTTTTCTTAGGCAAGGGACGTGGTGGGGAGGGATTAAGACGGATGCTCTTTCCCTCATGCTCAAAGGTGCATGTGTTGGTCTTACCCAAAATAGTGGCATCCACATCATAAAGCCACGGTCTCCCTAGTAGGATGCTACCTACTTCCATGGGGATAACATCACACCATATTTGGCCATGGTAGGAAGAGAAGGTGAGGGGCACAAGGCAGCGAGTGTTGACTGGGATGGAATTGTTGTTGCTCCAAGAGACCCGGTATGGGCTAGGGTGGGGAGTAATGGTAAGCCCAAGGAGCTTAACGGTGTCGGGAGACACGGCATTGACAGAACTCCCATTATCTAAGATCACTTTTCTCACATGGCCCCCTATCTTAACGAAGGTGTGGAAGATTGAAGTTCGTCGCCAGTCCTCCTCTTGGGGTTTGGTGAGGGTGCATCTAATCACTCCTAGATGGGAGTCGGTAGATGGAATGGTGTAGTCTAGACCCGACTCATTCTATTGGGCCTCATACTCTTCTTCCCAATCTAGTGAGGCTTCATGGACCTCAGCCACACTCTCAAGTTCCCCTTGGGGTGGGGGAGCTTCTTCCTTAATAAGTAAGCTAGACAATCCTTTGGATGGGCATTGTCCCGCAAAGTGGCCAAACCCTTGGCACCTATAGCATTGTTGACGGCCACTACCCGGGGTGGTCCCTCCTACACTTGGACCCTTGGAATTCTCTTCCCTCCGTGGAGGAAGATGGCTAGGGGTGGTCTTGGTTGGAGTTATGATGGGAGGGGGATTGTAGGGCCGCATTGGGGCATTTCCTCTTGGACTAGGGGCCTTCATGGGGGGGCCGGGTTGGTTCGGGGTCCCTTGCCTTTGGGATCGGCCGGTCGGAGAGGAGCAAACCTAGGGATCTTAGAGAATCTTTCAACATCCCGAGCTACTTGGTAGGCTTGTTCAAGGTTGGTAACGTCTCTCATGAAAAGCTCTCTCTTGATGTGGTTTTGGAGCCCATTCCTAAAGCGGGACAAGGTGACGGCCGTAGCTTCGTTCACTCCACACTTTAAAAGATAGGAGTCAAATTTCTCAATGTATTCAACCACGGTCTTCCCCTCTTGGGTGAGACTTTGCCACTCATCTAAGAGCATTTGTTGGTAGGATGTGGGTAGGTACTTATTTCTAAGTTGATCCTTCATGCCTTGCCAAGTGTCAATGGGTTCTTCCTGCCTAATCCTCTTTAATCTCTCTTGATTTAGCCAATAAGTCTTGGCTAGTTTGGTGAGGTGCATTTTGGCCAATCTCACTTTGCGTTGGTCGGACATGGGGTACCAATCAAAGTATTGGTCCATGGCGGTCTCCCATTCTAAGTAGACACTTGGTTCATGGGAACCGTCAAAGTTTAGGGCTTCTACCTTGATCATCCTTAACAGGGGGGACATCCGGGTCTTCCCGTAGATGCCTTTCATTATATTGGTGGTGGTGAGGCCTCTCATAGTCATAGTAGGGGTCAGCATTCAAATCCTCCCTATCAATTTCAGCATGTGGAGGGCGGGCTCTTGGTCCATTGTTCCTTGGGTGGAACTCATCCCTATTAAGTTCAACATGTGGAGGGTGGGATCTTGGTCCATTACTCCTTGGGTGGAACTCATGCTCTTCTAGTCGAGCATGCCGAGTGGAAAGGGACTCTAGTTGGGCAAGGATGGTTGCAAGGGTAGCATCCACCCGGTCTATTTGGCCTTGGGGTTCCTCCCTATGGGCATCTTGATTGAGTTGGGGATTGCGATCCATGGGGGGAACTGTAGAAGATGGATCGGGTCGATATATGACTCCACTACGGGTGGACATGCAAGGGAGGGGAATGACTTGATAGATGGACAACACAATGCAATGGTACTAGGACTTAGACTTGAAAGAGACAAGTCCAAACTTACTCTGATACCAATTGATGTGACACACTCTTGGACTTTAACAAGCAAGCACAATTCGCAATAGTAACGGACTGAAATTGGCGGCCACTCACCCGACACTCACCCAAAACGCAGGGTAACTTGGCGATGCCAAGTGAAGGATGTGAGAGCTGGGCCCTTGCTGGTAGAGGGCCAGCAAGGACAAGGTTATTCCCAAGGGTATGGAAGCCCAATTCAATGGAGCCGACGTCGTGCCGAGGTCACGGGTCACACACTTTCTCCCACAGTGATCTCTTGAAGCAAAGGAGCTTGCGGATCGAGCACTCACTCTCACGGGCCAGCGGAACTATGAGCTAATATGGGAAGAGCAAGCACTAAGGAGAGCAAGGGTTGGAGCACTTACTCGACTAGTTTGAAGAAACCGGTCCCGCTCGGAGACGTGGGCGAGCGGGGAAGCGTGGGTTCCCCACACACCGCGCCGGTGTAGCTTGAACCTATTTAAATAATTACAACACTACTCCCCATGCAAGGGGGTGGAACAAGGGGAGGGGGAGTCACACATACATTCAAACACTACCTCTCACAGGGAGGGGCTGTAAGCCCGCCAGGCGGGGAGGGGAAAGGGGAACTAGGGACTAATTGAAGGATGATGTCGGTTCTGCCCACGCTCCGGAACAGCAGATAGGTAGTCGGTGTTGACGCCGCTGCGGTCCGTCCCAAACTCCGATTCCACCAAACCAGGGGAAAACTCTTCTGAGTTGGCCCAGGAGGACGTCTAATTTTTGGGAGAATTTCTAGTTGCCGGCGTTGGACGGGGCAGGGTCGTGAGCAGGGCCTCTGTTCTCTGAATCTGACTGCTACGGTACCACTTCAGCAGGAAGATGAGGTCACCACGGGCGCTTCTGAGCTCTGATTCAGGCGGGGCCAGAGTCGCTAGATTCGTTGTCGAGCCATCTTCGAACGGAGACCCACAAGGGTGCCGGAGAAGGTCGGAGCAGAGAGGTAGATCCTGAACAGTGAAAGGGTGTCTGCTCTATCCTAGAGGGGACAGAACGGCGCACCCGGGGGAGAAAAATGAGAAATCTTAGCTCCGGATGCCGAATGGGGTTCCACTTCTTGTTCCTGGAAGTAGACTCGTTGTAGAAGATCTCAGCCAAGCGCCGCCTCCAGATCTTCCAGGGGTTGACCGTGGGAGGCTCTGTAAGTGGGTTTAGGTTGCCAGTCTAGAGGAAGACACGCAGTGTGGGGAGATCGACTCCCCTGGGCACCCACGAGCTCAGGTTGGTATGAGACCACCGCCGTTGCGAAGAAGATAGCGAGACGCTTCTGAAGGTACAACTTGGGACTCCAGAGACATCGGGATGAAGTCGGGGTTGCCACTGCAAACTGCTAGTCCTCTGCAGATCCTGAGCTGTGAACTGGCTAGCTGGGAGTAGCTTCAATGGCACAAGAGATTGGGGACGAAGGTGACTAATGGTGAAGGGAAGTGGAAGGGGGCTAGAGCAAGGTGGAGGAGCTGGGAATGGGTGGAACGTAGGGGAGAGGGGGGACTGGTTCTGGGTACAAGATGAGGAGTGGATGAGAGGTGGTTGTTCTAGAGAGGAATGGGAAGGGAGATGGGGACGACCAGGTTAAGGGCTTGGGGAAGGGGAGGGTGAGAGAGGAGGGAAATATTCAAACTTCCCTTGGGAGCTGCAAGATTATGTGGGGACTAGGGTGGATTGTGTTGGGGAGAGGGAGATTGTGTTGGGAAGGTTAAGATCCTCCTAGGGAGGGAGTAGATTTGGTGGGAAGTGGTGGAGGGGCATTGATAGCACCTAGGGAAGGGAAGGGGTGGTTGGGTGGCAGATTTGGTGGCAGGTTTGAGGGCTGATGTGGAGGGTGAGCTGGAGGAGAGAGAGAGGGGCGGTCTAGAGAGAGGGAAGGGGAAGAGAGGGAAGGGGTTCGCCCCCTTTAGAGAGAGAAGGGAGGGAGGAGAGGGTTTCTCACCCTAACCCTAGGCTTCACACCTTGAACACTCAAATTTTGTGGGGATTCAAAATATGCAAATTCTCATTAACTTCAAATGGGGGGAAATGGGGTCCTATATAGGCAACCCTCATTTTACAAAAAGTTCCTGACTCTTGCTACAATGACAAATAACCAAGGGGGTAGGGGGCACCCCTGGGCCAAGCCCATTGAATTGGGCCCAATAGCTAATCTAATCAACCTAATGACACTCAAACTTAGGGAAATAAACAAAAGACCTAGGGACATGACTCAAATAAAAGGAAAATACATCAGATGACTCGAATAGAAAGCTCGAAATGGATAATTGGGCCCACATGGAGTGATGCCCGAGCTCAAATAACTCTGGAGTGTGAAGATGACCCGAGCCAGAGGGAGTCGTGGGTGATGCCTCCATCACATGTCAAGAGATTTATTCTTGAAGGATCAGAGTGATGTCCAGAATAGTTAAATAACTTTAGAAAGATTTACTCTTGAATGATCAGAATGATGCCTAGAGCGGCAGGGATAATCATGTGAAATTGACTTGAATTACTTTGGAAAGATGGAGAAATGATAATCGAAAGTGCCTAGAGCGGTCAAATCATGAATATAGTGATGTGAAGAACATAGGGAAGAATCAAAAGTTTGATATAAGTGAAAGGAGATGACTCATCTCGTGTCCTTGGTCCTTACAAAAGGTTGTCCCTGTAAAACACCATCAGTTAATGGAATACAATGCAATTCTTTTTGTGGATTTTGAAATACGCATTTTTATGGATTTTGAAGATATTCAAATTTCTATGGATTTTAAAAAAAATATTCCATTTTTTTGGGTTTTGGAAAAATATTCATTTTTTTGGATTTTGAGAGATATTTGAATTTTTGTTTGGATTTTGAAAATATTAATTTTTTTTAGATTTTTGTTGGGAAATATTCATTTTTTAAAATTTTGGTTGAGACATTGCTAATGCAGAATCAAAAGATAATTTAAACTGCTGGCTTGGGGTTCTTGTTTCTTCCCCTTTCGCTAAGAACCGCCCAAAGCTGGTTGTGCATTTGAAGGTGGCGTCCTATAGTCGGCTACCCTTAGTTAACGTAGCCCCTACTAAGGCCATACCAGAGAAACACTCGGTCTTAGAGGGAGAAGAGAAGAAAAATATTGGGGATAAGCTTGATATGAGTCAAGAAGATATTAGGTTTTGACTTCCGTCGACAGCACAACCCCTAAAGATTCGGTCTGTTGCGCAGGGATATTTTGTCACATCATCGAACCTTAATTCTCTTGTAGGCACGCATTCGACCGGGCTAGTGACGTCCCGCGGGAAAACTTTACTACCCTCTTGCCATGCCATTATCTTGGATAATTTTCACTTTTGATTTTTTTATTTATCATTTTACTCTTTTGTTGTGTCCTTTGGACTTGAAAGATATTACAATTGAAACTTGAAATTTGAGAATAAGGTCATAATTGACTACCCCTATTTGAGACTTCCTCTTGTCGGGGTATGCTTAGGTTAGTTATCTTGCCCAGAATACCTCTACCCTCATATTTGGGCCGAGTAGAGAAGAGAAGAAGACCCCGTGCCCTCGAGCATGGCCCAAGTAGCAACAGTGTTTATCAAGGAGACGGCTAAGGACGCCGTGAAGTGTGTGTGGTGCCCCGCTAAGGGTTGCCCTTAATGAGCGGGTGATACGCAAAAGTTCATCATTTAAAAAATACGTGTGCCAATCTTAAAATTCCAACTCGCATTAGATGAAAATGAGACGTAATATGGTGGCGAGAAGGGTCAAATCCACAAGGAAGAAGAGATTTTTAAAGTTAAAAACCTTAGAATCCTTTAGAAAATATTTGTGATTTGATTGCTTGAAGAAAAGTGATGTAACAACAAACGGTTCTAACAATTAATTAAAAACGCCTATGATTATGAGCCTATGCTATAGAAAATAATTGCATAAAGTGGAAAAGAAGAGATAGAAGAAGGAGGAAGAGAGGGAAGATGAACAGGATCCAGATCAAATGGACACTTCTTTCATTAACTTAAAGAAAGGAGTACATGAAATGCAAGATAAACTTACAATAAAAATGTGACGAGATTACAATGAAGTGAAATCAACCTAAAGTAATAAAAATAAGGGGAGCCTAAGGTGTGAAGATGGTAGTAGCAATGGTGATAATGGCACCGTCGTCTCTTGGCCTTGGATCACGAACCACCACGCGAGGATGTCGTCTACACCGGGAGGAAGTTGCCTTCACCTTTGGGGCCGCCCTTTGAGGATGCTGAAAGAGGAATTAGAGGATGACAAAGAAGAAGACGTTGAAGAGGGTGAAGGGAGGAAGAACTTTTGTGAAGAGCATAGAGGGAGAAAAAGACTGGAAGAGGGGGAAAACGTGCGAAGAACAAGGGGGGGCTGGTATGGATGAACAGTAAATGTGTAAGATAGACCTTTGAAAACTATAAGTTTACGCGAAAAAGAAACATAATTATAGGACGGCGAAGAAGAAGAAATTGTAGACCATTTAAAAATGGAGAACTTTCATGAAAAGAGGAAGTCGAAAATAGGATCCGAAAGGGGTGAAAAATGGTGGCCTAGGTGATGGGGACATCGCTTACCACTTCCCATTTCTCCATGGGTCCCGATGATCGCCATTGTGTTCGTCTTGATTTCTTGAGTCGAGTTATGTAATTTTCATATTTTTCTGGAGTCATATCATTGTAATTCTTCTTTTATTTGAGTCAAGTCCCTAGGTTAATGAGTCATCTACCTAAGTTTAAAATCATTATGTCAGTTAGAATGGTTAATGGGCCCAGTTATATGGGCTTGGCCCAGGGGCGCCCCTTTCCCCCTTGGTTAGTTGTCATTAGTCCAAAAGTCAGGGACTTATGTTGAATTGTGGGATTCCTATAAATAGGACCCCAATCCTACCAGTTGAAGCTAATGAAGATTTGATAAAAAAAAGTTTGCCACAAGATTTGTGCTTCTCTCTCTCTCTAGCCCTCTCCCTCTCTAGCTCTCTCTCTCTCTCTAAAGGGGGCGGCCCCCTCTCTCTCTCCTCCCCTCTCTCTCTCCCTTGGGCGCACCTGCCCCTTCACCTCCCTCTCTTGCCACCTCATCTGCCACATCAGCCTTCCACCCCTTCACCTTCCCAAGACCCATAAACCCCATTTACTCCCACCACTCCCCAAGCAACCCTCCCCCTTCCCCATACAACCTTCCATCTTCCCAAGAGGAATCCCCACTTCCCAAGCAACTCTTCCCCTCCCCAAGGCAACCCCTCCCCTTCCCTAGGCTACCATTAAACACCTCCATTAACCCTCCACCCGAATCAAAGAGAACCCTCCCCATTTCCCCAAGCCACTTGCGCCCCCATCATTCCACCTCCACCCCCTTGACCATTTGTGCACTCACCCATACCCTTGCTAGCTCCACCCCTGGTCTCCTCCCTCACCACCCCTTCCCACCTCCCAAACCCCTCCCCACCACCAAAGCAACCAAATCCCTTACCCCTCCACCAAAGAAACCCCCCCTCCACCTTTTCTCTCTTCCACTTTGTGTGCAGCTGAAGACCTGCAGAACGTTCACCTGTTGCAGTGCTGTCCACGACCTCATCCCGGAGCTCCTGGGGGTGTGGCCTACATCAACGGAAAGTTCTCCCAGTCGTCTTCGCAGGAGAGGTGGTTTCGTCTCAATCCGAGGTCGGAGCTGTCCGGGAGAACCATTCTCCCCCGACTGCGCAGGACTCCCTCTGCAGAGCACCTGAACTCGATTAGAAGCTGCACCACGACAAACGGCGGAAGATTCAGGCCAAGAGCCCTTCTACAAAGTTCTTCCTCCTCCAGTCTTCTATCAGAATCAGGAAGCAGAACCGCGTTCGGCATCCGGAGGCCAAAGTTATCGTTTTTCTCCCTTGGCTGCGCGGGTCTGCCTCCCACAGTCTGCAACGACCTGCCTCCACTCTTCAGAGACCCCCAGTCCTCTCCAACATTAGACGGCTTCCCTGTCAGTTTTTCTATGAAGAGGGCTCGTCCACGGTTCCAGAAACTCCAGCGGTTCATGATTCGGAGTCCAGGAGCAGTCGGGGCACTCTCTGCAAACGGCTGTCAAAAATAGGAAGCTGCCGCGGCCAGATTTTGTCTCCCTGATCGAACCTCGTCCCGGACCCGCAACTGCAATAGAAGAATTCAGCAAAATTCAGAGGCATCCTAGTCCCAGATATGAAGCGTTCCCCACTGGTCTTTCCATCAGAAAAATTTCTGAACGGGATCTACGGCCCCGACATCAACTGTCAGTCAGCAATCGTAGAGAGCAGGCAGATTCGGCCTCGGCTTCTCCTTTCGCGTTTCCGGCGAATCTCCCCTCCCCGCCTACCCGGCTCACCGCCCCTCCCTGCGTGGAGGTAGTGTTTGCATGTAATTCAATCATCCCCACCCCAAGTCCACCCTCCTACGAGAGGTGTAGTGAGTGTAATTAATTAAATAGGATTCAAGCTTCACCGGCGCAGTGTGCGGGGAACCCACACTTCGCCACTCGCCCATCGTCTCCGACCGGGGTTGGTTTCTTCAAACCAACCAGGTGAGCTTCTGCCCTTTCTCCATTTACTTCTGTTTGTTTAATATCCGTCAAGCTAGTCCGCTGGCTAGTAAGAGAGTGCCCGTTCCCGGAGCCACCATCTTGAGTGGTCATCGTGGATAATAGCGAGTGAGTGACCTTGTGCCCCAAGGCACCCGGCCGCCCTTGAACGTGGGCATCCTACCTTCGGGAGGGAAAACCTTAGTTGTGCTGGCCCTCTTCCAGCAAGGGTCCTTCTCCCCCACCTCGACTCGGCATCATCGAGTCACCACAGGTAACGGGTGCACACGGTGAGACGGCATCTTCCAAGCTTTCTCAACTTTTGTGAATGCGTTTGCGAATTAAGTCCAAGGGATCATTGTCACTTGCTGCATTCCCGTCAATGTTTCACATCACTAGGTTAGGAGATGTGAGTCTCTAGCAAAAAGGCAAGCAAAAGATCCTTTCTTCTCCATAGAATGGAGTACTTATAGGCAAAAATGGACCAATGGAGGGCTTGGATTGATTTAGAGGAGATGAGTGGCTAGGATAGTGGGAGAAAATGAGGTGATGGAAGGGAGAGAGAGGAGGTGGGTTCCCCCTTCTCTCTTTCCTAATCGGGTGGAGGTTCTCCCCCAATCTCTTCCTTAATTCTATCCTTGATCTCCTCCTTCATTTTCTCCTTGATTTTCTCTATTTTAAACTTTGAATTTTCTTTTCCCTCCAACAAAATAGGTGGCGGCTGCACATTTGACTTGGTCAACATGGAGGGAGAATGAGGGGGGCGCCCTAGGGTTTCCCTCCCTCGTTTTCGGACGATTTTGCCCCCGACCTATATTGCAATTTCCTTCAGTGTCCTGTACACACAAGATTCTGATTTAATCCATAAAAAGTATCATAATATGCACATAAATCATAAATGCGCATGATTATGTAATGGAGAATTAATGCTCATGGCCCTCAACTTCAATTCGCCAGATTAATCAATTTGTGTGAAAGATGCAATTTACATGCGACGTTGAGATTAACTATAGAATATGCATAATCGCCTATTTATATGCACATAAAATGGTGTGTATGCAATGAATTATCATAGAAAATGGACACTTATCACACCCCCCAACCTGAACATTGCTAGTCCCTTAGCAATGTAAACAATTATAGCATTAGGACTTAGCAAACATTCATGTGTCACAGTTCATGGCAAGAACATTATGCATAATGATTTAGACTTTGGAGTATCACAAATTCAAGTAGTATGTGTTCGAAACAAATTTCATCAGTCCATGTGTTTAGACCTTTCCTCAGGATACACTCAAAATTAAATATTCATTTGTGTAGAAGTGATATAACTTGATTAGTGGCTACCAAACAATCTAGATTAATGAGTCTTCTACCTTTCACTTAAAGATGATTTTCAATTTTTTTGTCCACATCTTGAATTAAGCTCTCGAATTACAGGTAGCTTCACTCTGCCTGCTATTCATTCTTATTTTTTGACACATGGTGTTGCACATCCCTTTGTCGTTTGACGCGAATCTCAACTCTTACCTTAGGAGAAGCAGGCCTGATTCCTAAGTTCAGGGGCATTTTTCATATTTTTTTTACAGGTGGTTTTTTCCTCACGATTACTTTCAACGAATGGGCATAATATCAATCATCACCTAAGTGTTAAGCAAAATTACCATTATCCTAGTGTTTGTCCTCTACCAATCTTGTTATTGTGACATTGTGTGCAAGTTCAATAGAATTTCAGGTGTATTCTGAGGAAAAGGCTAAAGACATAACCCATTAACTCACCCCTTTAACTTTCTACTCTCACAAGTAAGACTCTAAGTCCTATCATTCTAATAAAAGTTTCTCATCATGAAACATGAACATGAAACACTTGTTAGGAGTGTTATGAAAGATTTCAAATATTTTGAGCTTGAAAAGGATTTTTGAAAAAAATTTGAGTAAACCCCCCCAACTTAGGTGACATTGTCCCCAATGGCAGGAATAAGAAGTAGAAATAAAGCCATGAAAAAGTGCTAAGGAGGAGAGATACAACCTAGGAAAGGCGGTGCCTCCAACAAGAAATGCTGCTCCACGCTCCTAAGACAAAATAAGAATAATTTTTGTTTTGAAAGGAAAAAGAGTAATTGGGTTGCCTCCCAATAAGCGCTAAATTTAACGTCTTCAGCCAGACACATGCATGCTCATGATAGTTCACTTAACTTAATGGATTGAAGTTGAGGATTTTGTTGGTGCTCCACATAATGTTTGAGGCGTTGGCCGTTAACAGTGGAAGTTTGACCATTTTTAGGATCTAAAATCTTAACAGCCCCATGGTCATAAGCTTTGAGAACAATAAATGGCCCATCCCACCTAGATTTCAATTTTCTTAGAAACAGACGCAGGCTAGAGTTACAGAGCCAAACTTTTTGATTAGGGAGGAAAGTTTTCCTCACAATGTGTTTATCATGAAATGATTTGGTTTTGGTTTTGTAGATCTTGGAGTTTTCATAAGCTTCATTATGCAATTCATCCAATTCACTCAACGGTAGGGCTCGATGGCCACTAGCTTGGGCTAAATCGAGGTTGACTTACTTGATGGCCCAATAAGCCCTATGTTCCAATTTCACGGGTAAGTGGCAGGCTTTTCCAAATACCAACCTTTAGGGTGACATACCAATGGGAGTTTTGAAGGCGGTCATATAGGCCCAAAGGGCATCATTCAATCTTTCAGACCAGTCCTTCCTGTCAGGCGTAACGGACTTTTGCTTAATTTCTCTATTGGAGACCTCCACTTGCCCACTTGTTTGGGGGTGGTATGGGGTGGCAATTTTATGGGTGATCCCATACTTGCGAAGTAAGGCTCGAAATTGGGCATGAGTGAAATGGGATCCCCCATCACTAATGATTACTTTAGGCCACCCAAACCTAGCAAAGATGTTGGATTGGATGAACTTCATTATAACTTTGTGATCATTAGTTCGGGTAGCCACAACTTCTATCTATTTTGAAACATAGTCCACAGCCACAGTGATGTATTCATTGCCAAATGATGGCAGAAAAGGTCCCATAAAATTAATCCCCCAAACATCAAAAATTTTGACCACAAGAATTGGATTTAGTGGCATCATGTCCCTCCTAGCCATGTTTCCTATAGCTTGACACCTCAAACACCCCTTGCTAAACTCATATGCATCTTTAAACAATGAAGGCCAATAAAACCCACTCTGTAAAACCTTAGCAGCAGTTTTCTTCCCTGAGAAATGCCCCCCACAGGCAAGAGTGTGGCAGAAATTGAAGACACTTTGTTGCTCTTCCTCAGGGACACATCTTCTAATGATCTGATCAGGATAGATTTTGAAAAGTTTAGGATCTTCCCAGATGTAATACTTCTCTTGAGAGAAGAATCTATCCTTGTCATGTTTGGTCCATCCCTCGGGAAGTTGGCCGACTACCTTATAATTCACAATATGCGCATACCAAGGAGGTGAGGTGTGAGAAATTGCTAGAAGGTGTTCATCAGGAAATGCCTCAGTCATGGGCTCACATTTACGAATGAGAATTCAAGAGAGATGATCAGGAATCGCATTGTCGAAACCCTTTTTGTTCCGAATCTCAATATCAAATTCTTGGAGCAACAAAATCCACCTGATGAGTCTAGGTTTTGCCTCTTTCTTGGTCAACAAGTATTTAAGAGCAGAATGATCAGAGTAGACAATGACTTTGGCCCCTAAAAGGTAGGACCAAAATTTCTCCAAGGCAAACACTATAGCCAAGAGTTCTTTTTCCATGGTGGTGTAATTCAGTTGTGCATCGCCAAGTGTGTGGCTAGCATAGTAAATCACCACGGGGCGCTTATCAATCCTCTACCCCAGAACTGCACCTATAGCAAAATTAGAGGCATCACACATGATCTCGAAGGGCAGAGACCAATTAGGTGGTTGAAGAATAGGAGCTTTGGTCAGGGCCTCTTTCAGAATCTTGAAAGCCTCTAAACATGGTTCATCAAGATTGAATGGGACATCTTTAGCTAGGAGGAGGGTAAGAGGTCGGGCAATTTGAGAGAAATTCTGAATGAACCGGCGATAGAAGCCAGCATGGCCAAGGAAAGAGCGAATCTATTTAACCGAGGTGGGTGAAGGAAAATTGGAAATGAGATTGATTTTTACCTTGTCGACCTCTATACCCCGATTAGAAACTACATGGCCCAAGACTATGCCCTCTTTCACCATGAAGTGACTCTTTTCCCAGCTAAGCACCAAATTGGATGCAATGCATCTACCAAGCACCTTTTTCAAATTATTCAAATAGTTATCAAAAGAGTCCCCAAATATCGAGAAATCAACCATGAATACTTCCAGGAACTCTCCCACCATGTCAGAGAAAATTGCCATCATGCACCTTTGAAATGTGGCTAGTGCATTGTAGAGACCAAATGGCATTCTCCGGAAGGCAAATGTGCCATATGGGCATGTGAAGGTGGTTTTTTCTTGATCTTCGGGATAAATGGCAACTTGATTATACTCCGAGTATCCATCTAGAAAACAGAAATATTGTTGCCCTGCCAATTTCTCCAGAATCTGATCAATGAACGGGAGTGGGAAATGATCCTTCCTTGTCATGGCATTCAATTTTCTATAGTCAATGCAAACTCTCCACCCCGTGGTGAGCCTAGTGGGCATTTCTTCTCGCTGCTCATTTCTTACCACCGTCAACCCAGACTTCTTTGGTACAACATGAATTGGGCTGACCCAATTACTATCAGAAATTAGATAAATGATACCTACATCCAGTCATTTCACAATCTCCTTTTTGACCACTTCCATCATAATTGGGTTCAATCTCTTCTGCATCTCCCTGCTAGGCTTAGCATTCTCCTCTAGATAAATGTGATGCATGCATGTGGTCGGACTTTTCCCTTTTAGATCAGTTACTGACCACCCTATGGCACCTTTATGACTTTTGATAATTTCAACAAGCTGTTCCTCCTGGGTAGGACTAAGGTCAGAAGCTATGATCACGGGTAGAGTCTCGGACGGGCCCAATAAAACATATTTGAGGGAGTCCGATAAGGGCTTAAGTTCCAACTGAGGAGGAGTTGAAAGAGAAGGAATAGTGGGTTCAAGGCTCAATTCAGGAAGTGGTTTAGAGTTATAGAGCCGCTGGGCCCTCTCTCCTATATCAACTGTATGGGTATCTAGAGTGTCCTTAAGTAGTTCACTTTCTTCGGGTTGGATCAGGGGGGATATTTCTAAGATGTCATCAATCACATCCACTGAAAGACATTCCTCTCTATCATGCATTTGTCCAGAGGCTCTAAAGATGTTAAAGGACACCTTCTGGTCCCAAAAATAGATGTCAATCACTCCAGACTTATAGTTTATGTTTGCATTGGCAGTCGCTAGAAAAGGTCGGCCCAATATGATTGGGCTGTTTTGCAAATTGTGGACTTGTTCAATATCAAGGATGACAAAGTCAACTGGAAAATAACAAGTGTCTATTCTAACAATAACATCTTCAACCATCCCTCTAGGCGTCCTAAGGGATCTATCTGCTAGCTGAAGGATAACTGGAGTTGGTTTCAATTCACCTACTTTGAATGTCTCATATACAGAAATGGGCAGTTGGTTCACACTTGCTCCTAGGTCCAAGAGAGCCTTGTTAAAAGTGGTTCCTTCAATGACACACGAGATGAGTGGTGGACCAGGATCTTTCATTTTCTAGGGAAGTTGGTTTAAGAGAACATCACTCACCTCCTCAGACAAGAGAACTTTCTTAGAGTTTATTTTAGGCTCTCATTTTTTGTTACGAAGCTCTTTGAGAAATTTTGCATAGGCAGACACATGTTGGATTGCATCTACCAGAGGTATGTTGATGTGGACTTGTTTAAATAAGTCCATTAACTCTTTATTTTTTACCTGGGTTTGTTGCTTTCTTTTCTCCTTGCCTATTTTTAGAGCTTGTGGAAAAGGAATTTTTGGCTTATAGCTTTCAGGGGATTCTTTAAATTTTTTCTTCCTTTTTCATTATCCTCACAGCTAGGAATGGGAATGGGTTCATCATCTTATTCTTCCTCTTGTTCATCATGGACTTGACTGGATGAGGCTTGATTAGATTCATGGGTCTGATGTGGGTCTGGCAGAATTTTACCACTTCTTAAGGCCGAGATGGCCTTGGCATTCTTAAATTGTGGGCCCTTAGGAGGATTTGGGCCTTGTGGAAATTGTCCTTGAGGGATAGATGGAAGGAGTTGTTGTGGAAAATCTGGAGGATAATTTCTAGGATTTGGCATGGGTTGGCTTGGAAGTTGGCCCGGTTCTCTCCTCACATTGGTTTCCAAAAGTTGGCCAATCTAGGCCTTCATCTCTACCATTTGGGCTTGGAAAGATTGATTTTGGGCCAGAATTAGCTATTACAATTGATTGATTTTGTCATCATTCGTGGCCACTAGCGGAGATAAAATAGGAGGTTGGTAAACTGGTGGAGGATATGAAGATTGCCCATATGCGAGCTGAACAAATGAGGGTTGGCCATAAGATGGTTGGCCGTAAGGAGGCTAAGAATGATTTGATAATTGTTGTGACAATTGGCTCTTGTGGAAAGTTTGATTTTGAAAATGGGCCTGAAGTTGGGACTTTGGTTGGAAATTTTGGATTTGCTGGGATTTCCAAGAGAAGTTTAGATGATTTCTCCAACCCAGATTGTATGTATTTGAAAATGGTTCATTGTTGGGCTTAGAGAGTCCTTGGGCTGCATAGACTTGCTCCTGGATGGCAGGAGGTAATTGAGCTGCCGCAGGACATTCGTCCACCTGATGGGCTGGGCTCTCACATAACACACATGCTTCCTGGACTTGACCTTGGCGAGAATGGAAAGCTGGTTGTGATTGGGCATTGATGGTTTGTTTGTTCAACTTAATCAGTTCCCCAACTTGCTGTGTTAACAGGTCAACTTTTTCTAATTTTTGAGCCATGGCATTCACATCTAGTATAGGCTCAGACTCTCCCCTATCTTTCACCTTATACATCCCAGCTTTTCAAGATGGCCCCATTGACCTTTCATATGAGGAAAGAGAAGCATGATTGATTTAATTTTCACTCAACATTTCAAAGAGATCATAAGCTTCTTCCTCACTTTTGCTCATAAAAGCACCTCCACAAGAAGCATCAACCATTTGTCTATAGGGTTGAGTTAATCCCTCATAGAAAGCTTGCACAATTTCCCATTTTGAAACCCCATAGTGTGGGCATTTTCTCAACAATTCCTTCATTCTCTCCCAAGACTCATGTATCACTTCCCCGGGGGTTTGAGCAAAACCCATTATGGCTCTCCTCATGGTATTGGTCCGACCTATAGGATAGAATTTTTTCAAAAATTCTTTTTTCATCTCTTCCCATGATCGGATGGGTCTTCCTAAGGTTCCTAACCAATATTTGGCTTTCTCTTTCAGAGAGAAGGGGAAAAGGGTCTGTTAGGGTGCTTGGCCCGGATACAGAGGGGGGGTGAATGAATCCTTTTACGAATAATGGCCAAATTTAAAAACCGGATGCTAGATAAGGAAACAGAATGGAACCAATTCTATTCAACTCAAATACAATCACATTGAGCGCACCTATTCAAGCATCTAGCGGAAGCAAACCAGACAATCAGGCCACTGCTCAATAGATTTTTAGGTGGTTCGGTCCTTCAGACCTACATCCACCCCTCACTCCCAACCGGAGTGAGGCTTCACTAGCGAACGCTAGAACCAAGCAGACTCAGTCTGCAAACAGCTGCTGCCACACAGCTTGACCAGGGGAACAACCTCCCCTCTTCCTCCAAACCGGAGGGAACCTCTGGACTTGAATCCACAAGTCCAGAACCGGAGACAAGTCTCCCTTCCTCCAAGCCGGAGGGAACCCACAAGTAGCTCCCAGCTACTTGCTACTGGAGATCAGATCTCCCTTCCTCCTAACCGGAGGGAACACGACCTCAGACCAGAGGATCGGAAAGCACAACAAACCAGAAAACAAAAGAAAAAATAATAAACGAAAATAACTTCAGCAAACAGAAGCTGAAACACGAAATGCACAATTTGGCTCCTAACAGAGCTGACTGGCCTGGATTTGATCCACGGTCCAGTGAAGACAGATCTTCAGGTAAACTTCTTTCTTCTTCACCACAAGCTCTCTCACTCACTCTCTATCTTTCTTTCTTTCTCTTACACTCTCTTCCTCTTTCACACGAGCACTATCTCTCTCTCTTTTCTTTTTCTTCTTCTGCTGGATCGAGCTCTCTGTAACATTGCCTTTTCTTTCTTAGCTCTCATCACCCTTCATCGGTGGGCGAAAGGTTTTTCTTTATAGCCGCAGCAGATGAATAGGGCACTGAACGCGTGTGCCTCCCACGCTCGATCCTAGAACCTTCCTGCCACGTGCCCTCTTTGTATTTGTTCCTTCAGCATCGGATCATGTGCACCCAGACATTGGTGAATGTTCTTCCTCGGACCTGCAACGAGATAAGAGCCATTAATATTGAGTGTCATAAAAAAAAACTAGAACTGTATGAGGTTAGTGGACACGACAAGAGGTACTAAACAGAGAACGACACGAGATAAGATGGTGACACAATGAACATTACTAAGAGAATTTTTACGAGGTAGACAGACAAACAACGCAAAGACACGAAGACAAGAACAGAAACCAACACTAAGTATGGTTTCAATACAAGAAGAACACGAGGACTAGGAAGAATAAAAACGACACGAAGATACAACAAAACAAATGACACGATAGTGAAACAGGAAGCAACATGAAGTGCTGCGATGTCCTGTACGCACTAGAACAAACCCGACACGAAGAGACGAAAACAACACGAGGTGAAGACACAAGGAGACAACGACATGAGGTGTAGAGAAACACGACACGAAGTTATGAGAGGAGAAGCGACACGGAGTGTGATCAATGTGATAAAGACACGAAGTCTAAATAACGAAAGATCAACACGAAGACAGAGTATAAGGAAACGACTCGAGGTGAAAACAACACGAAGTGAAGTTAGACACGAAGTAAAAAGCAACGACACGAAGTATAGTGGTGACAAACACACACTACACAAAAAACGACACGAAATAAAAATAATGCTAAGTGAAAACAGTAATCGACACGCGGTGAGAACAACACAAGGATAGTGAGAACAGCACGAGATGTGATTTCAACATAAGAGAGACACGGACTGATAACGATACGAAGTCGAAACAGTAATTGACACGGGGTAACACGACACGAGGTGAAAAACGACACGAAGATAAAATTGACACATACTGAAAACAACACGAAGTCGAAACAGTAATCGACACGAGTTGAAAACCACACGAAGTGAAGTTGACATGAAATGAAAAACAACACTAAGTATGATGAGAACAGTAAATAGACACGAAGTGAAAACAAGGATGACGCAGGAGGACAAAACAACACGGGGTTCACTGGGAAACGACTCGAAGTTCATCAAAACAGAAACCAACACGAAGTGTGGTTTCAACATAAGACAGACACGAAGTGAACTTTGACAGAACCACACACTACACGGAGAATGATATGAAGACGATGAAAACAACACGAAGTAAGGATCAAATGACACGACAATGTCACTGAATCAACACAAATACTTCAGAGAAAAAACGACACGAAGACAAACAGTTCAACACGAGGTGTTATATACAAACATGACGAAGTGCCAATCAACACGAATACAGTCCCTGAAAAATACCTGAAGTGAAATGAAGGTTCATTCTTCAACAAACATGTTCCTTGTTCATTTTTCACAGAAAAAATATTTTTGTTAAATTTTCATATAGGCATAATTTTTTTTGAAGACCACTAAGACTTATCATGTTGTCATCATCAAAACATGTAAAGATTCAACAAGACTCAACAATCTCCCCCTTTTTGATGGATGGCAACACTATGAGTCTTGAGTCTGTGCAGAGAAGGAAAAAAAAACACTAGATAGCCATTCGCAATGAATATCACAAACACAAACATTAAACATTTTTCCTTTCCTGATTTCTCTGATACCAAGCTTTGAGTTGAGGGGGAGTTAGTTATCAAGTCTGAGGTAAGCTGTTGGTAAACTGTTGCTGTGTTCAGGGGGAGTGAGGGGGAGTATTCAGGTTTCATCAAGGGAAGTAAGGAAGCAAGTATGCTTTAAGTTGTCTGCATTAAATATCCTGAATTGATCTCTTTTGAACTTATCTCTCATACGTAATATAGTGTTGCCATCATCAAAAAGGGGGAGATTGTTGGATTGTGTGTCTTCCCTAAGTATTTTGATGATGAGCAACACTATGTTAGGAGATTGTTGGATTGTGTGTCTTCCCTAAGTATTTTGATGATGAGCAACACTATGTTAATTGTTCTTGTTATTTTTGATCAGATATCTTGCACTTGAGTTATCCATGGTTTTATATGAAATAACTGCTAAATAGGTAACACTTCGTGTGTTCGTTCATGTTCTGTCTTCGTGCTGTTTTTCCTCAAACATCATGTAGTTCTTGCTTTGCGTTTTCACCTCGTGTCGAGTTAGCCATGTTGTTGTCTGTTTGAGTGTTGTCGTTCACCTCGTGCAGTCTTTGTTTACTGTGTTGTTTTCATGTCATCCTTTGTATTTCTGTCTTCGAGTCCTTTCGCTGACTCTCTAAGTCAGTCTAAGTTCAAGTGTTCGTTTCACTTCGTGATTGTTTTTCTCTTCTCATGTCTTCGTGTTGGTTTTATGCACTCTGTGTCGTCTTCTTTGTTTCATTCTGTTCTCATCTCACTTCGAGTCGTTTCTTTGCATACTATCTTCGTGATTGATTGGCACTTAGTCTTGGTTACAACACCTCGTGTTGTACTGTTTGACTTCGTGTCGGTTTCGGTTGCAGTCCATGTTGTTTTCATGTCGTTCTCTCTTATTGCCACCTCGTGTCGTTTTTATTATTAAGTCTTCGTGTCGTTTTACCTCGTGCAGTGTTATCCCGTGTCATTTACTGTTTCGACCTTGTGTCGTTATCAGCCTGTGTTGCTTTTATCTCGTGCTGTTCTCACTATCCTCGTGTTGTACTCACTGCGTGTCGATTACTGTTTTCACTTAGCATTATTTTTATTTCGTGTCGTTTTTCTGTGTAGTGTGTGTTTGCAGGATCAAGCCCCTACCGTTGCGCTAAAAGCTCGAGCTAGTAGCGAAGGTTAGACCGTATTTCCTTATGGCAGCGCAGAACCCCACGTCTATGACGTGCTGTGGGCGGGCATGAGGGGCTTCGCACATGGACCCCATAATCCATGCGGCGGGTTGGGCTGCCAAGCACCGATGGTCCCACGTGGGTCCCATACCCCACATGGTACACACCAAATACAAGGAGACGCTGGAAATAAACGTTGGAATAAACCAACAATCTCCCCCCCAGCGGCACCTGGGATTTGAACCCGCGACCTCGCTCTGATACCAGTTTGCAGGATCAAGCCCCTACCGTTGCGCTAAAAGCTCGAGCTAGTAGCGAAGGTTAGACCGTATTTCCTTATGGCAGCGCAGAACCCCACGTCTATGACGTGCTGTGGGCGGGCATGAGGGGCTTCGCACATGGACCCCATAATCCATGCGGCGGGTTGGGCTGCCAAGCACCGATGGTCCCACGTGGGTCCCATACCCCACATGGTACACACCAAATACAAGGAGACGCTGGAAATAAACGTTGGAATAAACCAACAGGGTCAACCTTAGAGCATCATCTGTGAAGTTCTGAATTTTCACAGTGGAACATATTTCCAGGAACTCATCTAGATACTTATATGGGTCTTCATTTGTAAGCCCATGGAATGAAGGGATCATTTGGATAGTGCTAGATTTTATCTCATATTGGGCAGCTGGCACTTCTAGAAGATGGATACATGTGGACGGTTGGTAGCTAGAAGGAATGAAGAATTCCTTCATCTGCTTGGGCAATCCACCTTGGTTAGCCATTTGTTGAATTGGATATTGGGCTTGGTGGATCACTCTCTCAATTTATTGGATAAGTTCAACTAAATGTGGATGTTGAGATCTTCTACCGTGAATGAACCCCAAGAATAAATTTTTTTTATTTTTATTTTTTTATTTTTTTTTATTTTTGCAAACACTTGTTCAGCAACTTAACCTACAAGACCTAGGGCTCCTTAGACTTAGAAGCACAAATAGTGAAAATTCCCTAAAGTTCAATTGCAATCTTGCACACACTGACCTTCAAGTTGGCCAGGTAAGAGGTATGATCGTGGGAGGTTCCCCTTACTTTCGCAAGCTACTAATTAATGAACCACGAATCCACTTAGGCGTAGCCTTTTAACCCCTTGCCGAGACATCAACCTTAGATGGTAAGGCAAACATAATCTCCCTTAGGTTCCAACCACTAAGTGGGCTCAATGTTAGCTTTCTCACAAATCAACTTCAATCTAGCCCAAGTCCACTATCAAATTTGTCCACTAGCCAGGTAAGAGGTGGGGTTGTGGAAGGCTCTCCCTACTTTCGTAGGGTCCTAATTAAGTAACCACAAGCCTACTTAAGGCATTTGCCATTGGACCTCTTTCCTAGACACCAGTTTTCAAATTGATAATAGGCCTAAGTGGACCCAAATATCAATGTGAACCCTAGGGCCAATGTCTACTGAATTTTATTGGGCTTAAGAAATGCAAGATGCAGGGATTGTGGTTTGTGGGCCAAGGAAGGGTGATCAAATCCCCACCTTATGTGATTATGGGTTGTGCCCTTAAGATAATTTAAAATGATATGCAACACCATAAATTCAAACAAGGGGTTCTATGCAAATATGCATGAGCATGTGTTCAAGAAGAAGTTTGGAAGAACTCACCTTGCCCCTGCAATCTTTAATGATGCAATTGACAAACAATAAATCACAAGAAGAATTCTATCTTAAATGATGCATGACCTAAAACATGGAAGTGTGGTTGCTAATCTTGAAATGAAGATTTTTTATTCAAGTTCAAGTGATTTTTGTTATGTTTTTAATGATCCTATCTAGCCACAAGATATGAAAGATATGGAAGTAGAGAAATGAAACTGAAATGAAGGACTTATTATTATTTTTTGAAATAAATGACTCAACCAAAAAGACAAAAGAAAGGACAACTTACCTCTATATTTTGGGGTTTTATTTTCTGAATTTTTTCTTTTTGGACATTCTTTCTTTTGAACATTACCTTCACTTACAGATTTCTACTTTCTGCTAAAGTTATTTTCTCTGGATTTTTCTGCTTTCTATCCTCTGCACCTTTGCTTCTACTTTTTACGACAGATTTCCTAACAGATTATTTTTTTAGATTTTCAAATCTATTTTTTATTTTTTTTATTTTTTTCTGTAAAAAATAAGAAAAGAGAGCTTTATTAGTACACTATAAACATAAAGAAAATAAAGTTCTTAAATAAAAAATTATCATTCTTCCCCGGCAACGGCACCAAAAATTGATACGTGAAATTTCATCGTTTAAAAAACACACGTGCCAATCTTAAAATTCCAACTCGCATTAGATGAAAATTGTTGTCCCTAGGTTCTCGTATGGACAAGAAGGGGGGGTTGAATTGTCCCTGCCAAGCGCAATGGTAGTTTTAAAATTTTAACGCAGCGGAATAAAATTAACTACCAACTCAAGATATGAAAGGATTAAACTATCAAACTAGTTCCCTCAACCTCTCCGTTCTCACACGATCGAGACGATAATAGTAATCAAGCAGACCACAAACACATAGATGCGAGACAGATTTTTTAGGTGGTTCGGGACCACGACGGGCTCCCTACGTCCACCCCTCATCAAACCGGTGTGGATCCACTCGCTTCAAATGAAGCGCATGGAGCTTTCGCTCCAAGAGACACGGAGACGTCGTCTCCTACACGATCCTACCATGGATCAACAGTCACACACACTAGCCGCAACACCAGCGGTACAAGAATACCACAACCGTTCACAGACGGTCAACAGACTGACAGAGTTCCAGTTCAGAAAGTAAAGATATGTTCAATACAAGCATGTAAACCAGAAGCTAATGACACCAATAGACACAAATAAGATGTAGAAAGAAATCTCCATGGATAGAAAGGGCTGTAGAAAATCTCATCTAAGCCTCGGGTCGGAGGGTAGCCGGATATCGACGATGAGAACGTCCACGCATTCCCCATCTTGTTCCTCTCCTTTATTTCTTCAATCACGAACTCCAGAAATACATAGAAGTAGATGAAAACCTTCAATACTTCCTCAGCTCCTCTCTTTCTTCCCTTTCTTTTCCTACAAGATAGATAGAAATATTAGAACCCTTAACACTTAGAGAATTTCTCCCAAATTTGTAGCTCTTTTATACACATAAGAGAGAATGATGAAATGACCATAAAGCCCATGCTAAAACCCCCTCAAAATGAGTCTAACATATGTGTGAATGCCCTAAGGGTATTAGGGTCAAGTTTGACTCCAAATGGATCTCATAAAGATGGGTTTCAGAGTTCACGTAATGGGTCTCCCGCCGGGTTCGCTCAACCTGTGCGAAAGGGCCGGTCGACAGGAATTTTACAGGGTCAGAAACTTTTATTGCTGGGAAATCCGGTCGACCGAAGGCCTACGGGCGGTCGACCGAAATTCAGTAAAATGCAGATTTTAAGAAATGAAATGCAATAACCCCACATGCATATGGCATGAAGTGTGAACATAAAAACCTTGACATGATAAGAGACATTTCACTATATTGAAACCTGTTTCCTGCAAAAATCATCAAAGTCATGGTTATCAAATTCTCTTCCATGATCACTCCAAATAGCTTTGATTTGATACCCCTTATCAGTTTGTAAGTTCTTGCAAAGATCTTCGAACTCCTGTAAAGTATCATTCTTATGAGTTAAAAATAATACCCAAGTGTATCTTGAGTAATCATCTACAATAACAATCCCATAAAGTTACCCTCCAAGACTATGTGTCCTAGTAGGACCAAATAAATCTAGATGAAGGAGTTCAAGGGGTCTAGTGGTGGTGACAATATTTTTGGATTTAAAAGACACCCTGGTATGTTTCCCCATAGCACATGCATCACAAATTTTATTTACATCAAAATTTAATTTTGGTAAACCTCTTACAAATTCTTTTCTATATAGTTTAGAAATAACACTAAAACTAGCATGACCAAGTCGTTGATGCCATAACCATGCATCATCCGACTAATTACAACTAAACAAAGATTTTCATCTTGAGAATTTTCAAGATCAACAGAGTAAATGTTTCCATCTCTAAAACCAATGAATTTTATTTCATGTGAAACTTTATCTACAATGGAGCAGTATGTGTTTTCAAAAATGACTTTGTTACCTTTGTTACAAAGTTGACTAATGCTAAGCAAGTTATGATTCAAACCATCTACAAGTAAGACTTCTTCAATGGATTGGTTTGAATCCTTACCTATTCGCCCAATTCCCACAATTTTACCTTTGTCGTTTCCGCCAAAGGTGACCAATCCACCATCCTTCTCCTTCAGGTCTGAAAAGAGTTCCTTATTTCCCGTCATATGTTTGGAACATCCACTGTCCAGATGCCATTTGTTCCATTTGGCTCTTAAACAAACCTGCACAATCAAAATAATTCTCAAGTTGGTGTAGGTACCCAAGCAAGCTTGGGTCCCGAAGTGTTAGTCCTACCATGAGAGAAATGCATGCTATTTTTCTTTGCAAAATATTCATTATCGGCCCTCATTAGATCACATACATACATTGAGTGTCTGAACATTTCACAATAGAAGCAAGTAACATTTGGCTTTCTAAATCGAATTCTATGCATATATGATCTATCAACATAAGAGTTCATGCATGAGTCAACACGATTATAGCTATATGAGTCAAATGATTTTTGAAATCTATTTTTCATAAATGAGTTTCTCTTTGTGGGTGAGTGTCCCATATCAATTCTCTCATTCCTTGCCTTTTCATAGCTAGTCTCACAATGTTCAACCATTTTCTCTTTTCCTTTCAATTCTTTTTGAACAAGATCTTTCAATCTCTTTAGTTCATCATGCATGGTTTCGAAGTTGGTTTCTAATTATCTCTTTGACTTCTCACACTCATTCAATCTCAATTTAAATTCATCCAACTCCTTAACCAATTGTAAGTTCTCATTTTTCAATTTTTCAGCGTTTTGCATGTAGTTTTTCTGCCTCCAAACACTCTAGTTCATCCACATACAAGGTTAGCTTTGATTGAAAATCTTCTTTTTCATCCTTAAAATTTTTAATTTGCATTTCATAAAAGCTACACCTATCACATGGATTAGTAGAGCTAATCAAGTCACAAAATTTCTTTTTCAGATTTTTGACATCCATTTTGGACCTCTTATACTTCTGATATAAATCTGCATAAGCTTCATGCCATTGTTCAGCAGTAAAGTTTTCAGAATCGGAGTTTACCTCAGAATTATCTTCATCCGCCATAAGGCAAATATTTTGGACCAGCTCGCCTAATCCTTTCTTCTCACCTTCGGATTTTGAGCCATCTGAATCCTCATCGCTCCATGTTGCCTTCATCGCTTTCCCTTTCTTTGGCTTGTTCTTGTTCAGCTTCTTTTGGAGCTCCGGGCATTGACCCCTCATATGGCCGGCCTTCTTACACTCATAGCAAATGATTTCTTCTTTCTTGCTTGGCTCACCTTTCTTGTTGAAGTTTCTCCTCATGAATCTTCTAGGAAGATTTCCATCTCTTCTAGCTCTTCTAAAATATTTTCTGACATTCCTTGTTACAAGAGCCATCAGCTCTTCCTCATCACTATCCATAGATGAGTCTCCATCACTTTCCTCTGAAGATCCTGGATAAGCATTTAGTGCAATCGATTTCTTCTTTTTGCTTTCCTCCTCAGCTGGCTTCATGATATTAATTTCGTACGTCATCAACGACCCGATCAATTCACCCACCTTGAGTGTGGTGAGATCCTTTGAATCCTCTATGACGGTCGCCTTTGTGTGCCACGGAGGTGTGAGGGACTGCAACACTTTTCTGACTAAGTCTTGATTTGAATATTCTTTTCCCAAGGCCTTTAGGTTGTTTGTGATCTCGCTTAGCCTTGCATACATTTGCGTTATATTCTCCTCGGGCTTCATTGCAAATAGTTCATACTCCCAAACCAACAGATTTGCCTTTGTCTCCCGTACTTCTAAAGTGCCTTCATAGATCGTCTTCAATTTGTTCCACATCTCCTGCGCAGATGAACACAGATATGCATGAGTACTCATTAGGATGTATCGCGCACTGAATACTGTTCATTGCTCTAAAGTTTGCACATGATTTCTTAATGTGATCATCTTCCCATTCATCTTCATTCGGTGGTAAAACATGAGGACCTTTGTTTATAACTTTCCAAGTGTCATAGTCCTGTGCTCGCACGAACAAAATCATTCTATTTTTCCAATAGAGATAGTTAGTCCCATCAAAGAAGGGTGGTCTATGTATCGAATGTGCCTCGGGAAGCATTCCCTTGTTGGCCATACCAAGAGATATTTTCTCTACAACCGTGAGGTTGTCCTAAATTCAGAGACCCGCTCTGATACCAGATTGTCATCCCTAGGTTCTCGTATGGATAAGAAGGGGGGTTGAATTGTCCCCGCCAAGTGCAATGGTAGTTTTAAAATTTTAACGCATCGGAATAAAATTAACTACCAACTCAAGATATGAAAGGATTAAAATATCAAACTAGTTCCCTCAACCTCTCTGTTCTCACACGATCGAGACGATAATAGTAATCAAGCAGACCACAAACACACAGATGCGAGACAGATTTTTTAGGTGGTTCGGGAACACGACGGGCTCCCTACGTCCACCCCTCACCAAACCGGTGAGGATCCACTCGCTTCAAATGAAGCGCACAGAGCTTTCTCTCCAAGAGACACGGAGATGTCGTCTCCTACACGATCCTACCACGGATCAACAGTCACACACACTAGCCGCAACACCAGCGGCACAAGAATATCACAACCATTCGCAGACGGTCAACAGACTGACAGAGTTCCAGTTCGGAAAGTAAAGATATGTTCAATACAAGCATGTAAACCAGAAGCTAATGACTCCAATAGACACAAACAAGATGTAGAAAGAAATCTCCATGGTTAGAAAGGGCTGTAGAAATTCTCCTCTAAGCCTCGGGTCGGAGGGTAACCGGATATCGACGATGAGAACGTCCACGCGTTCCCCTTCTCATTCCGCTCCTTTGTTTCTTCAATCACGAACTCCAAAAATGCGTGGAAGTAGATGAAAACCTTCAATCCTTCCTCAGCTCCTCTCCTTCTTCCCTTTCTTTTCCTACAAGATAGATAGAAATATTAGAACCCTTAACACTTAGAGAATTTCTCCCAAATTTGTAGGTCTTTTATACACATAAGAGAGACTGATGAAATGACCATAAAGCCCACCCTAAAACCCCCTCAAAATGAGTCTAACATATGTGTGAATGCCCTAAGGGTATTAGGGTCAAGTTTGACTCCAAATGGATCTCATAAAGATGGGTTTCGGATTTCACGTAATGGGTCTCCCGCTAGGTTCGGTCGACCTGTGCGAAAGGGCCGGTCGACAGGAATTCTACAGGGTCAGAAACTTCTGTTGCTGGGAAATTTGATCGACCGAAGGCCCAGAGGCGGTCGACCAAAATTCATTAAATTGCAGATTTTAAGAAATGAAATGCAATAACCCCATATGCATATGGCATGAAGTGTGAACATAAAAACCTTGATACGATAAGAGACATTTCACCATATTGAAACCTATTCAAGTCTTCAATTTAGCCAATCAAAAATAGGATCAAACAACCTAGAGTTTAAATAGCATGAGAGCACAATGAGTTGCTAAGTTACAACCAAGGTTTGTAAAAAAACCTTAAACATGTTTCCAATCTATATGAAGAGTATTCAAGGAGGCATTTTGAACACAAAGATGACACACCTATCTTGAGTATCCTATGACCATGAATATGAAGAGGGTGTGAGAATCAATTTTGCCAAATTCTACCAATCTTCACACGAAATGATTAATCAACATGCAAGCTCAAAATCTCATGAAAGATATGCGTGGAATGACTCTTGCAATCACAAATGTTATACCTAATCACCAAACACCCATAGCTCTCCATAAATGCACAAGAGTGAGCATTAGTTACCTTTACAAACCTAGTGAAGGATTTTGCAATCTAAAGTCTTACCATTCCCTTTTGATGAACATTGTATGGGATTTTCAACCTGTTTGGTGTTGTGGATGACACGGTACTTGTTCATTCAATCCATTGACTTCAGAAGTATATTCACCATAAATTTCAGTCCTGCAAAGCAAGGTTATCATGTTTTGCATAAGATCCTTGATGATCATTTATTCTTCAATGAATATTTTGCATACCACATGCACACAAGCATGCACACAAGTTTTATCAACATTAAAACTAAATCATCAAACACACCTAGGGGTCCAACAATCTCCCCCTTTTTGATGATGGCGAATCATGCTTTGTGTGCCCAAAGTTTGATAACAAGCCAGAACATGTGTTTGTGCATGGTTTAGGATAGTTTGAGTAAAGGGTAATTAAAATGCATTAATGCACTTGGAGAAGATATTCACAATACTAAAGTTGTGCATATGAACATTTATGAGAACTAAAATCTAAGGCCACTATAAACATGTATGGAAATCTGACCATTATGAACATATATGAAAATATATATGCACACTATTCTCCCCCTTTTTGTCATCACCAAAAACTAGTTGATAGTGGGGTTATTCAATCTACGATGAACATGTATGATCGGAATTATAAAGTTATTCATGCAAACAATCAAGCAAGCAAGCATGAAAATCAAGCAAGCATGTAGATATGTATAACTCCCCCTTAATGGGGTGAACAGATAAAGAGTGAACAATTGATTCAAAATCAAATTGTGTCCCATGAAGCATAATCAAAAAAGGTAGTGCATTCATACGCTAGAGGTACTGCATAAACCATGATAAGAACAAATTCAAAATACACATTCATCATAATAATACTGAATAGAAATATATGAAAATGAGCAATGAACTTCAGAATTATGTGGATATTATTAGAATTTCTAGAAAACACTAGAGGGTTATTTCCTTTCTACACTTCCATCTCGATCCTTGACTTTTGGTAACTTCGCACAACCCCTTTTTGTTTATTTTTCTTTTATTGAATTTCACTGTTCGACGTGAGTCACCTCATGTGTCTTAATGGGGTTTCCCAGCTACTAGGATTCATCACACAATGTGGATTTTTATCTCACCTTTTGACGTGAGTTTCCTCATTTATTTCAGTGGGGATTCCCGGCTACTCAGTTTGACATTCCACTTATTGAAGCTTGTGGGGTAGGCAACTTTTTCCACACAATTCTCTTAATTTCTATGTAGAAATTTATTTCCCTTGAAGTGTTAAAAAGAATTTCTGAAATCCTTATCAATCAAAGTCATATGTATCATTTTTGAACAAAGTATGTGGGTAATTGCTTTGTATGTAGAAAATGAATTTACCTAGACATAGTTATGACTCCCCCTAAATATATGCACAGTTGGAAATAAATCATCTTCCTTTGTATATGACACGATTCACAAAAGATTAAGATCACTGCATGATTATTTATCAAGGAGGTGAGGTCTTAGAAAATTTTCAAGGAATAGTTTTCTTTGAAATATATACATGCAATCAATCAAGGATTTGAAATTGAATTCATGCAATTATGATTTCCGGTACATGGCGGAGGTGAAGGTCCAAAGACCCAACTCACGCATCGAGAGTGTTTCCAGATGGAACTTATCCACCCTTCCACAACTCAAGATTTGAGATATCGAAAAATCATGACATTCAAGCAAGTAAGTATGTCAGATATATACAGGCATATGCATGTGAATGAAAAGTGATGAAAGATTATTTCTATTCACAAGTATGAAGAAATATATGCAATCTTGACCATGAAGTTGATTATATGCAAATCTGAACTATTATTTGTAAAATAAGCAAAAGTGTTTATTCAAGCGTAATATGTGCAATCACTCATTTAAACAGCAAATTCTAAGTTCTCTTTTTATTTGAGTGAATTTTTCAGGAGTTAAGGGTTTTGTGAAAATATCTGCAAGTTGATTTTCCGTATTTACATGTATAAGTTCAAAATGACCCTTACTCACATGATCTCGCAAAAAGTGGTGTCGAATCTCTATGTGTTTTGTGCGAGAATGCAAAATAGGATTTTTGGAAATATTAATCGCAGAAGTGTTTTCACAAAGAATTGGTGTGTTATTTAAGGAAATCTCAAAATCAACTAACTTTGGATCCAAAGCACTTGGGCTGCACAACTACCGGCAGCCATGTATTCGACTTCGGCAGTTTATAATGCCACTGTGTTTTGTTTCCTAGAGGCCCATGAAACCATGCATCCTCCAAGAAACTGACAATACCCGCTCGTGCTCTTACGATCCACTAAACACCCAGCGTAATCAGAATCAGTATAAGCTACTAAATCAAAACTGCAACTACAAAGAAACCATAGACCAAGATCCGTGGTGCCTAACAAATATCTGAAAATCCTTTTGACCGCTAACATGTGTGTTCTCTAGGATCGGATTGAAATCTCGCACACATGAAACACTAAACATTATATCCGGCCTACTAGCAGTAAAATATAACAAAGAACCAATCATGCCTCTAAAAAGTTTCTGATCGACAGACTTATTTTTTTCATTGTTGTTCAATTTCACCGTTGTTGACATCGGTGTCTTGTCTGGCTTCGCATTGTCAAATTTGAACTTCTCGATGAGCTCCTTTATGTATTTCCTCTGATTTATGAAAATTCCATCCTTTTGCTACTTCACTTAAAAACCCAAGAAGAAGGTTAGCTCCCCCATCAAACTCATCTCAAACTCCCCCTGCATCAATTTAACAAAATCATCATTTAATGAATCAGAAGTGGCTCCAAAGATGATGTCATCAACATATATCTGAACAAGAAGTATATGTTTATTATTGCTCTTTATGAAAAAGGTTTGATCGATGTTACCTCTTTTGAAGCCATTTTCTAAAAGGAACGTACTTAACCTTTCATACCACGCACAGGGGGCTTGCTTTAGACCATACAAAGCTTTGTCAAGCTTGTAAACATGGTCCGAGTGCTTCTCATCTTCAAATCCTGGTGGCTTCTCAACATAGACGTCTTCTTTCACTACAGCATTCAAAAATGCACTTTTAACGTCCATTTGAAAGAGTTTTATATTCCTAGAGCATGCAAAGGCAAGTAATATTCTAACCGTCTCAAGCCTAGCCACGGGTGCAAATGATTCATCAAAATCAATTCCTAATTCTTGACTATAGTCTTGGGCTACAAGTCAGGCTTTATTCCTAATTATCACCCCTTGATCACTAAGCTTGTTTCGAAAAATCAACTTAGTTCCTATCACCGGGTGGTTCTTAGGTCTAGACACAAGAAACCACACCTCATTCCTTTGGAATTGGTGTACTTCCTCATGCATAGACAAGATCCAGAAATCATCATTTAATGCCTCATCTACTGATTTTGGCTCATATCGGAAAGAAATGCAAGATTATCAAATTCTTCAACTTCCCTGATTGAAGCCCTTGTTCTTACACCTTGTTCAACCTCTCTTGTGACATCGTCTTGTGGGTGGTCCTTGTGGAACGTTCATTGCTTGGGAAGATCTTCATTTTGGGTTGGAGCTTCATCATTTTTGGTGCTCGACTCCGCTTGATCCACATCTTGATTTTCCTTGTCTTTCTTCTCTTCTCCATCTTCATGCCCTACATCAATAAATGATTATCATTATTAGATAACCTCGAAGTGCATTCATCAATGATCACATGTGGGCTTTCCTCTACCACAAGAGTACGTAAGTTATATACTCGATATGTTCTAGATGATGAAGAATATCCAATGAATATGCCTCTATCACTCTTTGCGGCAAACTTCTCCAAATTATTTTTAGAATTGTTCAAAATAAAGCATGGAGATCCAAAAGGTTTAAGATATGCAATATTAGGCTTCTTACCTTTATAAATCTCATATGGAGTTTTCTTGAGTATAGGTCTTACTATGGCTCGATTGATGATGTGACAGGTCGTGCCCACCGTCTCGGCCCAAAAGTACCTTGGTAAGCCATTTTTCGCAAGCATTGTTCTCGTCATCTCCACGAGCGTCCTATTATTTCTTTCCATGACTCCATTTTGTTGAGGGGTTCGAGGTGCTGAGAAGTTGTGTGAAAACCCATGTTTCCTGTAAAAATCATCAAAGTCATGGTTATCAAATTCTCTTCCATGATCACTCCAAATAGCTTTGATTTGATACCCCATATCAGTTTGTAAGTTCTTGCAAAGATCTTCGAACTCTTGCAAAGCATCATTCTTATGAGTTAAAATAATACCCAAGTGTATCTTGAGTAATCATCTACAATAACAAACCCATAAAGTTTCCCTCCAAGACTGTGTGTCCTAGTAGGACCAAATAAATCTAGATGAAGGAGTTCAAGGGGTCTAGTGGTGGTGATGAAATTTTTAGATTTAAAAGACACCATGGTCTGTTTCCCCATAGCACATGCATCACAAATTTTATTTACATCAAAATTCAGTTTTGGTAAACCTCTTACCAATTCTTTTCTATACAGTTTAGAAATAACACTAAAACTAGCATGACCAAGTCATCGATGTCATAACCATGCATCATCCGACTTATTAGCAACTAAACAAAGATTTTCATTTTAAGAATTTTCAAGATCAACAGAGTAAATGTTTGCATCTCTAAAACCAATGAATTTTATTTCATGTGAAACTTTATCTACAATGGAGCAGTGTGTTTTCAAAAATGACTTTGTGACCTTTGTCACAAAGTTGACTAATGCTAAGCAAGTTATGATTCAAATCATCTACAAGTAATACTTATTCAATGGATTGGTTTGAATCCTTACCTATTCGCCCAATTCCCATAATTTTACCTTTGTCGTTTCCGCCAAAGGTGACCAATCCACCATCCTTCTCCTTCAGGTCTGAAAAGAGTTCCTTATTTCCCGTCATATGTCTGGAGCATCCACTGTCCAGATACCATTTGTTCCATTTGGCTCTTAAACAGACCTGCACAATCAAAACAATTCTCAAGTTGATTTAGGTACCCAAGCAAGCTTGGGTCCCGAAGTGTTAGTCCTACCATGGTAGAAATGCATTCTGTTTTTCTTTGCAAAATATTCATCATCGACCCTCATTAAATCACATACATACATTGAGTGGCCGTACATTCCACAATAGAAGCAAGTAACATTTGGCTTTCTAAATTGACTCCTATGCATATATGATCTATCAACATAAGAGTTCATGCATGAGTCAACATGATTATAGCCATATGAGTCAAATGATTTTTGAAATCTATTTTTCACAAATGAGTTTCTCTTTGTGGGTGAGTGTCCCACATCAATTTCTCATTCCTAGCCTATTCATAGCTAGTCTCACCATGTTCAACCATTTTCACTTTTCCTTTCAATTCTTTTTGAACAAGATCTTTCAATCTCTTTAGTTCATCATGCATGGTTTCGAAGTTGGTTTCTAATTCTCTCTTTGACTTCTCACACTCATTCAATCTCAATTTAAATTCATCCAACTCCTTAACCAATTGTAAGTTCTCATTTTTCAATTTTTCTGCATTTTCATAAGCATGTAGTTTTTCTGCCTCCAAATAGTCTAGTTCATCCACATACTGTAGATATATTTCTCCTCCCGTCCATTCTTCTAATGCATTCCCAATGTCTATCCTACCACATCCAACATGGGAAATGAATGAAGACAGAAGGAAAGAGAAGTGTAAAAACCTGTGATCACCACCAAGGTGCCGGACGTGATGAACACGCCGTACCTTGGAAAGAGGGAGAGGTACTCGCCTGACCTGCAGTGCTGGAGAGATATACGGCTCGGGAAGAACAGCCTATAGGATGCACGGTCTCACGATAGACCGCTTAAGAACGCTGCAGAACATACAGGATGAAGCACTCCTTGCAGTTGAACGGCTCTGTCACGACCGCAGGAAGAAGAAGGACGGTCCAGGTAGCACCGCACGTCTCCTTGAACGGATGGTAGAGAACCGCGCAAGACCACCACGCCAGAAGTCACAAAGGGTCCAACCTCCACCCTCTCCAGCCGGCCAGAGGGGATGGGCCTCGTGCTAGGGATTGCTGACCTACAAAACAACGTGAAAACACAAAGAGAAAACTTGAATTAGAACTGAAAAGTGTAGTAGATGTCAAAATAATAAGAAATGAACATGAATAAGTGGAAAGGGGGATACCTGGGGGATTTTAAACCCCTAGGGTGTCATAAACGTGGGTGGGTGTGTGCATGGCAATGAAGGTGAAGAAAAACGTGGGGAAAAAGTGAGAAGAGTGATGCATGCAATAAAAAAATGGACAAAACGTATCAAACACGCAAGACTTGAAAACTAGACTACTCCCTGAATCAGAGGCTTATATGGACGTGGAAAGCCTCCCCTTTGGTGCTAGGTCGCTCAAGAATGCGGCAGGGCTTCGCCGTCGACCAAAAATCTCCCCCCCCCTTTCAAACCCGGCCTTTAGGGTCTATTTATAGAGTACCTAAAGTCCTAGCTCAGAATTAGGGTTTAGAAGCATTTTCAGGTCAAGATAATCAAAGGAAAATCGTAGATAATTAAATTATCTCTTATCCAGTCGAAACGGCACTCAAAATGGTTCATTATCCGTGGAGAAAATGACGAGAGAAGTTAGGGATGAAACCACAGATAGAGAGAGAAAATCTGTTGAAATTCAAGAATCGAACAGATGAACGGTCTTACGATAGACCGCTCAACGGTATGTGTGGCCATGTCCTGGCCGTCCAACCCCGTCGGTGGAAATCCAAAATGAATCATAAATAATCCAAATTATCCATCGAGCTGACCGAAATCCTCGGTGTTGGACTCTCACACATGAACGGCTCAGATGAGACTGTTCAACAGTTGAGCGGCAAAAAATAAACCGTTCTAGCCTTTTCGGTGATAAATAAATTAATTGGATAATTATCTGAGAAAACCACCAAGCGCAGGACTCTGAGAGATGAGCGGCTATCATCCGTCCATCCATTAAGTTGAACAGCTAGAGGAGGACCGCATTAATGCTTGTCGGTGGAAATTCAGAAAATTAACCAAAATATTCCAAAATAGCTGGACGGTCCACAGGCAACCGCACATTGATTGGGCGGCCAGGGATGAACCGTACATGTACATGGGTGTTGAAAGTCATAGAAAAGCCCAATCAACCAAAACCAAGGCCCGTTAAGCCCTGAATCAACTCGGACCTAACCAGGGAGGGAGGCTACCCATAAAATTGGCCCAAGATATGCCTGAAACAGCCCCAATGAGTGATGGACAACTCGAGGCATCAACAAATGGGAGTAAGAGGAATGACTCAACTTATCGATAAAAAATGGGTGTCAACAAATGCCTCTCCTTAACGTCCTCTTGGCAGGGGAGCGAGCGGAGGTGAAGCGAAAATGACATGGAACATGGAGATAGAGTGGAAATGCAGTGGAATGGATCGGAAAAGCGGGCGTTAAGGTAAAACGACACCCATTTTTACCAACAAGCGACAGGAATCTTCCGAAAAACTCTGAACCAAACGCAAGGAATAGTCAGACCAAAAGTGACACCTGCCTGGAGGAACTAAACTAAATGAAATGAAACAAATCGACAAGACCAACCTCATGGGGGACTGTGGACGCACTTTTTATTACGTCTTTGTTTATTCATTTATCGGGTTCGTTTATCTATTTGTTGGTTTTATTAAGTGCGTGAGCGTGCTAGTCACAAAGTGACGATTTGTTTGCTCCGGAGAGCCCATGGTGCGCTCGATCTGACTCTGTAAAGCGATTGTGTGGTTCAGGTCGGGACTGAGACCCGTTGTGCCATAAAGGTCACAACGTCATTTACATCCCCTCGGAGAGGGGAATACCCTTGATTAATTGCCAGAAATAAGGGCTCCACGGTCGAAAGAAATACTGATTAACGCAGGAAGGAAACACCCGTCGGGTTATGCGGTGAGCCCGAGGTGGAGGCATGAATGCTCGGGTCAGGTCGGTCACTGATGGACCATTTCATGTTTGGACACAAGTTTACACGGAAAACGAGACGATAACCCGGGGGGACGAATCCTTACAAATGCTTGCCGAGGGACGACAATTTTAATACAGGGAGGCAAATCAGATCCCGACGAGGGAGGGGACCCTGATGAATTATCGGCCCGAGGTAAGGCCGGGCGGTCACCATGACAAGAGAGAGAACTCCCGGGAGTGACTTTCGGCCTACAGGGCCACCATTAACATCCCCGGATTCGGAATCCAGGAAGGAGAGACTGCTACCACATTATCGTATTCGCGATGATTGTCGATGCTTGTTATTACCATTTATTTGTTGACACTATCCTTTCTTTGTTATTATTTTCCCTTGTCGTCATCTTGGTTGGAACCACCCCTTTTATCTCATTATTATTATTAGTGTTCATTGTTCCTTTATCATATAGCCCCCTCCCCTTTTTATTGCATGCCTGTGTGTATTCGTAGGGGAGATGATGGAGACTAGGGTGTACCACTGAGAGATGAATGGTGTGTGCGGTTCAAAGTGTAAAGAAGGGTGTACCGCTGGGGAGCGTACCGCTGGAAGAATGAAGATGGGCGTACCGCTGAAGAGTAAAGGGTGGAGCGTACCGCTGGGTGACTGAGAGCGTACCGCTGGAAGGGCTGGAGGAGACGGTGTGCGAACAAGCCACGAGGGCTGTATAGACTTGCGTGTTATGCAACGGACGATGTATGGACTTGAAAAGTGATACAGTGAACGTATAGACTTAGCAGCGAGATGCACACGATGTATAGACTTGCTCAATGATGCACACACATAGCGACAATGTATGGACTTTGCAAGACGATGAATGAGACGGTGCAGTGTATAGACTTGGAAATGCTTTGAAGCGCATGATGCACTGTACAGACTTGAGACGAAGGCATGCTGCGATGTGTAGACTTGAAGAGCGTTCGACAGCCAATGTATAGACTTACACACTTGTGCAGACTGGCCAGTGTATGGACTTGATGAGCATGCAGCACACAATGTGCAGACTTCGTGCGATGCATGAAGAAGCAATGTATAGACTTAGACAGACTTCGCTAGCATGGAATGTGCAGACTTCATGCAATGCAACGTACAGACTTTAGAAAGGAATGTGCAGACTTGGTGCATGAAGCAAAACAATGAGGAATGTATAGACTTTCACAATGTATGGACTTGCCGAAGGAGTGATGCGTGAGCAGACAATCAACGTATAGACTTAGCCAAGACAACTAGACGATGTACAGACTTGAGCAAAGCGAGGTCTGTACAGACTTGAGAGTTCACAACATATGGACTTATGAGTGCAACGTAGGTAGAGCTGCCAATGTATAGACTTATAAGTGTGTGCGACCAGACAGTGTGCAGACTTCATGCATAGGCTATACAGACTTCAATTCAAATGATGCAATGCATGAACAAGAAGATGATGTACAGACTTTGAGCGTGAATGATGCAGCGATGTATAGACTTGATGGAACGCTGGGAGGATGCGTACTGCTCGGACAGCAAGGGGGGCGTACCGCTGGGAAAGGAATTGGGGGAGTGCGCCGTTAGAGGGCCAAATGGGAGCGTACCGCTGGAGGATAGAAGATGTGCTGCTGAGGGGGTGGCCAGGACTCAAGAGAGGGTTCCTTGTTCAGCTCAGAATGAAGCATCTTAGATGGTTAAGCTTTCAATTTTCTGTCATGAGATTGAGTCCCAAGTCATATTTTAGCAATACAGTGCTCAAAGTCTTGTTCAGTTCAGTTCCTTCAATCTTGCATAGTCCTTTTAAGTGATTTGAGTGTTTTTTACTGTTGCTCATTCCATCTGTTTGCTGCTTCTTTTCATCTTTTTAGATTGATTGTTATTCCTGGCAAAAATTCGGCAGCACCTCCCCTTGACCCGGGAGGTAAAGGAATAACAAGGAACATGCCCACGGGGGTGGCATGTACCAACAGCTGAGGGGGGTGCCGGAGCAGCCGCCTTTAGGGAAACTTCGAGAAACTTGGAGAAAACATCGAGCGAGGAACCAATAGACTGATGCAAACTATGAGTACACCGGGAAGTGACAGTCAAGGAGTGCCAGGCTGACAGTCCAAAGGTGTGCCACTTGGCGGCCAAGGAGGGGAGGTGTACCGTTGACAAGAAGAGAAAGTGTGCACCGCTGAATGGCCCTAAGGAGAGTGTGCCGCCAGGCAGACTCAAGGAAGGCTGTACCGCCAAACGGCCAAAAGGGAGAGGCGTACCATTGGGGGCCCTGAGTGGTAGAATGACTGGGAGCTTGAGGGTGTGTGGGCATACCACTGGTCCCGAAGGAGGGCAAAGGAGGATGTTTTGGGTGTTGAGTGACTCCAATGTGTCCAAGAAAAAGGGCTCCCACAGACCCGTATGGCAAGATCATGAGTTGTTGTGCAATGGAAAGCCATTGAAGAGGGAGGAGGCTGGCCAGACCCTGTCAAGCCAGGAACGAACCATATTGACTGCACGGACCAGCGCCACGGGAAATCAAGAAGAACAAGGAGCTGAGAGGTTGGGGGAAGAAAATGTGAAACCACAAGAGCCTGGTGAGGAGGAGACAACAAACGTAGTAAGAAGCAAAACCGAACATTATTTCATTCATGGAGGATTCAAGATAACAAAGATCATGGCCTGAAAACCACACATCGTACAATGCCTCCCTAAACAAAAGGGGGGCAAAGAAAACTAAGAACATGAAAGAAAAGGAAGTTGGGGAGAGGGTTGGAATGAGGAAGGGCAGGAATTCCCGTTCCTCCATTCCTCCCCCCTCTGTTACATGCAACGCTCCTCTCTCTTTTTCCTATATTTCTTCTACCTTCTTCTTCTCTTCTTCTTCGCTTCGAACGGGCCTCTTCGCACGAAGATCCTCTCTTCTTTCTCTATCTTCCTTCCCCTAGCAAAAAAAATCCCTCTCCCTTTTCTGTCTGTGGGGGGCCTTTTATATGCTGACGGTTGACGAGGTCACGTCATGATGGCACTGCCATCCGAGGTTGACTTCGGTATCTTCCTCGTCAGGTGAAGATCTCCCCTCCTCCAGCCAGAAGGTGACACGGAGACAAGTGCTAGCTGGCTTTGAAGTGGCTGGATTGCGCGCCAATGGGTCTACCTATTGACCGTTGTATTTTCTGCCGGTGCGTGCCGTCGGGAGGCTTTCAGCGCTGTACCGCTGGGGAAATGGCGCAGGGCGTTGAGGGTAAGGAGGCCCGTGCCGTTGGGAAGCTTGAGGCCGTGCCGCTGGGAGACAGGCTTGGTGAGTGAGTGTATAGACTTCGTGGGCATGGACTCTGTACAGACTTGAGCGTTCACAATGTATAGACTTTGGCAAAGCAAAGGCTATACAGACTTCAACTCAGCTGCAATGTATAGACTTGCAGGGGCCTGCGTCAAAAGCGGCGTACAGACTTCATCAATGTATAGAATTTGGCAGAGCAAAGGCTGTACAGACTTCAACTCAGCTGCAACGTATAGACTTGCAGGGGCCGATGTATAGACTTGGAAGCTCAACCGGCGGATGTACAGACTTCACCAATGTATGGACTTGGAAGTTGAACTGGTGAATGTACAGACTTGCCACATGAGTGTATAGACTTCGCGTTTGCTTGAACTCTGTACAGACTTCAAACATGAGCGCATAGACTTCGTGGTCATGGACTCTGTACAGACTTCACACTGTGAGCATGCATGAGTCTGTACAGACTTCATACATGAGTGTATAGACTTCATCTGACGGATGTATGGACTTGGTGAAACCCTGAACGAAGTGTGCCGCTGGAGGGCTAGATGGCCGTGCCGCTGGAGGGCCATATGGCCGTGCCGCTGAAAGGCTGAAGGGCCATGCCGCTGGGGCTTATGGCCGTGCCGCTGAAGGGCCTCAGGCCCGTGCCGCTGGAGGGCCTTTGCTTTTGCTTAAGTAGCTTGAAGCCGTGCATTCTTTGGGATATTTCTTCACCGTCAAGGGCCCGAGGGAGGGTCCCTAGCAGTGTGTTAATTCAAGAGGACATCATGTGACTTCTCGGTCTCTTAATGCGCCCGTGCGAATGCGGGGATTTGCCGGGCGGTAGTATCTTCCCGGAGTCCTGGATGGCCAGTCTCTCCGAGTCTTCTTCCTTTGACTTTGACATTAATGCGGAGCTTAGCGGGACATATGGGCGTGTAATTTTATGCGTCCACAAATGCCCCCCACCTGAGGATAGTTCGGGCGAAGGATGAGCTAGACGGTGCTCGCGGGTGTGTCTGGGGAATTAACGTACATTATTGGACGTACGTTCATAAGACACGTGATGCGGACATCATGATCTCTATCGTATATTTATTGTATTGCTATATATGTATTACGTTATTATGATTATTGTTATTTTATTATATATATATTTTTATTCTCTCCCTTTTTATTCTCTCTTTCTTTTTCTCTCTCTATTTTTTTTATTCTCTCTTTCATTCGTTTTTTCCCCTTTTTTCTCTTTTTCTCCTTTTCTTCTTTTTTTTTCTCCTTTTTTCCTCATTTTTATTCCCTTCTTTTCTCCTTTTTTTTCTCTTTCCTTTCTCTTTTTATTCTCATTTTTATTCCCCCTTCCGTTCGTTCGTTTCCCCCTTTTCTTTTTCCTTTTTTTTCTTCTCCCTTTTCTCCTTTTTCTTTCACGACTATAAAAGGGGGAGGAGGGGTTCGAAACTCCCCCCCTTCTCTTTTCAAATTCCTTCCCTCTCTCTCTCTCTTCGTCTCTTCGACCCCCGTCATCCCTCTTCCTCTTTCTTTCTTCTCCGGCGAGCGCCACCGCCACTGTCGTCGTCATCGTTGCCGCCGGTGAGGGCACCGGGCCCCTCTTCTTCTTCTTCGTTCTTCCTTCTCCCCTCCTCTTCTCCTTCTTCTCCCCTTCTTCTTCTCTCTTTTTTTTTCTTCCTCTTCCCCTCGTGACTTCTCCGTTCGGGGGACGACGGAGCCCTAAGCTCTCCGTCGTCCTCTTCCTTCCTTTCTTCTCTTCTTTTCTGTCTCCCTTCCTTCTTCTTCTCCCCCTCTTCTTTTCCTCTTCTTTTCTTCCTCTCGTTCCTCTCCTTCTTCTTTTCAGTGTGGGTAGGCTGTGGCATCGGGGCGTGCCGCTGGGCATTAGTGGGAGTGTGCCGCTGGCAGTTGGTGGGAGTGTGCCGCCGGGCACTGGTGGGAGTGTGCCGCTGGAAGAAGGGCACGGGGTGCACCGCTGGACGGGGTTGGCACGGGTATGGCGCTGGGCGTTGTCAAAGGGGCGTGCCGCCAGGGGGCCAGGGAGTGTGCCGCTGGGGCCACTTAGGGCGTGCCGCTAGGGGGTGTGCCACTGGGAGGAGGCACAGGGTGTCCCCCTGGGGCCACTGAGGGTGTGCCGCTGGGCGGCCAGGGGGGTGTGCCGCTAGGGCCACTGAGGGCGTGCCGCTAGGGGGTGTGCCGCTGGGAAGAGGAAGAGGCACAGGGAGTGTGCCGCTGGGGCCACTGAGGGCGTGCAGCCAGGGGGTGTGCCGCTGGGAAGAGGCACAAGGTGTGCCGCCAGGGGATGTGGCCTGGGCGTACCGCTGAAGAGAGGAAAGAAGACTTCTTCAACCGGAGGACCTCCGGTGTCGCCCTTGGGCACACCGTGACTTTGTTGGGGGCATCACTCCTTGTGGGCGTGCACCCGTGTTTTCCCTTACGCCTCCGACCTAGGGCAAACTCTGCCGAAATTTCGGCAGAAATTATTGGCATTCTTTTAATTCAACTATAGTGTAGCCCCCTTTGCAATTCCCTTTCTTTTTCTTTACTTATGCCTTGTTCTGACTTGCGGTATCTTGCCCCTCGCAGAGAAATGGTTGCCCCGAGAGATTCCGCTGTTTCTGGCGCCGAGCACGTTCCCCTACCTCCGGTGCCAGCAGTCACTTGTTTCAACGTAGAAGACTTGGACAGGGAGCACATCGAGATAGCGACGCTGGCCGGATCGTCGGGCTCAGACACTGAGACAATGGATTACCGCAGGCTTACCCGAGTTGACGGCGTCATGACTTTTGACCGTGCTACGGGGGAGTACCGAAAGGACTTCCCGAAGGACAAGCATCTCGTTCGCTTCCTGAAGCACCTCTATCACCAGGAGAGGCGGAACTTTCAGGTTGTCAAAGTGGCTGAGCGGATGATTCTGTAGTCCCGGGACAGCCTATTTTACAGTGTTTCGAGGAGCATCCCGATGTACTTACTGGGAGAAGCTCGGGAGTGGAAGCCCATCTTGGGGCTCGAAGCCGTGCTGTCGGCAGAGGACAAACTAGTGCGGGCGCCTCAATTCATCCATGCTCGGTGGGACACATCTGCCGGGCGGGTTCAAAGTGAGCATCCCCGGTTCGGTCTGTTCCTGGCTCCGTTGAAGTGGGGATACAGAGAGGAACCTTTTCTGCTGGACTGCATGGCCATCCGATTCAAGCATGAACTGGCTCTGGGCTGGTTCGGGGAGCTAAAGCTCAAAGACGCGCACAACTTCCGGGAAGGGGCCGTGGAATTCACAGAGTATGTGCTTTTCAACTATGCCCCGATCCTCATCCGGGCTGGCATCTACCACAGTGTGTACGCCTCCCGGTACAGTTACCCTATTTCCAGGGGTCTTTGCTGCGGGATGATCGAGGTATTCAACGCAGAGACCAATACTTTTTACACTGCAGAGGGCGAGACTTTGTTAGATCTGTGGAGTCTTAGTCAGCTCAATGGCTTGCCTATTGACGGGGAGCCCTATGAAGAAGTCTGCCCCCCGGATATGATCAAGGATGAAACCAACAGGGATGGCTACTATTCTCTGGGCTATTCATACCGGTACCTTATGAAGGCGTACCAGGAATTGTATCAGTTGTCGCACGGCGGGAGGCAACCCCCCCGAGGGGACTGGAAAAGGGTCCGCATGGTCCTCTGGGTGCAGTATTTCTATGATGGGCTGAAGTAGTATGAGGAGTTCTCACACATTGGCACTGCTGCCGGTCGGAAGAAACGCACCATGTCAAAGGTTGACGTGAAGATCCCTTCTCGAGGGCACCGCGATGGGCCGAACCCGATGGGAGTCGACCCATTGATGCATTGTGTGGCGTATCTGACGTACTGGCTGTGCTCGTTCGCCATGCCCCACGGGGATGAGACCGTCATTCGCCCAGACGCCATTTACCCAGCCTGTCAGATGGCTTGGGGTATCAAGCTGTCTTTGTGCCCGGCCACGCTGTGTCTGATATACAAAGCGCTCGGGGACATCAGTTGTCAACAGTTCCCGCGTCAAGCACGGTATGTGTGCCCACTGCATTTTTTCAATGCGTGGGTTTGTTCTTTATTCCCGGAATTCGCCCCGCGCACCATCCAAGGCTGGGGATTGGTTCCACGGATGTTGGAGTTCGCGAGCGTGGCGTCAAGCTCGATGTCCATGCAACTGTACGACATTCGAGGCAAGTTGATGACAGTGCCCCTTGATGCCGCGGGCACCATCCACTTTTGGACCCTGGCCGCTCACTCAAGTCCATTAGTAAACAATAACCGGGAGTGCCGAGACGACCAAGTGGAGAAATATGTGCACCCGATCAGTCAGGAGAACGTGGTTCACCCGCTATTGGAGCCGGAACTCAGGGCCTAGGCGCTGTCCATCCGTCCAAGTGTGCTGGCCTTCTGCAAAGGGGACAGTTTGCTGTTGGAGCCATATTATCCTTTTTGCTTCGGCAGGAATTTTGGATATGACTAGCATATCCCGGCACACAATGCTCGCTTTGAATTACCGGTGTGAAGTCTCCGGGGGAGTCCTACTGCCGAGGCTGCCCGAACCTGGTGGGATTTCTTTCATCGGGCAGACACTGCCAGCTTCAGGGTGCCAGCCCCGGGTCGGGTTCCACGGGTGACTCCCGAATATGTGAAGTGGTGGAACGCCCGAACAGATTTTTACCGACTATGCCGGACCGACTGCTGGGACGGGGCCGAGAGGAGATTTCTGAGCTGGCAGCCAGTGTCGGTACTAGATATTGACCCGGAGCACCTACTCCGATTGAGGCGTGGCAAGGAACATGAAGTCGCCGCCTACATGGTTGCGCACAAGGCAGCTCGTGAGACCAAGCCAGCGCCGCAGGTCAAACTGCCTCCTGTGGCAAAGGACGATTTCAAGAAGACCTTGCGAGACCTCTGCCACATCGGGAGTGACCACCTGGAACTGATCAACTATCCATTCCCGATGGAGGAAGAAGGCACCCCGGCGAGGAGCTGGCGACCGGAGAGGGACGCACTTTGTCCCTATCGCACATTTATGAGGAGGGAGGAACGGAACCCTGAAAATTACAAGGACACCACGTGGCTCTATGTTCTCCTCCGAGTGCACGGGTTGAAGATTGAAGATTCAGTAGTGGTCATCTTGGGCAAGCGCCTCCACATCGCCTTTTACTATGCCGAGGGATGGGGGATGGACCATTTCAACCTCTTTTGTCACCTGGCCGCCAAGAAGCATGCAGACCTGGCCGCCCTCTCAGATCGCTGCCAGAAAATTGAAGACGTATGTTGGCTGGGCCGGGAGGCGGCCCGTCGGGACAAGGAGCCGTCCCTCAATTATTGGCCGATAATGTTGCGGTTGTACACTGGCCCACATGGTACTTAGTGTTCTCTTCCTTCCCTTGTGTTCTTCATTGCTGACCTCTCTTGAATATTGGACGTTGATCGGTTCCCTTGTTTTCCTTTTTTCTTTTGACAGATCACCCCGATAGCACTCAAATGGCGACGTATCGCAACCTTCTGTGGCAGGCGGGCAAGCCGGCTTACTTTGAGGAAGTGCCAGCGGCTCCGACCACAACTCCCCTGCCTCCGCCTGCGAAGAAGCCCCGGGCGAAGTCACTCGTGAGGAAGGCTGTGGATGCTGCTAAGGTGGCTGGGCGGCGGGAGGCCAAACGTAGAAAGACAGAGGCCGCCAAAGCCACGCCGACCACTCCGCCGGTACCCATAATCTCCTCATTCGAGGAGTTCGAAGCTGCTCGGGCCGAGCCGAATCGGCCTGCAGGTTGGGTCCCTTCCGCTCTTCAAAGCTCTTCAGGGTTTATTGAGATATTAAGAGGGACGCTCCTTGTAACACCCGTGTCCTTTTGTTTCAACTGTCGTAAAGAGGCCCGTGCCTGTACCTGTTGGGTTCGGTGCAGGTATTCAGAGGGGGGGGTGAATGAATATAGCCCTTTAAAAATTCACCCAAATAGAATTTCGCTCACTTGAAAACTGAAATGCTAACAAGACAAATTAGAACACTCATCTACTGAACCTATAAGCAAACAGTTGGAGCGCCCCTATGCATTCATCTAGCGGAAGCAAATAGATAGAAACATCAAACCACTGCACAAGTGGTTTTTAGGTGGTTCGGTCCAGCGGACCTACATCCACCCCACACTCAACCTGAGTGTGGCTTCCTACTGACTCACAGCTTGAACAGCTGGGCATCACAGCTCGCCATACATCAGCTGGGCATCACAGCTTGCCATCCGTTGAGCATCACAGCTTGCTTCCCCTGGGCAATATAGCTTAGCCATCGCTGACTCACAGCTTGAACCCGCTGGGGATTACAGCTTAACCCGTCCGAGACCAAGTCTCGCCAGCTGAGGATTACAGCTTTACCTGTCCAGTGGAGACCTCCACTGCATCCGCTGACTAACAGCTTGAAGAAGGGATAAAATGGAAAACGAAAACAGAACAAGACAGCAATCAGAAAGCTGTAAATGAAAAACACAATATAGCTCTTAATGAGCACTTCTGGCTTGGATTTGATCCAAAAAGCCAGACAACCCAATCTCTCTCACTCTCTCAGTTCGAGCTCTATATTTCTCTCTTTCTCTTCTTTCTCCTCTTTCTCGTCTTCTCCTCTGCTCTCTGTCTCTCTTTCTTTTCTTCACTCTTTTCTTCTTCTCTTCTGCTGGATCGAAGTCTCTGCACTCTACTCTTCTGCTTCTGCTCTCAAGGCTTCGATCTGTCTTCAACTGAGGACGAAGGTTTCAATATATAGCAGCAGCAGGTGGATAAGGGCGTGTGTCGCTTCCACAGTTCCCGCCCTAAAATATCAGACCACGTGGCAGCATCCAGCAGGCTGTCAGTACACGTGTCCGCATCTGGACACTGTTCTTATCCTCGGATCATGTGCCTTCATTAATGGAGTGGGGGAAGGTACGAAAGCTTATCCGCTTGTGACTGATGTGGCAGTTGACGACTGAAGGTGGGATTACCTTAACGTGCTCAGCAACTGGAATTAGATGGCGTCAACCCTGTTGCTCCAAGGAGTTGACGCAGCCTTCTGATATCTTCTTCCTACGAAAATCAAGTCTGATGCGTTGACTCCATCAGCCAGCTGCGTTAACGCATCGGCAATCCAGTAATCAAGGTCTTCGACAGATAACCGTGCTGCATCGACGCTGCTAATCCATAGCGTTGACGTAGTGGTGTTCCAGAGCTGAATGTATATCAGACACAATTACTGCGTGGACGCTGTCTTGCAATGGCGTTGACGCACTGTAGTATTCCACTGAGCTATGGACTCTGCCTCATTAACTACTGCGTCGACGCTGCTGTAGCATGGAGTTGACGTAGCCAGGTGAAGCTCTGAAATCCTCTTCAACTGAAGCATGGACGCATTGAACTCCCAACGTCAACACTGTTCTTCATTGTTGTCATCATCTGAAGACAGTGTATAGACTTTATCAGCAGCAGATGAGCAAGTGTGAGCACTGAGTGAGTGTATAGACTTTGTAAGCATTCAGCTCGTGTAATGTATATACTTCATGCAATGTACAGACTTCGTGAGACTTCAATGAAGACAAACGATGTATAGACTTCATGACTGAGGCACGATGCAGACTCGTCCAATGTATACACTTGCTCGATGTATGGACTTGAGTAGTCTGCTGCTGAACAACCGATGTTTAGACTTCATAGTCTGCTAAGCAAGCAATGTATGGACTTGGCCGAGGCAGACTGAGGAAGCAATGTACAGACTATGCAATGTTCAGACTTCATCTTAAAGCCAAGAGAAACTCTATACAAACTTCCAATGAATGGACTTTCACCCAAGGATGCACAATGTATAGAGTTCGCCTTTGAAACAAATGTACAGACTTTGAGGCAGAAGCCACGGCTGTACAGACTTCAGAAGAACAATGCATGAGCAAGCCTAACGGATGTACAGACTTTAAGATGTGTAGACTTTGGCAAGGCAACGATGTACAGACTTTACCTATTAGTTCAATGTACAGACTTCGAAGCAAATGTGAAGCCAATGTACAGACTTGCCACCTATCAATGTATAGACTTGGTGGAAGTCATGCAATGTACAGACTTCACGATGAAAGCATGAACAGTCCGATGTATGGACTTGCCATGATGTGTGTGACTCACTGTCACAGTGTGTTGCCATCATCAAAAAGGGGGAGAATGTTGTGCCTCTTAGGCACAAGCATGTGCTATGTTGATTTGATGATAGCAATGTTGTTTTGTTTTGATGATAGCAAAGACAGTGAGTGCTTTATGAGATTGTGTTTTGTGGAGAATGCATGTGTATGACTAATATATTGGTTGTGCATGTGCGTTGCTTTTCTGTCTGCATGTAGTTTGATGACTAGTAAGTCTATACACTGCAGGGTAAAGCATTTCAGAGTCTTTACATCGTTCATGCATGTGCACAGTTCGTGGACAAAGTCTGCACATCGCCCTAGATTGCATTAGCAAGTCCATACATCATCTCTCAAAGTGAGAGGCAATGATAGTTATCACACTGAGTAACTGGGTCACTTCAACTAAAACTTGTTGTGCCTCATGTAAAAAGGTGTTGATCAACTTAAATTACTCAGGAAAAATATTATGTGCTTCAAATAAAATTATCTTGAAAAATATGTCAACTCATGTTCTTGAAAAAGTGTTTAACTTTAGTACTAACCTATGTATTTTTCAAAGGTGCAATTGAGATCATATGTGTAAAATAAAAGATGATTATTTTTGAGTGTTTTCTGACTATTTGGTTCACTTTTATTAAAACTTGGATTCAGATATGAGTATTGAGTTTAATTTGGCAAATTTGGTATACATCAAAATTAAATCAGATTGGTTAAGCTGCAAATTCATAACCTCTTATGATAGAAGAGTCTAATCTTCTTAAGACTCATTGTTGTGATGGATGCTTTAAAATCTCTCATGATCAGATTCTTTTCAGTCAGCCTGATTAACATCTTGCTATTGATTGATTCCTTGAGATGTATTGTGCTTTGACTATTTCTCAACCCACCACTTGGCTACACTATCAGTTGATTGACTCCTGAGATGTACTCTTCTCCACACTGTTGGAATCTTCCATTCCTGTGCTTCAGGGGTGTTATGGTTTATCTACAGTTAAGGGGAGAGTAGTCAATCATGCATGTTGATAGGGGGAGAGTTGTTTCATTGTCATAAGAGAGAACTTCATTTTAATGAACCATGACTCATTCTCTGAATTTATGTGTTGTGTTTGTATGCTGAATTTGTTGAACTGGAAATGTCTAGAACAGGTGAATAAGAGTATGTAATGATTTTTTAAACAATCATTCTAAAAGAAATAAGGGCAGCAGTAAATAAGATCACAAATGTAAAGAACTGAACATTATGACAGAGCAATGGCTGATTGCACTGAGAAACTGTGAACTCCTCCAAAGAAGCAGGAAAATTCACATGTCATGAAGTGCTTCAAGCTAACTCTGTTCATGGGGTCAAATCTATAGGGGGAGTCATCACCAAGTAACTGAGGGTACTGGCCTCTAATCAAGGTGTATCCTTAATGTCAAAAGTGAAGACTATTCCTTGTAGGTCTTGATCTGAAGTAGATCTTGTAGTTTATGCCTAGTAACTGGGGGTACCTGCCTCTGATCAAGGTGTACACCTAATGTCAACAGCATAAAAGCCACAGGTCTACTCACTTAGTTCAGGTTCAAAAAAAAATTGAAAAATAAGTTTAGCTGACCAACAAATCAATAGTAGAGCCAATTCAGTCACACCAGCTGAGAAGAATGTGAAAGGTCAGTCACACACAAAATTTTCTCCCCCTTTGACATGATCAAAAAGAGAAAAATAGTATGAACATGTGTGCAACATGGCAGTATGCATGCAAATACCCTTAGAGCACCTCATTCTCCCCCTGAATGTATGACTCCCCCTGAATTGGTTCTCCCCTTAAATAATTGCTCCCCCTTTGAGAAGGTTTGTAGATTTTTCAAAATATGATGCAATGCACTGTTCTACACTACTGAATGAGAGACATAATCAAAAATAAGGGAAATGGTTTAAGAGACAAATTCAGCATACAAACACAGCACATAAATTCAGAGAATGAGTCATGGTTCATTAAAATGAAGTTCTCTCTTATGACAATGAAACTGCTCTCCCCCTATCAACATGCATGATTGACTACTCTCCCCTTAACTGTAGATAAACCATAACACCCCCTGAAGCACAGGAATGAAGATTCCAACAGTGTGGAGAAGAGTACATCTCAGGAGTCAATCAACTGATAGTGTAGCCAAGTGGTGGGTTGAGAAATAGTCAAAGCACAATACATCTCAAGGAATCAATCAATAGCAAGATGTTAATCAGGTTGACTGAAAAGAATCTGATCATGAGAGATTTTAAAGCATCCATCACAACAATGAGTCTTAAGAAGATTAGACTCTTCTATCATAAGGGGTTATGAATTTGCAGCTTAACCAATCTGATTTAATTTTGATGTATACCAAATTTGCCAAATTAAACTCAATACTCATATTTGAATCCAAGTTTTAATAAAAGTGAACCAAATAGTCAGAAAACACTCAAAAACAATCATCTTTTATCTTACACATATGATCTCAATTGCACCTTTGAAAAATACACAGGTTAGTACTGAAGTTAAACACTTTTTCAAGAACATGAGTTGACAAATTTTTCAAGATAATTTTATTTGAAGCACATAATATTTTTCCTGAGCAATTTAAGTTGATCAACACCTTTTTACATGAGGCACAACAAGTTTTAGTTGAAGTGACCTAGTTACTCAGTGTGATAACTGTCATTGCCTCTCACTTTGAGAGCAGAGTTAGCAATATGAGTGTCTTTTTACATGAGAAGACACCTTTATCAGAGGCCAGACTCCCCAGCTACTCAACACAAATAAGCTATTGCTCTGTCAGGTTTTGTTTCACTATTTTTTTTTTATCAGAGATAACTATGGCACCTCATGACATGAGGTTCTTTATTTCATTGATAAAGAACTCAGTTTCTCAGTGACCGAGTCATTGCTCTGAATTCACAATTTTTTCATTTAGTCAATATTTTTCAAATTAATGTTTAACAACAATACACACTATATGTATTTTAACCAAAGAAGCCCTGGATTCAAATTTTCAGATATCTGATGAGAGAGTCTAAGGTTTACATGACACATGTGGTTAAAGTTTATTAAACCTTATCATTCAGATATTTTCAATTCATTTAACTACAAATCTGAGAATACATTAATCTTATATCAGTCTGATTCAGTGATAATTCTTAAACCTATATGATAGAAATTTCTACAATGTTCTCAGACTGAATTGCATGACATGCAGCTTAAGTTCCTCAGATCAGAAAAATAAGTTTAGCTGACCAACAAATCAATAGTAGAGCCAATTCAGTCACACCAGCTGAGAAGAATGTGAAAGGTGAGTATAGGCTGGTGCAAGAGTAAATCAGTAATAGAGAAGAGTATCAGAAGAGATTTTATCATCAGACAGTAGCTGAGTCTGGAATACAGACTGATCAGCTATTTTAGAGATACTAGTAGAGAATTTAGTTGAATAGCGCATAGTCAAGAGAATGAATCAGGTTACTTAAACAAAGGGAGTTCATGAGATGAAGAAGATATGAAATAGGAATGCTCCCCCTGTCTAAGTGCAATGAATTTCTTTTTAGATTTTTCAAAATTTTATGATATGCACTATCCTACATATGCAGTGTGCAACAATTCTAACAAGGAGAGCATGATGATCAATCAACAGCAAACAAGCTCCCCCTGACAAAATGCATGATGTGCAATGAATCATTTCTTTTCGAATTTTATTTTCTTCAAATTTATGATATGCAATACACTGCTCTATATGAAAACTAGACCCATGGTACTAGGTGGAGAACTCGGTCCAAGGACCACCTCACACATGGCAGTAGCATCCAGACATACTCCATATGCCCTTCAGCACTGTTCCATTTAATATACCATGATGGTCATGCAAATGACATATGCAGTGCAAAGCAATCTCATTTATTTAGTGCAAACAACAGCATGAGAAGAGCATCAAAAATCAACCAAGCAAAACAACAATTTCAGATAATGAAATTAAAACAGACAAATCAGCATTTTCAGATTATGAGATTTAAACAAAGTTCAGAACTGACCTGAAAGGTAGGATCCTGGGGTTTCCATTTGAGTGCCTTGGTCTTTTAACCCCTATTTATTCTTTGACCCAAGGCACACCTGTAACACTATGATCATTTTGATCCTGCAGGGACCCAAGCAGCTTTGGGTCCTACATTTACCCTGACAGGTGTTCTAAATATTCTTTTTACAACATCATCATCAAGTTCCATTAGAAAAAAATCAGACATAGAGTGTCCAAAATTTTCACAATAATAACATGAAGCCACAGACTTTTTGTTTTTATTCTTCATGTTAGCAGAAACATGATGCCATGTGCATGCACATGAGTATGAAAATTATGTGTATGAGCATGAGTATTTCTTTTATTGACATGAAAAATTTTCTTTTCATACTCAGTCAGCCTACAGTTGGCAGCTTTGTGGCCTAGCTTACCACATTCAAAGCAGTAATAATTCTTTTTCATGAATTCAATTTTCTTCTTATCAACAACATTGGGAGCAGGAAATTTTACAAATTTAGAATTAATTCTACTTCCCTGAGCATGCCAGTAGTCTTTGACTTTGTGGCCATGCCTCCCACATTCGAAGCACCTTGGGTGCTTACCTCTTGAGCCATTAAAACCCCATGAAGGCCTAAACCAACACTCAACAGCTTTATGACCACGTTTGTTACAATTATAATAAATGATGTGTTGGTTTGAAGTAGACATGTTTCTTTTGGGATGGTGATGATTATTTGAGAAAAAATTATCATGCATCATATGATCACTTTTCATCACACTACAGTCATCCATATAATGACCATGCCTACCACAATAGTAGCAAGAGGCATCAAATTTCCTAGGAGCATGGTTTCTATCATATGATTTCTTAGATGCATGCGAATGAGTACAAGAAGCATCAGATTCAGCGGAGCTAATAAATTTCGGAGTATAACCAGAATTATTCTTTACCTTCTTTATTTGACTTTTTCTTTTCAATTTCTGATTATTCTCAACAGGTTTTGTTTGCTTTTCAGTTTTCTGAGCTTTGAACTGAAAGACAGGTTTTGAAGGTGACTTCTGATTTTCATTTTGTTTTGGGGATTACCTTGAGGTACCAGCTACATTAGAACTATGCACAAATATAGTATATAGCTGGTTTCTGGTAGTTTCCTTAACATCAGGACTACAGCTTGTCCCCTTTCTTAGATTGTCATCCTTCATTTTCACAACAGTTTTTACTTTTCTTTCATTCTTAGCAGAATTGGATGCTAGATTTTCTAGATCCTGAATCTTATTTTCCAAAGATGTTATGTGAAGCTCATAACTGGCTATCTCCTGTTCACTACAATTGACACATTCACTTAAGACTTTATTTGCAGTTTTATACTTCTCAATTTCATGTTCCAAGTTGCTTAACTTTTCAGATTTTTCATTACAAACAGCTTTTCCCTTTTCTGTGGTGAGAAGTTTTTCAGACAAGCCAGTATTTAACCATTTCAATTTTTCAATTTCAGCTTTTAATTCAATATTTTCTTTGGTCAGCTTCTTAACTTCAGCATCACATTTTTCATTAGTGGATATCAATTCCAGTTTCTCAATTAGTTCCTCTTCTCTTTCTTCCACTTTAATTTTCTCAGCAACCAAGTTTTTGTGATCCTCTTTAAGTGAGACAATTTGTTTACTCAGCCACTCATTCTCACTATAAAGATCTTCATTACGTTCTCTTAGAGCTGAGCACATATGGCAGGTTAATTCAGCAGAAGAAGAATGTGAAGCCTCCCCATTGATTTCATTTATTCTACCCATGAGATTTTCAATTTTCTTTTGAAATCCTTCATTCTCAAGTTTCAGTTTATACAATTCAGAATTAACTTGAGTCAGTTCTTGCATGTCTTTTATATGTTCATTTTTCTTCTCATTCAGCTGATTCTCAAGTTCTGATATCTTGTCCAGACATGTTTGATTTTCAAGTTTTAGAGAACCATTTTGTTCCTGAAAATTCTGAACATCTAACATACATGCATCATAAGATTGTTTCAGATCTGAACAATTTTTACAAGGAACTTTCAGGGTTATCTGATCACATTTCTTTTTCAATCTCTTATTCTCAGATTTCAATTGTTCACATCTATAATTAAGTTCCTCATTTATATTCCATAGGTCATCAATTGAAAGTTCTCTAGATTCAGAGCTTACCTCGGATGAAGTTTGTCACGCCCCGAGAGCGGAAGATACCCGGAGACGCGTGACGAGTTTATATCAATCATGTCAATCAGATTATTAGTGTATTCGACACCAAAATCAGAGATGCGCCAAAAGTAAAGATAACCCAATCCTTTATTCCTTCATAAGAATATGTCTATTACAAACCTTTGAAGTACTAACTAAAATAAAGGAAAAATACAAGGTTGACTCAAGAAAATATGAAAAAGGCTAGATAACACGGGAGAAGCTCTATCTCTTTCACTCTTGATTTTTCCCATCCGCTTGAGTTCCCTCATCGTCGGACTTACCTGAAAAGTAGGGAAACACTAAGTGAGCGAACGCTCAGTAGGGAATTATATCTCAAGAACTAGCAATGGGTTTAAGTAATTACATCTTTCATGAATGCACTATAGCTATGCATGCTCGCATAAAACGAAAAGATAGAGAGAGTGTATAACAATAAGATAGCGACGAGAACTAGTCATGAACTCTCAAGAACTTATATCAAAAGATATCAAGATATTCAAGCAAGTGTATTCATCATGTCATGTTGGAATTTGGCTATCACGCTCAAGCACGTAAGTATGCAATTACCCTTTTTCGGGTCACGCAAGTCATGTAATATCAAGTCAAGTACAAGATTTGTGGAATGTTCAATCAAGCTAGTCATGCACTTCGGTATAATGCTAATATCGTGATCAATCAACTCCCATGGGCACAAGTACTTTCGGGTGCTCCTCCCAGGACCAGATCGGGCCCTATATGCGTTGGCATTAATCATGTATTTTAACATCCACTTTTGTGTATAGCCAATATGGAATTTCAAGAATAAAGCTTGTAGACATGTAGTATAAACTTGGATAGAGTAGAGTCTAAAAATATGACACTTGACATAGAATGGCGATAATAACGGTACAATCACGATTATCGATAAAACTAGGTGGAATTGGTTCCCTAACTTGGGTACCATGACAAGTAAATGCCCACAAGTAGATGGTCACTCCTTTAATATAGAATTGAGGTTCACAACAACATTACAACAAAGTTGTTATAGAATTGGGGTCTACAATAACATCACATTGATGGCATGCTTTCCCCGTTCATTAAGAAAATTCTCCGTCTACAATTGGGTTGGCCGTCTCCTTGGCCTTCTCCGTCTGTTTCTCAAAAGCTTGAAAGTCCAATGTGTGGACTTCTGGCGGCATCGGCTTCTTCTCGGCTTGTCTGGCCCTTTGACTTGATGCAGTGGGAGTGGAAGAGTATCGAGCAAGGAATGCCTCGATCTCTGCCACTATATTGTTTAAGCGGTCAAATGACTTTATTTCCGCACCGATCATTCTCTCAAGGATTTCTTTATTCAGGTTCTGTTTACAAATTTGCACCGCGTCCTCCTGATGCGGGGGACGCCTGCATCTCATGCTGAGGTTCCTCCACCTCTTTATGTAGTCGAGTGCCGACTCATCACTTCTTTGCCTCGTGGCGTAGAGTTTTGCCACGGTGACCTCCCATTCAGCTATGTAGAACCTTTCTTTAAATTTCTTCTCCATGTCGGGCCAGTCTACAATGGACCCGGCGGGCAGGCTCCAGTACCATTCGAAAGCAAGCCTGGTAAGTGTTGAGCCAAAGAATTTGAGGAGATAGGCTTCATCTGCAGCTAAATCCCCCATAATATTCACGTAGTAGGTGATGTGCTCCCTGGGAGACCCTTGCCCATTAAACTTTTCAAATTTTGGTAGTTTGGTGATGCCGGCTGGAAGCCTCCTTGCAGCATAGTGTGCCGGATAAGGTAACCGATACACATCAAAAAGCGTGCAATCACTATCGCCCCTTTCTGCCAGCTTCATGTCTATCATCTATTCCAACATAAGTATGTTCACCGTCGCCGGGTCCACCGGGTTCGGGTAGAAATGAGCCGGTTGCGCCAGTGGCATTGTTAACACTGTCGCCTGAGGCGCAAAGGTGGATCCCTAGAACGGTAGGTTCGGCGGCAGGGCCGGAGCTATGTGATGTGGCTGGTGCAAGGGTATGCCCCCGGTGTAGCCGGGGATCGGTGGAGACACCGTCGCCTGTGGGGAAGCTTCCGAGGCCTGACCGTTACCCCCAGGGGTCTATGGTAGTGCTTCAGTCTGCCTCGGATGTTGAGGGCTGAGCAGTGTCGGTCAACTGCTTTCTTAGAAACTCAATCTCTCTTTGATATTACTGCATCATGAGTAATATAGTAGGGTCACTCACTAAGAGGCTAAGGGTGCCCCCTCTCTCTTCGGCTGGCGCCTCTTCAGACGAAGTGGATGGTCCTCCCGTGGTGCCTTCAGTAATGACATTGGCGGCCAGGGCCGTCGACGACTCCCCGTAGTCAGTTCCTCCAGTGTGAGCTTGTGTCTTTTCGGTTGCTGCCTTCCCTCATCTGGTGAGGGGTCCCGGTCTTGACACAAGTCTGGCCATTTCTCTGGGCTCGGTCGGTAAGGCCCCGTACCGGTCGGACACTCCCGCCATATTGCAAGTGTAGACCCTTAGGTCTCTGCCTTTTCTTGTTGCTCTTCTTGATGGCTTGCCTGGGAAGACCAATATGTCAAAGACCGACCCCCACGGCCTCACCTCTTCCTTTGGCAGGGACTGATAGCGCTCCTCAGAGCAGTTCCTCGACTTGGCACTAGGCACGGGTCGGGTTTCTTCTTCTTCAAATGCAGAGGCCACTGCTCCCAACAATCTCTGACGACCCAGGGGAGTGCTCCCCGGGCCCCGCAGATAGTTTCTCATGGCCTACTCCACTCCTTCCTAGTCTTGATCTGGAGGAGAAGCGGGTGGTGCGGCCTTGTTGACAGTAACAGGCATGTAGGCTGCAGGCTCCACACGGGCAGCCTGATAGTGACGTCGGTGGTGTCGACGACGGGTGTTCTCTGGTGGGGTCAGTGTGGCCGATGCCGGCTGATAGACGGGGGCTGATGTCTTGTCCCGGTCTACTTGTTGAGCCCCTGCCGGGCGAAAGGTGCTGGGTCCCATCAGGGCTGGTGAAGTAACCCGGGCTGCCTTGGGAACCCATATCTTCTTGCCCCTGGTCGGCCTAGGAGCCGGTTGGTGCTGTGGGACTGCAGCCGGAGCTGCGGACGTCATCCTGCCGTTCATCTTCCCCAGTGGCTGGAAGGAGTTGCGCACTGGAACTGAGGGTATAATGCGATCCGGGGTCACTTCGGAGCGCCGCCCGGAAAGATGCACCCGGAACGTTCCGACGACAGTAGACGTGCCGGTGCTAGAGACCCGGCCTCGGGGTGATGTGGTTGCATGGCTCCTCCGGAGCCTTCTTTGATGGGAAGCCGAGCCTGGGCGAGATGGGCCGGCAGTTTCGTGCACATGGTGCACGTTGCAGCCCAATGTCTTCACAGGGGCAGCCTTGGGAGGTTCGGCCATTGGTCGGCCGGTAGCAGCTTTGGTGGCCCCCTAGATGGAGGCGTCGTCCTTGATCCCGTCAGACGCTTCCACGTCCAATAGGTGAGTGAAGGCCACTCCCAAAAAGTTGGGGAAGCCAACCGAGGGAGGGAAGCTCCCGAAGGTGAGAGGGATGGCCATGTAGCCGTTCCGCACGTGACTCTCGACGGGTTGGTGGCCGAAAGTGAGTGCCATCAGGACGTCCGTAACGCAACTTGCATTCACAAATTAGGGAATCAGTATTACAAGAAGGGGGCCGTGGAGCCCTTGGTTCCGGCAAAGAGATGAAGGGTGATCTCGTCCCACCGGGCGTGCCAGACTTGTGGACGCACTTTTTATTATGTCTTTGTTTATTCATTTATCGGGTTCATTTATCTATTTGTTGGTTTTATTAAGTGCGTGGGCGTGCCAGTCATAAAGTGACGATTTGTTTGCTCCGGAGAGCCCATGGTGCCCTCGATCTGACTCAGTCAGGCGATTGTGTGGTTCGGGTCGGGACTGAGACCCGTTGTGCCATAAGGTCACAACGTCATTTACATCCCCTCGGTGAGGGGAATACCCTTGATTAATTGCCAGAAATAAGGGCTCCACGGTCGAAAGAAATACTGATTAACGCAGGAAGGAAACACCCGTCGGGTTATGCGGTGAGCCCGAGGTGGAGGCATGAATGCTCGGGTCATGTCGGTCACTGATGGACCATTTCATGTTTGGACACAAGTTTACACGGAAAATGAGATGATAACTCGGGGGGACGAATCCTTGCAAATGTTTGTCGAGGGACGGCAATTTTAATACATGGAAGCAAATCAGATCCCGACGAGGGAGGGGACCCTGATGAATTATCGGCCCGAGGTAAGGCCGGGCGGTCACCAAGACAAGAGAGAGAACTCCCAGGAGTGACTTCCGGCCTACAGGGCCACCATTAATATCCCCGGATTCGGAATCCAGGAAGGAGAGACTGTTGCCACATTATCGTATTCGCGATGATTGTCGATGCTTGTTATTACCATTTATTTGTTGACACTACCCTTTCTTTGTTATTATTTTCTCTTGTCGTCATATTGGTTGGAACCACCCCTTTTATCTCATTATTATTATTAGTGTTCATTGTTCCTTTATCATATAGCCCCCTCCCCTTTTTATTGCATACCTGTGTGTATTCGTAGGGGAGATGAGGGAGACTAGGGTGTACCGCTGAGAGATGAATGGTGTGTGCGGTTCAAAGTGTAAAGAAGGGTGTACCGCTGGGGAGCGTACCGCTGGAAGAATGAAGATGGGCGTACCGCTGAAGGGTAAAGGGTGGAGCATACCGCTGGGGGACTGAGAGCATACTGCTGGAAGGGCTGGAGGAGACGGTGCGCGAACAAGCCACGAGGGCTAAAAGTACAAACTTGCGTGTTATGTAAAGGACGATGTATAGACTTGACAAGCGGTACAGTGAACGTATAGACTTAGCAGCGAGATGCACACGATGTATAGACTTGCTCAATGATGCACACACATAGCGGCGATGTATGGACTTTGCAAGACGATGAATGAGACGGTGCAGTGTATAGACTTGGAAATGATTTGAAGCGCATGATGCACTGTACAGACTTGAGACGAAGGCATGCTGCGATGTGTAGACTTGAAGAGCGTTCGGCAGCCAATGTATAGACTTACACACTTGTGCAGACTAGCCAGTGTATGGACTTGATGAGCATGCAACACACAATGTGCAGACTTCGTGCGATGCATGAATAAGCAATGTATAGACTTAGACAGACTTCGCTAGCGTGGAATGTGCAGACTTCATGCAATGCAACATACAGACTTTAGAAAGGAATGTGCAAACTTGGTGCATAAAGCAAGCCAATGAGGAATGTATAGACTTTCACAATGTATGGACTTGCCGAAGGAGTGATGCGTGAGCAGCCAATCAACGTATAGACTTAGCCAAGACAACTAGACGATGTACAGACTTGAGCAAAGCGAGGTCTGTACAGACTCGAGAGTTCACAACATATGGACTTATGAGTGCAACGTAGGTAGAGCTGCCAATGTATAGACTTATAAGTGTGTGCGACCAGACAGTATGCAGACTTCATGCATAGGCTGTACAGACTTCAATTCAAATGATGCAATGCATGAACAAGAAGACGATGTACAGACTTTGAGCATGAATGATGCAGCGATGTATAGACTTGATGGAACACTGGGAGGATGCGTACCGCTCAGACAGCAAGGGAGGCGTACCGCTGGGAAAGGAATTGGGGGAGTGCGCTGCTAGAGGGCCAAAGGGGAGCGTACCGTTGGAGGATAGAAGATGTGCTTCTGAGGGGGTGGCCAGGACTCAAGAGAGGGTTTCTTGTTCAGCTCAAAATGAAGCATCTTAGATGGTTAAGCTTTCAGTTTCCTGTCATGAGATTGAGTCCCAAGTCATATTTTAGCAATACAGTGCTCGAAGTCTTGTTCAGTTCGGTTCCTTGAATCTTGCATAGTCCTTTTAATTGATTTGAGTGTTTTTACTGTTGCTCATTCCATCTGTTTGCTGCTTCTTTTCATCTTTTTAGATTGATTGTTATTCCTGGCAAAAATTCGGCAGCACCTCCCCTTGACCCGGGAGGTAAAGGAATAACAAGGAACATGCCCACGGGGGTGGCATGAACCAACAACTGAGGGGGGTGCCGGAGCAGCCACCTTTAGAGAAAGTTCGGGAAACTCGGAGAAAACATCGAGCGAGGAACCAATAGACTGATGCAAGCTATGAGTACACCGGGAAGTGACAGTCAAGGAGTGCCATGCTCACAGTCCAAGGGTGTGCCGCTGGGCGGCCAAGGAGGGGAGGTGTACCGCTGACAAGAAGAGAAAGGGTGCACCGCTGAATGGCCCTAAGGAGAGTGTGCCGCCAGGCAGACTCAAGGAAGGCTGTACCGCCAAACGGCCAAATGGGAGAGGCGTACCGCTGGGGGCCCTGAGTGGTAGAATGACTGGGAGCTTGAGGGTGTGTGGGCATACCACTGGTCCCGAAGGAGGGCAAAGGAGGATGTTCTGGGTGTTGAGTGACTCCAATGTGTCCAAGAAAAAGGGCTCCCACAGACCCGTATGGCAAGATCAGGAGTTGTTGTGCAATGGCGGACCAGTGCCACTAGAAATCAGGTAGAACAAGGAGCTGAGAGGTTGGGGGAAGAGAATGTAAAACCACAAGAGCCTGGTGAGGAGGAGACAACAAACGTAGTAAGGAGCAAAACCGAACATTATTTCATTCATGGAGGATTCAAGATAACAAAGATCATGACCTGAAAACCACACATCGTACAATGCCTCCCTAAACAAAAGGAGGGCGAAGAAAACTAAGAACATGAAAGAAAAGGAAGTTGGGGAGAGGGTTGGAACGAGGAAGGGCAGGAATTCCCTTTCCTCCATTCCTCCCCCCTCTGCTACATGCAATGCTCCTCTCTCTTTTTCCTATATTTCTTCTACCTTCTTCTTCTCTTCTTCTTCGCTTAGAACGGGCCTCTTCGCACGAAGATCCTCTCTTCTTTCTCTGTCTTTCTTCCTCTAGCAAAAAAAATCCCTCTCCCTTTTCTGTCTGCGGGGGGCCTTTTATATGCGGATGGTTGACGAGGTCGCCTCATGATGGCACTGCCATCCGAGGTTGACTTCGGTATCTTCCTCGTCAGGTGAAGATCTCCCCTCCTCCAGCCAGAAGGTGACACGGAGACAAGCGCTAGCTGGCTTTGAAGTGGCTGGATTGCGCGCCAATGGGTCTGCCTATTGACCGTTGTATCTTCTGTCGGTGCGTGCTGTGGGGAGGCTTTCAGCATTGTACCGCTGGGGAAATGGCGCAGGGCATTGAGGGCAAGGAGGCCCGTGCCGCTGGGAAGCTTGAGGCCGTGCCGCTGGGAGACAGGCTTGGTGAGTGAGTGTATAGACTTCGTGGGCATGGACTCTGTACAGACTTGAGCGTTCACAATGTATAGACTTTGGCAAAGGAAAGGCTGTACAGACTTCAACTCAGCTGCAATGTATAGACTTGCAGGGGCCTGCGTCAAAAGCGGCGTACAGACTTCATCAATGTATAGACTTTGGCAGAGCAAAGGCTGTATAGACTTCAACTCAGCTGCAACGTATAGACTTGCAGGGGCCGATGTATAGACTTGGAAGCTCAACCGGCGGATGTACAGACTTCACCAATGTATGGACTTGGAAGTTGAACTGGTGAATGTACGGACTTGCCACATGAGTGTATAGACTTCGTGTTTGCCTGAACTCTGTACATACTTCAAACATGAGTGCATAGACTTCGTGGTCATGGACTCTATACAGACTTCACACTGTGAGCATGCATGAGCCTGTACAGACTTCAGACATGAGTGTATTGACTTCGTCTGACGGATGTATGGACTTGGTGAAACCCTGAATGAAGTGTGCCGCTGGAGGGCTAGATGGCCGTGCCGCTGGAGGGCCATATGGCCGTGCCGCTGAAAGGCTGAAGGGCCGTGCCGTTGGGGCTTATGGCCGTGCCGCTGAAGGGCCTCAGGCCCGTGCCGCTGGAGGGCCTTTGCTTTTTCTTAAGTAGCTTGAAGCCGTGCATTCTTTGGGATATTTCTTCACCGTCAAGGGCCCAAGGGAGGGTCCCTAGCAGTGTGTTAATTCAGGAGGACATCATGTGACTTCTCGGTCTCTTAATGCGCCCGTGCGAATGCGGGGATTTGCTGGGCGGTAGTATCTTCCCGGAGCCCTGGATGGCCAGTCTCTCTGGGTCTTCTTCCTTTGACTTTGACATTAATGTGGAGCTTAGCAGGACATATGGGCGTGCAATTTTATGCGTCCACAGGGACACAATCTCCCGGTCCAATGAGGAGGCCAAAAAGTAGGTAGCAAAAGTAAAGAAACAGGCTAAAGCTCCGGACCGGGACCTTTTAATCAACCAAACCAAGCGAATTGACCAAAGAGAACCTTCCAACTCAGAGTGGAATTAGTTCCTCTTACCCAAACACTGAACGCACAGTTAACCATTACTTATGGGACATTCTTCAATCAAATCATGGGTCATGAAAGCTCAAAAGGATGCGTATGATGCATGCTGGGCTAAAATAAAAGAAATTGTTAAAACAAATGCAAAGAAAGATTAAAATATAAAATACTCGAGAATAATACTGCTAAGCTGGGAGATTCAGAGTCAAGACACTATCTGCAACCACGGCGTGCAGGATAGAACCATCCTCCTCATGACCTCCCAACCTAACGATCTATCCAAAGATTAAACACGTGAACCTGGATCATCATCATTTTTGTTAAAGGGGAACATCAGATCCTGGAACATGTAGATAACCAACTGATTTTCGAGATAATATATTATAGTACCATATAATAATGCAATAAGGGATGTAGGGATAGAAGGTCATACCTAACTTACCTGTGCAGGTGGAATGGCAAGTGAAAGTTTGATGCTGCACATGAAATTGTTAACAAGATTTGCAATGATATCAAAATTCATCAATTTGAACACTAAGTGCAGAAATGAGGGTAAAACAACTTCAAACGTGAACGGTTAAATACCAACCACCCAAAGAAGAATGGTTACATGTGAGCCGTATATATTATGGAATTTGAACCGACTTAAATAGCGTACCGTTGAAGATGAACGGTCACCTTTCAACCGTTCAAAGTAAGGACGGTCTAACGATAGACCGCATAACCTCTGCAACCTTGAAATGCTAAAACCCTTCGTCTCCCTCCACCGTAACCAACAGTGGGAGAGAACGAAGGGCACACCACCCATTCCAATCTCCCACTCTCTCAACTTCTCCAACTCCCTCTCTCCTCTCCCCATCTCTCGCCTCTCCATCGCGATGATGACTGAGCACCAGGCGGCCCGAGACTGGGTGACCGGCGAGGAGCCCTCACTGCCACCGACGGCCGAGGAAATGCCGCCACCGCCGTCGCCGATGGCCGCCGCGGAGGAGGCCGGCGGTGAGGAGCTTGCCGTGGCCGTGCCCGAACCAGAGGGGGAAGAAGCTGCAGCGGTTGCTGCCGGCGCTGGAGGCGACGAAGCGCCAGAGGAGCCCACCGGCGAACCCACGGCGAAGGTGAAGGCGACTCGGGGCCCCGAGGTAGGCCCCCCTCCCTAGCCATTTTTACACCATGCATGTTAGATTTAGGGGATTTTTTGGGGAGATTAGAGAGGCTAATGACCGGTTTGGGGCGCCATGGTGACCTCCCCACCGGTGGGGAAACCCTCACCATCGTCGGGGAAGACGACGGTAGGGCGGTTTAAACAAAACCGCACAAACAAAAATAGACGGCTCACATAGAGCCGCCCAAGCCCCACACGGCTCAGGGGTAGCCGTCCAAATTCACCCAGCATCAGAACTGAACCAAGTAAGGACGGTGAGAGGCTCACCGTACAAACGACAAATAGACCACATTGGTCCGTTCAACACCCTGTCAACAAAGAACAATGCGGTCCCTATAGGACCGCCCAACCTTCCTGCGGCCCAGGAGTGGCCGTTTGAAACTAAGAAGCCTGAGGGAAGAACGGTGCAGGCCCACCCGTTCAAGATAAGAATGGCCAATGCTAGCCCGTTCGAAACACAGAACCTAGGGATTAAAACGGTGCACATGGGACCGTTCAAAGGGACGAGCGGCCTGTGGGAGACCGCTTTTCCAATAGAGAGGTAAACCTTGATGATTTTATTTATATATTAAATAAAAATGCTTAAATAAATTACTAAAATGCATCTAAAATGAATGAATGAATGCAGGGAAAGCGCAGGACCCGCACCTCGTGGCTGCAGGTCCGCGCAGTGTATCTAGCACTGCCGAACTTTCAGAGGGAGCGGTAGGCTGCCATGGGGTTCGCCCCATTCCTGAGCATTGAGGTGTGTCGGTTCGACACAGCTCTGCTCTACACTCTGCACGATCGCTGGGATCCAGTGAGTCGGACGTTCCTCTTCCCGTGGGGCCATATGGTCCCCACCCTAGAGGACGTGGCCAGGCTCACTGGCCTTCGAGTGCACGGGGCACCGGTTAGCGGCACCACTTTTCCTGACTACCGGGTAATGGCTCGAGGATTACTGGGCTTAGAGCTGCAGCGCCCTAAGAGGCAGTCGACCCTCCTACCCCAGGCTAGTCTCCAGGACAGCCTGGGATTATGACGGGCGGGAGTTGCAGTTGGAGAGCAGCCGGAGGAGCACTTGCAACGGCTGGTGGAGCTGGCGCGGCCGAGGGTAGCTACAGGGCCGAGAGCAGAGGCGGACAGAGTGCTGAGACAGTTCCAAATGCTGATGTTTGGGCGACTCCTCTTCTCCACCAGAGCGGACGTGATGAGCTTCGCTTCCTTCCTTTCCTCGAGGAGCTGAGCCTCGTGGGTGACTACGCGTGGGGAGCAGCAGTCCTTGCATTCTTGTTTGACACGCTGAGTTCGACGGCCCGTCGGACGATGCTCGGGGGCTTCTCTCTCTTACTCCAGGTACGACTCTTACCCTAGAATTAATTATGCAACTCTATATGTGTCCTAAATGCTGACACGATGCTGTGACGTAGGTGTGGGCCTACGTATACCTACGTGGGCTGGGCAGAGACGAGGAGACCCGTCCTGGGCTCCTGCCGATCGCCCGGAGGTGGATAGCACCTCGGGAGACTGTAGCCCTGAGACGACAGATCCGAGAGCTGCAGGACGACCTGGACGCTCTATCGTTTTCCTCGGTATACTTCTAAACTCAGACTCTTTAATTAAATGCAATTCTTATATGATGATGATGCTGATGCGACTTTCTATTTCTTGTAGGTACGGTGGACACCTTACACAGAAGAGGGCCAGGAGAGTCAGCCTTGGGTGGTTGGCGCCCTCGCTTTTGCCGGACGAGATGTGTGGCTTCACTGCGTGAATGTGGTGGAGCCACTGCACTATAGATTGATGATGAGGACCATCGGGGTCCATCAGCCATCGGTAGAGTTACCGGCGCCTGAGAAGGCGGGGGAGCGAGTGACGAGGACTACCCGGGGCCTAGCGGCAGTATTTGGTTGGTCTGCGAGGAACGCTGCGCAGGTGGCCGACTGGACAGCTCTTGGGTGGGTGGTGACCGTCCGAGCGGAGAGTGACTCAGCGTACTACACTGCGTACGCCAGACACTACCGGTACCAGGTGTTCCAGGGTGCCCACCGACCGGTATGACTTCTAAAATCAAACTCTGTCTATTATGCTTATGATGATGATGCACTGACACTTGAACTTCTAAATGCAGATTGACCCTGAGGGACGACTGGCGGAGCTGCAGGGGCTCCTGCACTCCACCATCAGGGAGCGGGACGAGGCCTGACAGGCCCTGGCCTTACTGGTGAGTTTTCTAAACCCTAAACTCTTTAAACTATGTAAATGCTTATGATTATGATTGTGCATGTGACTGACCTGGAGTTTTGGATGCAACGTGCCGAGGGTGCCCAGCGACAGGGGGCCGATGCTCCTTCTCCTTCTTCTACCCAGACTCCTACAGATCGGGCTGAGCGGGAGGCCGACTTCACTAGGATGGTAGCGTGGGCCAAGGCGACCGATGTGGTGCTCACCGAGAGGGTACGCAAATCACTACACTTTCCCTTGGTATTTATGCTTATGATATGTATGAAATGCAATTGATTGACAATGATATGTGTATGCAGAGGACTGAGCTGACCCGCCTTAGGACCAAGTTTGAGCAGAGCCGGGCAACGGCACGGGAGGAGGTTGCCCGTGTGCGGGAGGAGGCAGCACAGAGCCGACCAGCAGACGCGCTGGAGACAGCGCTTCTTCGGGCTGAGCTGGAGCGACTCCGAGCCGGCGCGACCGAGGTGGAGCACTACCGGGCTGAGGCGGAGCAGGCCCGGTTACAGGTTGCCAGATTGGAGGGCATGGTGGCGGGCATGAGAGAGGTGAGTCGAAAGGGCAGCTGAGCGACTCCGAGCGGCAGCCACGGCACTCATGGCTCTGTTAGGAGTTACTTTACAAGTTCCTCCGGCCACCGGAGGATGAGGAGGATGAGTGGCGCCGGCGACGTCAGCCTGACGAGGTGGCTTCAGCGATGCCTCCACCAAAGAGGCATGAGGGAGCCGGAGACAGCGACGGGGGCCAGAGAGAGGGACAGTCTTGACTTTTGTACTTGGGGCCTGACTTGTGTACACATGATATGATATGATATGATAGTGATAGTGACATGCTTTTTGTCTATTTCTATGAATGAATGAATGGATGGATGGATGAATGCGGCTTCTGACTCGACACGAGTGCGTGAGTGAGAGACGACGACTACAGGTGAGACACGACTACGGGTGTGACGCGACACGACCACGAGTGAGATAGAGGGACGCCGACTCCGAGTGGGAGAGAGAGAGCGTGATGTCAAAATGAGTGAGATGAGTGACGTCAAATGAGTGAGATGAGAGTGTCAAATGAGTGAGATGAGGGCTTCAAATGAGTGAGATGATAGATAGTACGACTAGTACTTGAACAGGTGCACAACTTGTTGGACAAGGGCTTCAGATCCGAAGAACGGTTCTTAGTGGGCCGTTTAAAGTAACACACGGTCCGTAATAGACCGTTCCAAGGAGAATTGAACGGTCTTATATCAACCGTTCTAAATGTTAAACGGTTTACCATAGGCCGCGTAAGAAGACGAATGGTCTAACTCAGGCCGCTTAAACTCTTGCCCTCGAATTCTCTGAAAGATGATAAACGGTCCGTCACAGGCCGCACAATGAGATAGGCGGTCTATCGTAAGACCGTCCAAAGGGGCATCCTGCGAACTTGAATGGGACTCTCCTGGAGAGTCCTTAACCCGAGGGCAAACTGCTTTAAACCCATCTAAACCTCATCTTAACCTGCCCTAGACTTATCCAACCCCGATCTCAAGAGCCCTAGGCTTCCTAACAAGCCCTATAAGTAGGACGGGGAGCCTAAATTCGCGATTCACACATCCTCCTCCTTCTAAGTCTCGAAACCTTTGCTATTCATCACCAAATCATCATGAAGAGTGCCCTAGAGGGGAGTTCCATGGAGGGAGCATCTTTTGAAGGGCCAAAGCCGGCCAGGAAGGAGTGGGAAGTGCTCCAACGACTGACCGCGATCCCGGGACATCTAAGCTCGAGCCCTCTGAGAGAGGTAAGTTAATCATGATTTCATCCAATTTAATTCTTTCATTTACTTACATGTTTTTCCTTCCTCTCTCTTTTCTTCCATCTCCTTTCTTCCCACCTCAGCTTCTCCCTAGCCCCAGGCGGTATTCCACCTTGAAGTGGTTGGCTCTCATGGCTCGCGCCTTGCCCCTAGGAGTGACATCTATCCTGAGATCTTGGCACTTACAACCTCACCTAGTGTTAGGTCAGAACTACCCAAAGCTTTCCCTTGATTGGCACAGCATCTCGGCCTTAGTTGAAATTTGGCATCCTCAAACTCATACATTCATCTTCCCAGCATTCGAGGCCACTATCTTACTTGAGGAGGTAGAGACCTACTTCTCTTTACCCAGGTCCCAAGTGGGAGAGGAAGACTCAGTGTGTCATACTATTGCCCCTATAGATCCTAGGCTTATCTTGGGAGGGTTCATACCAGACAGCAGGGATGTCCACACTTTCGTAGGCCCACGTCAGATTCATCTTCTTCCTCTTAGCTAGTGGGTAGTGGAGCATTGCAGGAACATGTGTGGGTGGGATGAAGCCATAGCTAAGGCTACGTTCATTTGCTTGTGCGGGGCCATCTTGTTTCCTTCAGTTGACCATGTGCTAGAGATTCATCTTCTTAGTACCATTAGCGGCCTATGGCAGGGTCTTTCCATCTCCCAGGCGATCCTAGCTTACTTGTACGAGGGCCACACCTCAACAGCCTTAGGAGGTCCCCTGTTTGGATCTATGATCCTTATAGAGTGTTGGATGGGTGTTAGGATGAAATTCACTTACAAGGAGGATGTCACTTCAGCTAGCAGGATCTTCGGGAGCCACCCCCTCATCTTCATAGGTGGCGCGTTCGGATTCTCTCCACAGGTAGAGTGCAGAACAGCAGAAAAGAAGATCAGGGATGAGTGGCGACTGCACATCAACAAGCTGCCCCTAGATTGGTTAGTGATGCGCATGGACTTCCTCCGCGACACCACTGTCAGAGTTCCCAGGAGGCCGGGCTTGGACTTGAAGCTCGTGAGCAACACCGTACTGGTGATGTACAGCCTGCACCAGTGCTACCTACAGGTTGGACTACCCCGGACTGTTCTACCAGCACTGCCCCACCTTCCCGCGCTACAGGTGAGGAGGATTGGCACGGAGGAGGACGAGCAGGCGGTCAGGAGTGCCCTGATCATGTGGGAGGTGAGCAGGGTGCTTACCCTACCAGCAGAGGTTGCAGAGATCCCGGCGATGCGCCAGGCCTATGTTAGAGAGCTGAGAGAGATACGTCCCCGTGGGGATGCCCAGCGGAGGACTGAGTGATTTTCTTTTGTTTTCATGATGATGTTGGATAGGACTTGTGCTTAGAAAGTTTGATATATGGAATGAATAAGATTTATGATTGGATTGAGTTTGAGCTTTGGGCTTTGGGCTTTTTTCTTGATGTGATTGCGTAGGTTGGGATAAGATTTTAACATTCACACGGTCACGAGCCAACTGAACTTTTAGCTTCAACCTGCCCCTGCACACATACAAATACAGAAAATAGATTAAATCTGTTTTAGGCTTAACCCCTTGCCTATAATAAATTAGGAAATGACTAGTTCTTGATTTTTGGTCAAGGGGGCAAGCCTTATTAAATAGGTAAATAACAAATGTCAAATGAATGCAATGGATGCTATGAATGCAAATCAAGAAAATCTTTTTTTTAGAAAATTTGAAAATATCTGATTTTTGTTTGGATTTCAAAATATTTGATTTTGTTTTGGGATTTGAACATATTTGATTTTTATGGATTTTGAAATATATGATTTTTTTAGATTTTGAAGTATTTGATTTTTTGGATTTTGAAATATTTGATTTTTTGGATTTTGAAGTATTTGATTTTTTAGATTTTGAAATATTTGATTTTTTTTGGATTTTGAAATATTTGATTTTTTTTGATTTTGAAATATTTGATTTTTTGGATTTTGAAGTATTTGATTTTTTTTGGATTTTGAAATATTTGATTTTTTTGGATTTTGAAATATTTGATTTTTTGGATTTTTGAAGTATCTGATTTTTTTAGATTTTGAAATATTTGATTTTTTTGGATTTTAAAACTAGCTTAGACCTGACGACAGGGAACCTCCTATCTCACCAGAGGCCTCCCGGGCTCAATGTGCAATATAAAGGACTGCCCGTGGCCGGTGCTAATCCTGCTTTAACGGTGCCTCTGCCGAGGCCATACCCGAGGTAGGATCCATTCCTTGGAAAATAAAACAGATTTTAATAGAAAAGCTGGCGATAGGTATAAAGGTTTCTAGGGCTTGAGTTCTTCTCGCGACACCCCCTTTTCAAAGAATTTGGTCTGTTGCGTCGGAGCTGTGTCCATCATCGAACCTATTTCCGCTCTAGGCATGCATATGACCGGGCTCATAACGTCCCGCGGGGAAACTGTACTGCCACTCTTGTCGTGCCTAGTTTTATTATTTGGGGACTTTCAAACTTTTGAGAGCATCGAGCTTAAGAGCTTTTAGCTTTGATTTTCGTTCCTTTTTCTTCATTCCTTTCTTTCTTTTCTTTCTTGTTCTTTTGCGGAATAAGGTCATAATGGACTGTCCCTATTTAAGACCTCTTTTATTGGGAGGTCTAGATCAGTTCTCTCCCCCTTATTCACCCTTTTGCCCCCTACTTTCAGCCGAGAGAGAAGGAAAAAACAAGGACTTTCACCCTCCCCGAAGCATGGCCAAGGGAAAAATGGTGTTATGCAAAAGAAGGAAACCGACCCACGGGGGGTCGTGTGTGTGTGAAATGTTGAACCGGGGATTTCCTTTCGTGATCAAGTGAAGGCGCACCCCGCCACCAAGTCATTGCTGATTTGACTCTATGGATAAAAACGTTTTAAATGTAGCCCATTCCACGGATTTGGTAATTCTTCGCCCTCCGCGTTGATTAGACGATACGCATTACCCGGATAGACTTCCTTAACTACAAACGGCCCTTCCCAGTTGGGTTGCAGCTTAGACCTGGGACCTGCTGACCTGACAAATTTGCGTTTCAAAACCATATTACCCACTTGGAATTTTCATTCGATAACCTTCTTTTGAAAATACCGCAAGACACGTTTTTGATAAACCGAGACATGATTGGCCACGTTAAGCCTCTTCTCGTCTAAGAGTTCCAGTTGGACTAGCAACGCCTCTCGACGTTCGTCGAGATTAAGTTCTTTGTCCAGTTGCCCCCTTAGGGAAGGGATCAGGAACTCGTATGGAAGTACCACCTCCATCCCATAGGTGAGAGCAAAAGGAGTTTGCCATGTGGGAGTACAGACGGAGGTGCGATAAGCCCATAGAGCTTCTACCAGTTTATCGGCCCAATCAGCAAATTTGTGTGACTCACATGTTTTCTTGATGATTTTAAGAAGGGTTTTGTTTGTGGCCTCAGCCTGGCCATTACCTTGGGGGTAGTATGGTGATGAATGATGTAATGATATATTAAACTTCTTACAGAGGTCTCGGTGTTCTTGAGAAACGAATTGAGGCCCGTTGTCGGTGACGATATCACTTGACACTCCAAACCACGAGATGATATTCTTCAGGATGAAGCGGCATACTATGGTGGCTTTGATTTTTGCATAGGCTTCAGCTTCTGCCCACTTGGTGAAGTACTCCGTAGCCGTCAGGATGAAGGACTTCTGCTTGACTACGGAATTTGGGTCGCCGAGAGGTCCGATGATATCAAAGGCCCACATGGAAAATGGCCAAGGAGCAGAGAGAGGATGGAGAGAAGAAGCAAGAGCATGGATTTTGTCAGCATGGAGTTGGCATTGAAGACATCTACGGACATAGGTGGAACAATCTTCTTCTAGGGTTGGCCAGTAATAGCCCTGCCTAAGAATCTTCTTCGCCAACGCTTGCCCATTTACGTGTCCTCCACACTCACTGGAGTGAGCTGCTTCTACTACCTTCCAAGCCTCATCGTCATCTAGACACCTCATTAGAACTCCATTGAGAGCTCACCTATACAACTCTCCAGCAACAATCGTGTATCTTGCGGTGACTCTTCTAATGGCCTTTCGCTGCTCGACATTTGCCGTCTCCGAAAATGAACCATCCTTACAATACTGCTCATTCTCATAATACCATGGCAACTCTTCTTCTTCTATGATCTCCTCAAGCTCAGTTAACGAAACTTCTTTCACCTCTTCCCTTTCTACTGATTTTCTAAGGTTGTCGAACAAGGGATCCTGAAGAGAAGGGGCGTCTAACCGCTGGACCACAATGGTCTCAGTGGCACGACTGAGGGGAAATGAAAGAGAAGAAGCTAGTGATGTAAGGGCATCAGCCAAAATGTTCTGAGAACGAGGAGTGTGAATATAGATAAGCTTCCGAAATTGCCTAGCCAAGTGCGTGACCAAATCTTGATAGGGCTTAAGCTTAGGGTCACGGGTGCGATAAGTTGACAGAACTTGACGCAGCACCAATTGAGAGTCTCCTATGATATTAAGGTATCGCGCGCCCATGAAGTTGGCATGCTTCAGACCGGCAAGGAGAGCCTCATACTCGGCTATATTATTCATGGCAGGAAATGAGAGTTGATAAGCGATAGGGATGGTTACCCCTTCCGGAGTAAGAAGAATGGCGCCGATTCCACTGCCCTGGGAATTGAGAGCACCATTGAAATGGAGAGACCAAAAAGGAAGACGAGTGATTACTGCCAAGTGTTCATCGGGAAACTCATCCTGGATTGAATCCGTGTGAGGGATGGGAGAATGAGCGAGATGCTCAGTAATGGCGTATCCCTTGATTGCTTTCTGGACGATGAAGGTGATGTCGAATTGGGAAAGAAAGCTCTGCCAGCGAGCTAATTGGCTATAAAGGATAGGCTTTTTAAAAGATAACAAATGATGTCCATCCTAGAGATCAGCTTGACCTCATGGGCAAAAAAATAGTGTTTGAGCTTCTGAGCTACCCATACTAGCGCTGCACAGGTCTTCTCCATGGCAGTATACTTGGATTCAGCGGGGTTAAACAACCTCGAAAAGTAGTATGCTGCCCTTTCCCTTCCCTCATCATCTACCTGAGCCAGGACAGCTCCTAGGGAGTCCTCAATCATAGAAATGTATAGGATCAGGGGTTTCTCGGGGACGAGTGGTTGCAGAACCGGGGGATTAGAAAGATAAACCTGAAGCTCTTCATAGGCCTTTTGGCATTGTTCATTCCATTCAAATTTTGCTCCCGCCTTTAACAAGTCATAGAATGGGCGGCATCTCTGCGAATGTGGAGATATAAATCTCCTAATGAATTGTAAGTGCCCAATCAAACCTCAGAGTTCAGTGATGTTCTTAGGCGGCGGCATCTCCATAACGGCCTTTGCTTTGTTCGGATCGATCTGAATCCCCCGTTTACTAACTATGAACCTGAGTAACTTCCCTGATGCAACTCCAAACACACATTTCTTTGGATTCATCTTTAATTTATATTCCCTAGCCCTTTGCAACACTTTGGCTAGAATGGCAGGGTGTTCCTCTTGAGACCTCGACTTTACCAAAATATCATCCACGTAAGCTTCTAAGTAGACATGCATTATGTCGTGGAAGATAGCCATCATTGCCATCTGATAAGTAGCACCTGCATTCTTTAATCCAAATGGCATAATGACATAGCAGTATGTGCCCCAGGGCGTCGTGAACGAGGTCTTCTCTTGATCCTCAGGAGCCAGACGGATTTGGTTATATCCAGAATAACCATCCATAAACGAGAGGGCTTCATATCCAGCTGTGTTATCCACCAATATATCAACGTGAGGAAGCGGTAAATAATCTTTCGGACATGCCTTATTTAAGTCCCTGAAATCGATACAAATCCAAATTTTGCCATCCTTTTTCATTACCGGGACTATGTTTGCCACCTATTACGGATATAAAACAACTCTAATAAACATGGCCTTATGCAATTTGTCGACTTCTTCCTTAATTCTTAAGGCCATCTGTGGGTGGAATCTTCTCGATTTTTGTTTAATAGGTGTTGTCCCTGGTTTAAGAATCAATCGATGTTCAACCAATGTGGGGTCAAGACCCGGCATGTCCTCATAGGACCAGGCAAACGAATCTCTATACTCCCTCAAAACCTTGATGAGCTCCTCTTCAACCTGAGGAGGGAGATTAGCAGAAATAAGTATGGGCATGGAGTCCTCTTCCGTTCCAAGATTAATTTCCTTAGTGGGTTCATCCACTGCCGAGGACGGTTCGTCAAACCTTTTCAAACCTTGTGCGTACAGATCAGCAGTGTCATCCACATCGCTTTCCTCATCATCAGCTGGGTCCTTCTCATTCACAATTTCATATACCCCTAATCCGTCATTGCTCCACTCCCCATCCAATTCCTTATCTTCTTCTAAAACAATTGCGGTCTCTATAAACTCTGGGCACCTAAGGAGGGCATGGCACCTCTCGGACAAATCTTGCAAAAACCTATCAGAGATGGATTTAGGATGACGCATCACAGGGCGCGCTGCAGACGAGGACGGGCTGACTAAACTCGAACTAGACTCTGCCCCAACTGACTCTACTAACCTAGGAGACTCTGCACATTGTACATCTAACCTAGGAGATAGGAAATCTATCGGAAAAGGAACAGGGGTCTCATGCCCTTGGGAAGCTGAGTATAACACAGCGTAATCTTCCATTGAAACCTCGGTTTTAAAATTGGCATTTTTTTTTGGAGGTCGGAGGTGATCATGAGACAAGAGGAGGAAGAAGACGGCGGAGGAGGTAGTTGCATGGGGAAAAAATCGGAGAAGATGCAATCGAAGAATGGATCAGAGGATCGAAATCACATCTCGTGGAGTTGGGCATTGGGGGGAGGAAGAGTAAACAAGGTTGAAAGATCAATAGGCGGGCAGCGCCCGCAAGCACATGGAACAAATAAAATTTCAGGCGGTCTCTCCGTGAAGTACGGGTCGACCAGAATTGGAGGGGAACGGGGGACAAACCCCAATTGCTGGATTAAATAGGCAAGACGGGATGGGGACAGAGAAAAGGTAGTGATAGAGCTCCCCACTTCCCGTGGCCCTCGGCGGACCTGCTACATTGGAGAATGCTTCACGAGCTACATCTCCTTCTCCCTCGGACTGTCTTCTCTTTTACTGAACAACTTTTCAAAACAACCAGCAAAATCTTCCATATCACCCACCAACCCCTTCAGCGGCGGCGGTGGGTCAGAATCATCACAGGCGGCATCAACCTTCACCTCAGCACATGGCGGTGGTTGCTTCAAAGTGCCGGGCTGCAGCGGGCCTTTCACAAAATGTTGTCGACAGTCCCACGTTAATGGCCCAAAGTCTCCAAGTATTGAAATTGTTGAATCACGGTAGCCAAGGCCTCGGCGGCCCATCTTCCTGCCTTTAGGGACGGGCTTGGTCCGCCCCTGTAATTGTGCGCCGAGACCCAGGCCCGGCTGATAACCCAATCTCAGAATCATGTGCCATCCTTTGGAATCTCTAATCTTGGACTTGATCTTGACATTTGTTGGTGCAGTGGCGGGCTTGTGTGACGCATATGCCCATGGATAATTCAAGTCCATTACTGACAAAACTGGCCTATTGCTTGGCCACAGAGTAGGTAGAATCTTATCTGAAATGACATCAACAGACTGGACGGTGGAGATGATTTTCACTTTAACCACCCGGCCCTGGAATGGGAATTTCAAGCATTGGTGGGCAGTTGAAGGTACGGCATTTAAACTGTTTATCCATGGACAACCCAGAATAGCTTTGAACATTGGGTCTATGTCAAACACATAAAACTCCACGTCCATAACCAACGGGCCTAGCTCGGCCTGTATAGTCACGACCCCATGACAAGCACGCCTGGAATTGTCATATGCTACTATTGTGGTGGGTGTTGGCTTAAGCATATCCTCTGAAATGTTACAGGCACGGAGGGTACTCAATGGACACACGTTTATCGATGCTCCTGTGTCCACAAGGGAAGACTCAATAGCCACTTTATTTAAAGAAATGGTAATATAGAGTGGCATCTGCCGTGCCTCTGGGGGAGCTAGTTCTGACTCAGAAAATGAAATAGAGGGCCCCCTTGTGATGGTTGCCAACACCGTTGGTAAACTGTCCACCGCCACATCTTCATTCACCATCACTTTTTGCAAAAAAGTCTTCAAAGCATCCTGATGTAGCGGCGACCTTTTGATCAATTCCAAAACTGAAATCTTGGCCGGCATCCGGTCCAAGTGCTGTAACAAGTCATACTTCGTGCCTGGCATGGGGTCTGCATCTTTAGCTGTTGAGGAAGAAGGCTGAGGGGTATGTGTGGGTGCATGAGAAGAAGGGTAAACTTTGTGAAATGGATTCCCGCTCCGAAGGGCGCAATGTGGTGCTGGCACGGCCTGAGATGGACCCCCGCTTGGCCCGGTGGGGTAGGTGGAAGGGGTAGAAATGGGGGTGAGGATGGCAGAAGTTGGTCTGATGGGCCCAGGTGAAGGGGAAATGGGCGAGGGGTTAAATGGAGGGGTGATGATGGAGGGTATGGTGGGTGATGATGAAAGGACTGGCGGTATGGAGGGGAATGCGGTGGGCCTGATGGGTGATGCGGAGATAATAATGGGTGGAGTGGTGGTTAGAACGGCGGGCCTGAGAACGGAGGGGATAGCAAGTGCGGGGGAATGGTTATGGTGGAAGGCCAAGAGGTGTGTGGGGGTTTCATCATCAAAATTCCACCCAGCGTTGGGGGCTGGGTTCTGAACAATGTTTACCTGGGCCGGTGCGACGCCGACGGATGTTGTTGTTGCTGAGGAGCGGGCTGGTGTACGGGCATGGGATTGTGATGGATCCCAAGGTCTTGTTGCTGCTGCTGTTACTGGGGTTGCTGCTACTGTGGGGGTTGCTACTGTTGCTGTTGCTGGGGCGCCGCCTGCTGCGGCCTTGCTTGTCTCTGCCTCTGCTTGATGTCTTCAATCAGTTGGTGCATCTGGGCCCAATCAATCCTCTGGCCCTCGTGTAAATCATACACCAGATCTCTAAACTGATAGCACCGCTCTATTGTGTGCTCAGGCTGCCAATGATATGTGCAATATCGGGACTGATCGGCGGCCGGATTCCAATTCTGACGCTCCGGAGGCAACTGAATATCACCAGTATACATCAAAGCAGCGAAAATATCAGGCAATGTCTCAGGAAGAGGAGGGTAATGGGTCATCTTTGGGCTCGGTCGAGCCGGTCCGTAAGCGGTAGGTGGAGGAACATTATGATATTGCGGTGGCCGCTGAGGCTGTTGGGGTGGTCGTGGTTGTTGCGGGTGTTGAGGAACCGGGAAAGTGGGTTGGGGAACTTGTAGAGCGGCAAACTGGGGGTTGCTTGGAGGCTGTAGGAAGCGAGGCGGAGCGGCTTGGTGGGAAAACTGAACAGCCTGGACCTGCTGGTTGATTGGCACTCCCTCAGTGACGAGGGCCTAGGACTTTCTGGCGGTTTTGGGTTTCTGGGCCTCAAATAGTGAATGAATAGGAGAGTCTTTAAACTGTGTCTGTATGAACTCAGCTCCACTGTATAACTGGTGCATATTCGAAATGTCATTCATTGCCAAAATATTTCTGAATGTTGGGGTGGCATTAGAGATCAACAACTTAACTTTCTCTTCTTCCGGGATTTGCCCGGGCACACGTGAGGCCATCTGCCTCCATCGATCTGCATAGGTCACAAAATCCTCCTCCGGCTTCATCTTCTCCGCTACCAAGTCGGTGAAGGAATACTCGGGACCGACCCGATCTTGGAACCTCTAAATGAACTTCACTTTGACTGTCTTGAAATTTTTGGCCTCCTCCATAGGCAAGGTATAGAACCACTCCAGGGCGACCCCCTCCAATGATCGGCGGAATAAGTAAGCCATCAGGCGATCATCATGCTGGAACTGTGCTGACTCGTAAAGAAACTCCCGAACATGAATGAACGGGTTGCCGTTCCAGTCATATTTTTGGTACACGGGGAGCTCGGACTGAGGAGGAAAACGAATGTCCCTGAAGTTACGAATAGGGACGTTAGCCAAAGACTGCGGGCCAACCCGCTTGTAGAGGAGGTCAATTTGTTGCTGCATAGCAGCCCATTTGTCAAGAATTTCCCGTTCCCGGGATGGAGGAGAAGGAGCAGGAGGAGCAGTACCTGGATACGGAGCCAAAGGAAAAGTTGACTTAGGGGGCAGCCCGTAAGATGGATAATGGGCCAAGGAAGGGCCCTCATCCGCATGAGCTAGTTGGGTGGCCCCTGGTTGCAACCGAGTAAAGTCTGCCGGGGCTACGAGGGCCTGCGGCGGTGGAGAAATAGTGACATAGGGATCAAGGTAAGGAACAGAGGGGATTTGAGACTTCCCCTTATCGAGCGGCTGATGGGCCGAGGTAGAAGCCTGACCCGTTTCCATGCTGGAGTATCGAAGGATTTGAGGACGGGTGGGAGTAAGGTCAATGGGGGCCATAGAGGTGGTCCCAGCAACAGAAGATGTAGTGGCAACAGCAGTCATGCCATGAGAAGGAGCTGACGTCGAGGCATCGGCCCCCTGCAAGGCTTGCCGGATGAGATGGAGCTGGGTAGGGTCCAGCTGGGCCATCATGTTGAGAATTTGATTGGCCGGATTCTGAATAGAAGGATCGGAAAGAGAGGGTTGGGAACCCTCGCCAAGAATGGTCGGGAGTGGAGGGGCAGTCCCCTCTCCTCCCTGCATATGGGTGACCCTAGATGGGTCCTCAAGAAGGTCGCGAGGAAGAGAGTCCTCATGGGACTGGGAGAAGTCGTATGACGACATGGGAGATGATGAATCAAACAAAGGATTAAACTAAGAATGGAAATGAGAACTGACCCTAGGAAATGATCCTGAGGGAAAGAAACAACCCCACATACACTAAACACCTCAAGACTAGACCAATCAATCCTAACCAAAGCAAAATCTCAAACAACCAAGCATCCAATGGAGAGGAGAGATGAGAGGAGAATCAAGCACCTAAGCAATCAAGTTGTCAAATGATGCACGATAATTTTCAAATTCCTCTTGTAGTACCTTAGTGGATTAATTAATATATGAATTCGCTCAACCACAAGGTACCTAACCAGAGTGGGAAATGAGGAAATGGGTGACTCTACAGGGATCTCTCGCTCACGGATGCAAACCCTAGACTGGGGGTGGATACGGTACAACCTGCCCGGCATCCGTGTGGGAATCCACGGCTCACGGGGGCTTACGGATATCCTCAGCAAGGTCCCCTAGTCAGCTCCAAGGAGTATGGAGACGAGAGGAAAGCCTACCTTGGTAGGAATGCAACTACTATGAAAGAGATGGATGCTCCTATGTGCACCGGAGTGCATGCAAAATCTAGCCTAGCAACTATCAACCAATGATCAATCAAATATATAAGCAATGAAAATGATCATGCAGCAATGATATGGGAGCAGGGGGAGACCAATAACTAGCACCAAAGACCATAAATCTCATGGAACATGGCAATCAAAATGAATTACGGGTGCACTGTAGCACCACAAGGACGGTCTATGAAAGACCGCTGAAAGGGACAGACGGTCTGTACAGAACCGTATAAGCCAGGGAGAAACAGGGAGTAACGGCAGAATAACTATAAAAACTCACAGAATGCTGGAAATGACGGATGGCAGAGATGAGAAACGTATCAGGAAGAGCGGTCTGTGGATAGCCGCGTAAGCTCTGGAACGGATCTCCAGCAACCGTGTACCTACAACCAGACCAACCAGAAGCGTACCTGTGCCAGAAAGATGGACGGCCAAGGACAGGCCGTTCGGCAGTGTGGACGGTCGATAGGAGGCCATCTATGATAGGACACTTGCAGAACAACTGGCACTGTTCGCAGAGAGGGACGGTCGACGTGCATCCGCATAGGGGATGAATGGCTCTGGGAGAACCGTTCACGTTCCAGAAGGCAAAAGACGTGACCCAACCTGCAATCACCACAAAAGGAGGGTGTACATATATTTCTCCTCCCGTCCGTTCTTCTAATGCATTCCCAATGTCTATCCTACCACATCCAACATGGGAAATGAATGAAGATAGAAGGAAAGGGAAGTGTAAAAACCTGTGATCGCCACCAAGGTGCCGGACGTGATGAACACGCCGTACCTTGGAAATAGGGAGAGGTACTTGCCTGACCTGCAGCGCTGGAGAGATATACGGCTCGGGAAGAACCGCCTATATGATGCACGGTCTCACGATAGACCGCTTAAGAATGCTGCAGAAGATACGGGATGAAGCACTCTTGGCGGTTGAACGGCTCTGTCACAACCGCAGGAAGAAGAAGGACGGTCCAGGTAGCACCGCACGTCTCCTTGAACGGATGGCAGAGAACCGCGCAAGACCACCACGCCAGAAGTCACAAAGGGTCCAACCTCCACCCTCTCCAGCCGCCCAGAGGGGATGGGCCTCGTGCTAGGGATTGCTGACCTGCAAAACAACGTGAAAACACAAAGAGAAAACCTGAATTAGAACTGAAAAGTGTAGTAGATGTCAAAATAATAAGAAATGAACATGAATAAGTGGAAAGGGGGATACCTGTGGGATTTTAAACCCCTAGGGTGTCATAAACGTGGGTGGGTGTGTGCATGGCAATGAAGGTGAAGAAAAACGTGGGGAAAAAGTGAGAAGAGTGATGCATGCAATAAAAAAATGGACAAAACGTGTCAAACACGTAAGACTTGAAAATTAGACTACTCTTGAACCAGAGGCTTATATGGACGTGGAAAGCCTCCCCTTTGGTGCTAGGTCGCTCAAGAATGCGGCAGGGCTTCGCCGTCGACCAAAAATCTCCCCCCCTTTCAAATCTGGCCTTTAGGGTCTATTTATAGAGCACCTAAAGTCCGAGCTCGGAATTAGGGTTTAGAAGCATTTTCAGGTCGAGATAATCAAAGGAAAATCGTAGATAATCAAATTATCTCTTATCCAGTCTAAACGGCACTCAAAATGGTTCATTATCCATGGAGAAAATGACGGGAGAAGTTAGGGATGAAACCACTGATAGAGAGAGAAAATCTGTTGAAATTCAGGAATCGAACGGATGAACGGTCTTACGATAGACTGCTCAACAGTATGTGCGACCATGTCCTGGCCGTCCAACCCCGTCGGTGGAAATCTAAAATAAATCATAAGTAATCCAAATTATCCATCAAGCTGACCGAAATCCACGGTGTTGGACTCTCACACATGAACGGCTCAGATGAGACCGTTCAACAGTTGAGCGGCCAAAGCCAAACCGTTCTAGCCTTGTCGGTGATAAATAAATTAATTTGATAATTATCTGAGAAAACCACCAAGCGCGGGACTCTAAGAGATGAGTGGCTACCATCCGTCCGTCCATTAAGTTGAACAGCTAGAGGAAGACCGCATAAATGCTTGTCGGTGGAAATTCAGAAAATTAACCAAAATATTCCAAAATAGATGGACGGTCCACAGGTAACCGCACATTGATTGGGCGGCCAGGGATGAACCGTATATGTACATGGGTGTTGAAAGTCATAGAAAAGCACAATCATCCAAAACCAAGGCCCGTTAAGTCCTGAATCAACTTGGTCCTAACCAGGGAGGGAGGCTACCCATAAAACTGGCCCAAGATATGCCTGAAAATAGCCCCAATGAGTGATGGACAGCTCAATGTATCAACAAATGGGAGTAAGAGGAATGACTCAACTTATCGGCAAAAAATGGGTGTCAACACATACAAGGTTAGCTTTGATTGAAAATCTTATTTTTCATCCTTAAAACTTTCAATTTGCATTTCATAAAAGCTACACCAATCACATGGAAAAGTAGAGCTAATCACGTCACAAAATTTCTTTTTCAGATTTTTGACATCCATTTTGGACCTCTTATACTTCTTATATAAATCTGCATAAGCTTCATGCCATTGTTCAGTAGTAAAGTTCTCAGAATCGGAGTTTACCTCGGAATTATCTTCATCCGCCATAAGGTAAAGATTTTGGACCAGCTCGCCTAATCCTTTCTTCTCACCTTCAGATTTTGAGCTATCCGAATCCTCATCGCTCCATGTTGCCTTCATCACTTTTCCTTTCTTTGGCTTGTTCTTGTTCAGCTTCTTTTGGAGCTCGGGGCATTGACCCCTCATATGGCCGGCCTTCTTACACTCATAGCAAATGATTTCTTCTTTCTTGCTTGGCTCACCTTTCTTGTTGAAGTTTCTCCTCATGAATTTTCTAGGAAGATTTCCATCTCTTCTAGCTCTTCTAAAATATTTTCTGACATTCCTTGTTATAAGAGCCATCGGCTCTTCCTCATCACTATCCATAGATGAGTCTAAATCACTTTCCTCTGATGATCCTGGATAAGCATTTAGTGTAATCGATTTCTTCTTTTTGCTTTCCTCCTCAGCTGGCTTCATGATGTTAATTTCGTACGTCATCAACGACTCGATCAATTCATCCACCTTGAGTGTGGTGAGATCCTTTGAATCCTCTATGACGGTCGCCTTTGTGTGCCACGGAGGTGTGAGGGACCGCAACACTTTTCTGACCAAGTCTTGATTTGAATATTCTTTTCCCAAGGCCTTTAGGTTGTTTGTGATCTCGCTTAGCCTTGCATACATTTGTGTTATATTCTCCTCGGGCTTCATTGCAAATAGTTCATACTCCCGAACCAACAGATTTGCCTTTGTCTCCCGTACTTCTGAAGTGCCTTCATAGATCGTCTTCAATTTGTTCCACATCTTCTGTGCAGATGAACACATAGATATGCATGAGTACTCATTAAGATGTATCACGCACTGAATAATGTTCATAGCTCTAAAGTTTGCACATGATTTCTTAATGTGATCATCTTCCCATTCATCTTCATTCGGTGATAAAACATGAGGACCTTTGTCTATCACTTTCCAAGTGTCATAGTCCTGTGCTAGCACGAACAAAATCATTTTGTTTTTCCAATAGGGATAGTTAGTCCCATCAAAGAAGGGTGGTCTATGTATCGAATGTCCCTCGGGAAGCATTCCCTTGTTGACCATACCAAGAGATCTTTTCTCTACAACCGTGAGGTTGTCCTAAATTCAGAGACCCGCTCTGATACCAGATTGTCGTCCCTAGGTTCTCGTATGGATAAAAGGGGGGGTTGAATTATCCCCGCCAAGTGCAATGGTAGTTTTAAAAATTTAACGCAATGGAATAAAATTAACTACCAACTCAAGATATGAAAGGATTAAAATATCAAACTAGTTCCCTCAACCTCTCCGTTCTCACACGATCGAGATGATAATAGTAATCAAGCAGACCACAAACACACAGATGCGAGACAGATTTTTTAGGTGGTTCGGGACCACGACGGGCTCCCTACGTCCACCCCTCACCAAACCAGTGAGGATCCACTCGCTTCACATGAAGCGCACGGAGCTTTCGCTCCAAGAGACACGGAGACGTCGTCTCCTACACGATCCTACCACGGATCAATAGTCACACACACTAGCCGCAACACCAGCGGCACAAGAATACCACATGCACACAATCATGAACAAAAGTTTTGTCAACATTAAACCTAAATCATCAAACACACTTAGGGGTCTAACAAAAATGAGACGTAATATGGTGGCGAGAAGGGTCGAATCCACAGGGAAGAAGAGATTTTTAAAGTTAAAAACCTTAGAATCCTTTGGAAAATATTTGTGATTTGATTGCTTGAAGAAAAGTGATGAAACAACAAACGGTTCTAACAATTAATTAAAAATGCCTATGATTATGAGCCTATGCTATAGAAAATAATTGCATAAAGTGGAAAAGAAGAGATAGAAGAAGGAAGAAGAGAGGGAAGATGAACAAGATCTTGATCAAATGAACACTTCTTTCATTAACTTAAAGAAAGGAGTACATGAAATGCAAGATAAGCTTTCAATAAAAATGTGATGAGATTACAATAAAGTAAAATGAAATAAAAGTAATAAAAATAAGAGGAGCATGAGGTGTGAAGATGGTAGCAGCAATGGTGATGATGGCGCCGTCCTCTCTTGGCCTTGGATCACGAACCACCACGCGAGGATGTCGTCTACACCGGGAGGAAGTTGCCTTCACCTATGGGGCCGCCCTTTGAGGATGCTGCAAGAGGAATTAGAGGATGACGAAGAAGAAGAAGTTGAAGAGGGTGAAGAGAGGAAGAACATTTGTGAAGATCACAGAGGGAGAAAAAGACAGGAAGAGGGGGGAAACATGTGAAGAACAATGGGGTGCTGGTACGAATGAACAGTAAATGTGAAAGACACACTGTAGCAACCCTGATAAAAACAAGATTTTTAAATAAATCAAATTAAAATGAAAGATAAATAATTAAATGACAAAGAGCCTAAATGAGTGAATCATTGATCAAGAGGAAAATAATGCCTTTTATCAGGGCGCTGATTCAAAAAGAAACGCCTCTGTATAAGGTGTTAATTTAAAAGGGACGCCAAGACAATAGGGCATCAAATTTCAAACGACGGAAAAAATAAAATTAAGGAAGGGAAATGAAACGCCCTCTACGTGGGCGCGTTTACATAAGTAACGACGCTCGACAAGGCGTCAATTTAAATTCGACGCCCTCGCTTAAGACGTTAATTCAGTTCGAGTTTCGTTCGACCCCGGAGTCTATCCAGGGCAAGTTATGGATAATTACGTCCAAGGTGGAATATGGTAAGGACTCTGTCATGGAAGTATTACTTCCAATACAACTCTAACCCTATTAGGATCCCCAAAATCCTATAAATACGCTCTTGATCGACCCAGATCGCTATTTTGTGATTTGAGCTATCGTTCTGCTGAAAGGAGAGGTTTTGTTCTTCTTATTATTTCCTTCAAACCACAGGAGCATGAGGATTCTAATGCTTCTTTGTTTTCTTCTATCACAGACTGAGGAGCTCCTGTCTTCCTTAAAGAACGAGGGTTCTTCATTCGTGGGTAGATTACCTGTCGAGTTTTCCTATCAAACGTGAAGAACCGGTAAGTTCTTCTTCATCCTTTGACATCAACCGTATACTATGAAGGCTAATTAGTCCTCTTCTCGTTTTCTCTCACAGCCCAACACCCGTGAAAGGGGGAAGTTTTCCTCTATTTTTCTTTTGTAACGGCTGTTTCTCCTCTGTTGATGTCTCTGCTTCTGCATTAGAAACAGAGCATCGGATTCTCATCAAGTCCTTCACGTTACTTCAACAGATCACCAGTTGATAATCATCAGGTAGGTGTTCTCAAGGAACGTAGCCCAAATTAATTTAAGATCCTTAATAAAATCATATGTTATCCATGCATATAGTTTCATCGTGGTTTTAAGTGTTTTCTGTAAAATTTTGAAAGAAGCGACCCTGACAAGGGCGCTATTTATTGTTTTGACGCCCTGCCCAGAAGTCGTCAATTACATGTAATTAATAAATAACCATGCTTAAAATTTAATATCTATGTAACCATGAATCTAATATATTGCATGAGTATACCTGTAAAATCCTACTATTTTTCCTGTCATGATCATGTACCCTCTTTCTTGAAATTTTATTATATGAAAATTGATAAATTCTTGAATTCACGACCTTGTCTAGGTCGTCTATTATTGAACTGACGCCCCAGACCAGGGCGCTAGTTGACAAGTAACGCCCCTGTCCAGGGCGCGTTTTTGTAAAAAATCCAGAATATTGATTTTCTGCAGAATAGAAATATTGAAGGGACGACTAATATATACGTCATCAAATTGTGAATAAACGCCCCTGAGTAAGGCGTTAATTGAATAATTAATGACTTAGCTTAAGTCGCTATTTTCTATATTACTGTTTTTTACTGATTACTGTCACCGAAGGGTTTTATATATATATATATGTAATCGGCACTATATTCCGTTCCGTGAATATAGTCACACGTTTCATGATGATTTATCGTTTACCCACTAATTCTCATTGACATACAAGCTCTCCATTGGACATTCCGTTCCTTTGGACTAGCGAGTTAGTCATACAGACCTCCATAAGACTCCTCGAGCCTTGGATTCCCTCAAGGCCGACTGAGCTGGTTGTACCATAAAACCCCGTTACACTATTTTGCCATGTCACTCTATAGAAACATGGTATACCGGCCCTCATGTTATGCAAAGTGTGTATCATGAGAATTTTCTTAATGGGATGAGGTTATCATGCCATTTGATGCTGTTCTTGTAACCCCAATTCTATATTCACATTGATGTGATGTTCTTGTAAACCCCAATTCTATATTCAACATGATGTTCTTGTGGACTTCAATTCTATATTAAGAATGAGGACGTCTTGCCATTGATGTGCGGTTCATGTGGACCTCAATTCTATATAAAGAATGTCCATACTTATTGATCTTGGTACCCAAGTTAGGGAACCAATTCCACCTAGTTTTATCAATAATCGTGTTTGTACCGTTGCTATCGTCATTCTATGTCAAGTGTCATATTTTTGGACTCTATTCTTTCAAAGTCTATCCTATATGTCTATAAGCTTTATCCTTGAAATTCCATATTGGCTATATACAAAAGTGGATGTTAAAATATATGATTAATGCCTGCGCATATAGGGCCCGATCTGGTCCTGGGAGGAGCACCCGAAAGTACTTATGCCCATGGGAGTTGATTGATCACGGTATTGGCATTATACCAAAGTGCATGACTAGCTTGATTGAACATTCCACAAATCTTGTACTTGTACTTGACTTGATATTACATGACTTGCGTGGCCCGAGAAAGGGTAATTGTATACTTGCTTGACTTGAAACAAAATAGCCAAATTCTAACATGACATGATGAGTTTACTTGCTTGAGTATCTTGATATCTTTTGATATAAGTTCTTGAAAGTTCATGACTAGTTCTTCTTGCTATCGTATTGTTATACACTCTCTCTATCTTGTCGTTTTATGCGAGCATGCATAGCTATAGTGCATTCATGGAAGATGTAATTACTTAAACCCATTGCTAGTTTTTGAGATATAATTTCCTACTGAGCGTTCGCTCACTCAGTGTTTCCCTACGTTTCAGGTAAGTCCGACGATGAGGGAACTCAATCTGAAGGGGATGGTCAAGAGTGAAAGAGTTAGAGCTACTCAAGCATCAATTAGTCCTGTCTTTTCTCTATTTTTCTTGAGTCAAGCATTGTATTTTATTTTATTGAGTCTAGTATTTGCAAGGGTTTGTAATAGACATATTCTTATTAAAGGAATTAATGGATTGGGTTATCTTTATATTTGCGCACTCTGTCTTTGTGTCGAATACACTACTACTCTGATTGACATGATTGATATAAACTCGTCGCGCATCTCCGGGTACCTTCCGCGCTCGGGGCGTGACAGTTTTTGTGGTATCAGAGCCTAGGGTATTCAATTCCTAGGAAAACCCAAGTCCAAGGATAGGTTTAACCATTAACCAGCGAGATTGGGTATAACCTAGGGTTGAGTTAATATAAAAACTTAAAAGCCCTTAACGCGAGTATATACTAATATAGTTATTGTAATTGTAGGATAATGGCTACCGAATGTGCTCAGTGGCGCAACATGCAGCGTACACTCCAAGGCATGACCCAAGTGCTGCAACAAGTAGCACAGGGAGGTGCACAACGAGCCGAAAGTCTCCACCAAGTCTTCAAGAACATGAACCCTCCCAAATTCATGGGTTCTACTGATCCGGACGACGCAGAGCACTGGATCAGGGAGATGGAGCGTATATTTCGTGTTATGCAGTGCACGGATCAAGATAAAGTCTTATTAGCTACCTTTCAGTTAGAAAGGGACGGCCGATGCTGGTGGGAATCAATAGAAGCTACTTTAAATCAAGACCAAATTACTTGGGAGGAATTTGTTGAACATTTCAACAATAAATATTTTTCAGACCGAGTCCAAGAAAAGAAAGCTACCGAATTTGCCGCACTCAAGCAACGGTCATTATCGGTGGCGGAGTACGAGGCACAATTCTCTAGATTGTCTCGGTATGCTAAGCACTTAGTTAGCACCGAGAAGATGAAAGCTAGGAGGTTCCTAAATGGGCTCAGGCCCCAATATATTACCCAGCTGGCACCAATGGATATTCAGGTCTACTCAGAGATAGTACGCCGAGCTCAACTGTTAGAAGATGCCACGGAGCTATCAGATAGAATCCGTGGGAAGGATAAGAAGGAACAAGTTACAAGTTCGGGTTCCTTTGAACCCAACTTCAAGAAGAGGCCTAGCACTGGAGGTACTTCCTCTCAAGACCAAAAATTTAAGAAGACCAAGCCATTCTCTATCACTACTACACCTTCGAATATAAAATGCAAGCATTGTGACAAGGCTGGTCATAAAGCCGAAGAGTGCTGGAGGAAACTTGGAGCATGTCTCCGTTGTGGGAGCCGTGAGCATCGGATTCCCGATTGCCCATTACTTAATGATCAAACCGGTGACGGAAAGTGCCCGGTAACCAAGAACGCTCGTCTTCACGCAATTAAGGAGACCGAAGAAGAAGAAGGCGGACTAGTAGAAGGTACACTGAAAGTTTGTTCCAAGTTTGCACATGTCTTATTTGATGCAGGTGCATCACATTCTTTTATTTCCAAGAAGTTTGCTAAACCACTACCTATGGAACCGGAATGGATGAAAATAATTTTATCTACTCCTCTCGGAAACGAAACCGATATTACTCACCATTATCAAAACTGTGAAGTCTTGGTAAAAGGAAGAAATCTTCCTATCAATCTCATATGTTTAGATCTAAAGGAGTATGATGTCATACTGGGAGCGGATTGGTTATCCAAATACCAGGCAACAGTCGATTGCCATAACAGCAAAGTTACCTTCAGAAACTTTCCAGAACTAGTCTATTCTAGCCCCAAGAGTTGGAGCGAGTCACCTCTTATTTCGGCTCTCCGAGCTAGCAAGCTAATAAGAAAAGGATGTGTATCTTTCCTTGCATTTGTCATGATTAAGGAGGGTAAGGAAACTAAGATAGAAGATATCCCAGTGGTGCAAGAATTTCCGATGTGTTTCCGGAAGATCTTCCTGGATTACCCCCACAAAGAGAAGTGGCCTTCACCATCGACTTAGTCCCTGGTGCTGGTCCAGTTTCTAAGGCACTTTATAGAATGTCCCCTGCCGAACTCAAGGAGTTAAAGGAGCAATTGATGGAACTTCTTAAGAAAGGATTCATTAGACCGAGTACTTCCCCGTGGGGAGCGCCTGTATTATTTGTAAAGAAGAAGGATGGATCCATGAGACTATGCATCGACTATCGACAGTTGAATCATCTCACTATCAAGAACAAGTATCCACTGCCGAGAATCGATGAGTTATTTGATTAAATATCTGGATCCAAGTACTTTTCCAAGATTGATCTCAGGTCAGGATATCACCAACTAAGGATCAAGGATGATGACATTCATAAGACCGCATTCAGAAGCAGGTATGGCCATTATGAGTTTGTTGTTATACCTTTTGGACTAACAAATGCCCCTGCTGCCTTTATACAGTTAATGAATAGTATATTCAGACCTTATTTAGATCAATTCGTGGTGGTCTTTATTGATGATATATTGATTTATTCCAAGACCAAGGAAGAGCATGAGGAGCACTTAAGGATTGCATTACAAATATTAATGGCAAACCAATTATATGCAAAACTCAGCAAGTGTGAATTCTGGCTTGAGGAAGTGACTTTTCTTGGACATGTTATATCAAAGGATGGGTTATCAGTAGATCCATCAAAAGTTGAAGCTGTAAGAAACTGGGAAAGACCAACCAATGCTAGCGAGATCCGAAGTTTCTTAGGTCTTGCTGGCTATTACAGGCGATTCATCAAAGATTTCTCTAAGATCGCCATATCACTTACGAGGTTAACTCGCAAGGAGATCCGTTATGAATGGAGTGAGGAATGTGAAAGAAGCTTCCAAACTCTCAAGGATCATCTTACTACAGCTTCTGTCTTAGCTTTACCAATGGAAGGAGAGAGATTCGAGGTATACAATGATGCTTCTGGCATTGGCCTCGGATGTGTTCTAATGCAACAAGGAAAGGTTATAGCTTATTCTTCTCGTCAATTGAAGAAACATGAAGGGAACTACCCCGTCCATGACTTAGAATTGGCCACGGTGGTATTTGCACTCAAAATATGGAGACATTATCTTTATGGAGTACAGTTTACTGTATACTCTGATCACAAGAGTCTCAAGTATCTCTTTTCACAAAAGGAACTAAATATGAGGCAAAGACGTTGGCTGGAATATCTCAAGGACTTCGACTGCAATATACAATATCATCCCGGAAAGGGTAACCATGTAGCAGATGCCCTTAGTCGAAAGCCGAGAGCACTATTAGCCAAATGTATGATTCAAGAATGGAAATTGCTGAAGCAATTCTCTGAACTCAATATAAGCATAGACACAGACTTTCAATGTGTCACATTATCTCATATAAGCATTAGTCCAGACCTATTAACTGAAACACAAGCACTTCAGGATGATGACCCAATATTAGAGGAAATCAAGGGCAGATTGGAAGGACAATCTGATTTCCAAATAACTTGTGAAGGAAGATTAATGTTCAGGAATAGAATTTGCATACCGGATTGCCCCGAGTTAAAGAAGAAAATCTTAGATGAAGCTCATAGATCAAGGTACACGATTCATCCTGGATCTACCAAAATGTACCAAGATGTGAAAAGAAATTTTTGGTGGCCCAACATGAAAAGGGAAATAGCAGACTATGTATCACGCTGTCTCACTTGCCAACAGGTCAAGGCGGAATACCAAAAGCCTGCTGGAAAGTTACATCCTCTAGATATTCTCAAATGGAAGTGGGAGAATATTAGCATGGATTTCATTATGGGTTTATCTAAATCAAAAGGAGGACATGATGGAATATGGGTTATTATTGACCGATTGACTAAATCGGCGTATTTCTTGCCAATAAAGAGCCGATGGTCAGTTGATGTTTTGGCTGCATTATACATCAAGGAAATAGTCAGATTACATGGTATTCCTGTTTCAATCGTGTCTGACAGGGATCCCCGTTTTACTTCTCATTTTTGGAAAGGACTACAACATTCGTTGGGAACAAGGCTTAACTTTAGTACAGCTTTTCATCCTCAAACGGATGGTCAGACCGAGAGAACTAATCAGGTGGTTGAAGATATGCTCAGAGCTTGCATCATTGATTTCGATGGAAGCTGGCATGATCACTTGCCGTTGGTAGAATTTGCATATAATAATAGCTACCAGGCAAGTATACAAATGGCACATTTCGAAGCTTTATACGGAAGGAGTTGCCGATCACCCTTATGCTGGGACGAAGTTGGAGAGAAACAACTGCTGGGTCCAGACATGGTGAGGGTTACCACTGAAAGAATACAAATGATTAGAGAAAGACTGCACGTTGCTCAGTCTAGGCAAATGGCTTATGCCAATACAAGAAGGAGAGATCTTGAATTCCAAGTTGGAGATCATGTATTTCTCAAGATATCACCTGGACGTGGCATACGGAGATTTGGTGTTAAGGGTAAGCTTACACCAAGATTCATCGGACCTTTCGAGATACTAGAACAAGTTGGCGAGGTTGCTTATCGCATCGCATTGCCTCCTCAATTATTCGATGTACATAATGTATTCCACATATCTATGTTGAAGAAGTATGTGCACGATCCATCACATATTATTGAACATGGAGACTTAGTTATCCAGAAGGATCTCACATATGAACAGAAGCCCATAAGGATACTAGATCGTGAAGTACGTACTCTAAGGAATAAGGTTATTCCAATGCTTAAGGTACAATGGAATAAGAACTCCGAACATGAAGCTACATGGGAGACCGAGGAATCCATGAGGAAGCGATTTCCAGAATTATTTTAAGGTATATACTCTACGCTCTCCACTTATATATATATACTATTGAATTTGGGGACCAAATTCTTTTAAGTGGGGGAGGGTGTAGCAACCCTGATAAAAACAAGATTTTTAAATAAATCAAATTAAAATGAAAGATAAATAATTAAATGACAAAGAGCCTAAATGAGTGAATCATTGATCAAGAGGAAAATAACGCCTTTTATCAGGGCGCTGATTCAAAAAGAAACGCCTCTGTATAAGGCGTTAATTTAAAAGGGACGCCTAGACAATAGGGCGTCAAATTTCAAACGACGGGAAAAATAAAATTAAGGAAGGGAAATGAAACGCCCTCTACGTGGGCGCGTTTACATAAGTAACGACGCTCGACAAGGCGTCAATTTAAATTCGACGCCCTCGCTTAAGACGTTAATTCAGTTCGAGTTTCGTTCGACCCAAGAGTCTATCTAGGGCAAGTTATGGATAACTACGTCCAAGGTGGAATATGGTAAGGACTCTGTCATGGAAGTATTACTTCCAATACAACTCTAACCCTATTAGGATCCCCAAAATCCTATAAATACGCTCCTGATCGACCCAGATCGCTATTTGGCGATTTGAGCTATCGTTCTACTGAAAGGAGAGGTTTTGTTCTTCTTATTGTTTCCTTCAAACCACAGGAGAATGAGGATTCTAATGCTTCTTCGTTTTCTTCTATCACAGATTGAGGAGCTCCTGTCTTCCTTAAAGAACGAGGGTTCTTCATTCGTGGGTAGATTACCTGTCGAGTTTTCCTATCAAACGTGAAGAACCGGTAAGTTCTTCTTCATCCTTTGACATCAACCGTATACTATGAAGGCTAATTAGTCCTCTTCTCGTTTTCTCTCACAGCCCAACACCCGTGAAAGGGGGAAGTTTTCCTCTATTTTTCTTTTGCAACGGCTGTTTCTCCTCTGTTGCTGTCTTTGCTTCTGCATTAGAAACAGAGCATCGGATTCTCATCAAGTCCTTCACGTTACTTCAACAGATCACCAGTTGATAATCATCAGGTAGGTGTTCTCAAGGAACGTAGCCCAAATTAATTTAAGATCCTTAATAAAATCATATGTTATCCATGCATATAGTTTCATCGTGGTTTTAAGTGTTTTATGTAAAATATTGAAAGAAGCGACCTTGACAAGGGCGTTAATTATTGTTTTGACGCCCTGCCCAGAAGTCGTCAATTACATGTAATTAATAAATAACCATGTTTAAAATTTAATATCTATGTAACCATGAATCTAATATATTGCATGAGTATACCTGTGAAATCCTGTTATTTTTCCTGTCATGATCATGTACCCTCTTTCCTGAAATTTTATTATATGAAAATTGGTAAATTCTTGAATTCACGACCTTGTCTAGGTCGTCTATTATTGAACTGACGCCCCAGACCAGGGCGCTAGTTGACAACTAACGCCCCTGTCCAGGGCGTGTTTTTGTAAAAATTCCAGAATATTGATTTTCTGCAGAATAGAAATATTGATGGGACGACTAATATATACGTCGTCAAATTGTGAATAAACGCCCCTGAGTAAGGCGTTAATTGAATAATTAATGACTTAGCTTAAGTCACTATTTTCTGTATTACTATTTTTTACTGATTACTGTCACCGAAGGGTTTTATATATATATATATATATATATATATATATATATATATATATATATATGTAATCGGCACTATATTCCGTTCCGTGAATATAGTCCCACGTTTCATGATGATTTATCGTTTACCCACTAATTCTCATTGACATACAAGCTCTCCATTGGACATTCCATTCCTTTGGACTAGCGAGTTAGTCATAGAGACCTCCATAAGACTCCTCGAGCCTTGGATTCCCTCAAGGCCGACTGAGCTGGTTGTACCATAAAAACCCATTACACTATTTTGCCATGTCACTCTATAGAAATATGGTATACCGGCGCTCATGTTATGCAAAGTGTGTATCATGAGAATTTTCTTAATGGGATGAGGTTATCATGCCATTTGATGTTGTTCTTGTAAACCCCAATTCTATATCCACATTGATGTGATGTTCTTGTAAACCCCAATTCTATATTCAACATGATGTTCTTGTGGACCTCAATTCTATATTAAGAATGAGGACGTCTTGCCATTGATGTGCGGTTCATGTGGACCTCGATTCTATATAAAGAATGTCCATACTTATTGATCTTGGTACCCAAGTTAGGGAACCAATTCCACCTAGTTTTATCAATAATCGTGTTTGTACCGTTGCTATCGTCATTCTATATCAAGTGTCATATTTTTGGACTCTATTCTTTCAAAGTCTATCCTATATGTCTATAAGCTTTATCCTTGAAATTTCATATTGGCTATATACAAAAGTGGATGTTAAAATACATGATTAATGCCTGCGCATATAGGGCCCGATCTGGTCCTGGGAGGAGCACCCGAAAGTACTTGTGCCCATGGGAGTTGATTGATCACGGTATTTGTAATATCCCGGACCTTTCGGATCCTTCTTCATGGGTCCCGGATCTAGTTTTCGGAGTGTCCGGCTCCGTTGTGTCCGAAATTTCGTTTCGGACATCTTTCGTGTTCGGATCGGCGCGATCCGGAGTCGTTTCGGAGGCCCGGAGGCGTTCCGCGGCTTTTTCCGCGAGTGTTTTCCGATTCCCGGTGTGTGTTTCGGCTTTTCTCTTCGGACGCTCGTTGCGGGTGAACCGGGCTGTTCACACGGACACGAGTGGTACCGTTGCGATCGGTGCGTTCCGAGGATCGCGGGGGTGTGATTTCCTAATTTTTGGAATTTTACGGATTTTCCGGGTTTTTCTATAAAACCCTTTTTCTTTTCTCTCTCCCCCACCATCTTCTTCTTCCTCTCTTCTTCTTCCTCCTTCCTCCTCCACCGTGTCTCCCTCCCTCTCCCTCTCTTCCTCCCGGTTGGCCACGGCGAGCTCCCCTCCGGCTGCAGACGGCGGCGGGGCGACGGCGCGGTGACGTGGGCGGCGGCGAGGCGGTCGTGGGGGCGTGCGGCGAGCGTGGGAAGCTTAAGGAAGAACGAGGGTTTTCAAGCGTTCTTCGCGATTCGTGGACGATCCGGCGGAGCATTCGCTCCATTGAGGTAGGGTGACGTTCCCTAGCTCTTCGCCGTTCTTTTCCGTGGTTTGTAGGCCGCGGGGAGGCCGAGAGAGGCATGTTTGGGCGTTTTTGGGGTTTTTCCATGTTTTGGGGTGAGCCGCCCGATCTATGGTTTTAGCCCATGATTCTATGTTTTGGTGGCTTAGATGCATGCTAGGGGTCCCCAGGGGTCTTCCCCCTTGTTTTCCCCCTCTCCGGTGGAGGTACGGGGGCGTGGTTGGTGTTTTTGGGGTTTTCCCGCCGTAGCGTGCTCTGGGGCAAGCGACGGTCACTCCAGTGACCGTCACATGCTTGTAACGCCCCTAGAGGGGTGCGTTACTTCCCTGGGTGTTGGCCTTTGGGGTCGAGGGCTGTAACGGTCCTGCGACTGGCCGCCGTTTGCTAGTGACGCCCCTGGGCTGGGCCGTCACATGCTTTTGACCGTTGGGGGTCAGGCCATGTAACGCACCGAGATAGGCGCGTTACATGCGTGTAACGCACTGGGGCAGGAGCGTTACTTCCTGTTGTCCCCCATGTGGATGGGCCAAGCGACGCGCTGGGGCAGGCGCGTCACTTCCCTTTCCATCCCGAGCGTGAGGGCCATGCGACGCGCTGGTCTAGGCGCGTCACATGCGAGTAACGCACTGAGCCCGACGCGTTGCTTGCAAGCGACGCGCCAGGGTAAGCGCGTTACTTTCCCTGTGGTTTTGGAGGGTGTGGGGCGCCGTGTGACGGCCTGTCTCAGGCGCGTTACTTTCAAGCGACGCACTGGAGCAGGCGCGTCACTTCCCCTACCCCTCTGGCCGTGTGACGGTCTGCCTTAGACCGCCATTTGTAAGTGACGGCCCTAGAGTGGACCGCCATTTGGCTGTGACGGTCCAGGGTCGGACCGCCACTTCCTGTGTTGCCCCATGAGGGTGGCAACCTCGCTTTTCTCCGACCGTGGTCTCCGTGCGACGGGACTAGTGCGTGGGGTGATTCCCACACGTTGTCGGGCTTGGGCGTTGTTTTCCGTAACTTGAGAGTCTACTCCTTCAGTGACCCTCCACTAGTCGTAGCCTACTAGTACGCGTGTGCTAGTCGCACCAGGGAGTGGTGTACGGGCTGACCTTTAGAGACGGTTTGTGGACCGGTTACCGTTGGGCCCCACGTCTTGCAGCCAGAGTCCGGCTGAGGGGAAAACCGGTCAGAGGGCCAGACCAGGGACGCGCGGTCTGTGTGTGCACACGTGGTTGGGGGCGGTTGGACCCACGTCGACGGGCGTGACCCCAGCTAGTCACTTGTTGTGGTTACTTGTACGGTGTTTGCGCCTCGGGTAGGACCTACCATGTCAGGCGGTTCACCTGCGGTGCGGTGTAAGACGTCAGGGGACGCTACCGGCTGTGCTTCTAGTGGGTGGTACTCCTGTCGAGTACGGAGTGTCAGACTGTCAGTCGTGTGTTTCCGACCTTCGGGTTTTGACGGTTCGACCGTTGAGTTTCGGTCTTCTCGTACCGTGGCACGTGTGTCGGTTTGCGTGCCGTTAGGGTCTAGTTCTGTAGAGTACAGGGCTTTCCTTTCCGAGGTACCTTCCTACCGCTAGGGTAGTGGTTTCTCGTTTTACGAGGTAGGGTTCGAGTGATCCCTACTGAGTCTTGTTCCGAGACTCATTCCCTGCGTGTTTTCACCGTGTTTCAGGTGAGGCGCCACCTTCGGGGAGCGTGTCAGGAGCGCAGCGGAAGCGTGGTGCGGGTGCCCAGAGGTAGTGCCAGAGGTCAGAGCCGGGGGATGCCCCGTGTAGCTGTACTTTTCTTTCTTGTCACTGTACTAGTCGTGGACTACTGTTGCTGTTGTTGTTATTTTATTGTGGACCATGTAAAATGTTAATTCATTTCCTGCTTAATATCATAACTGTTTAATTTCTGCAATTATTTGTGATGCTTGTGTAGTTTCCACACCATCCTTTTAACCCTTCCGAGTCTTCGGGCTCGTGGGTGGCGGTGCGAGTCTCGGGTTATCGGGCCTTCCCGGTAATCGGATTCTCGGGTCGTTACAGCTGGTATCAGAGCGCGGTTGTGGAATTACATGGGAATTATAGGTAATTGTATTGGTCCACTAGTCCACAACGATGATGTACATGTGACGCTGGCATGGGGCACCGCGTGTTTTATTCTGACCTTCCGTTTCTGAGTTTTCTGTCTTGTGCTTCAGGAGCGAGGATGGCGCCGAGGAGGAGTTCTCGCTCTCAGCAGGGGCAGTCGGCTGGAGGTCAGGAGATCCAGCAGGGGGTCCAGAGGGACCAGGAGGAGCATAGCAGAGTTCCGGGAGCTACCGAGGCCGCGGATGCTGCGAGGGCTCCGGGGGCCGAGGGTTTTCTCCGTGGCATGTACCATCTCATGGCTCAGCAGTTCGGCGGAGAGGCCGGTGAGGGCTCGTCAGTCAGGGGTGGGCCAGGCCGAGCAGTGAGGGATTTCATGCAGTTCCATCCACCTTACTTTAGCGGCCAGGCAGACCCTGATGCGGCTCGTGATTGGCTTGATGAGATGGAGCGGGTGTTCAGTTCTGCGAAGAGTGCTGTCGAGGACAGAGTGGTGTTGGCCTACAACCAGTTGCAGGGTACGGCTCGGAGGTGGTGGTCTTCCGAGTGGAAGACGTCCTTTCAGCTTCGTCCGCTTGAGCAGATCGAGTGGGATGACTTTGTCAGTGCTTTCGAGCGTACGTACTGTCCAGATATTGTTGCTACGCAGCGGATGCGGGAGTTTCTGGAGCTGGTGCAGGGTGACATGTCCGTGTTGCAGTACAGGGCCCGATTTGTCGAGCTGGGTCGGTACGCACCTCATATCATGGAGCATGAGAGGGTGAGGACGACGCAGTTTGTGCAGGGCTTGAGGCTGGAGCTGAGGCACCATCTGATCGCGAATGGGGCCACTGATCTCGAGACGGCGTCTCGTGTTGCGATTTCCTTGGAGATGGATATGCAGAGGACTCGAGGACCGATCAGCCAGGGGCAGTCTGTGTCAGGTCGCAGCCAGCAGTCGGCTACTCAGCAGCAGGGTTTCTTTCAGTCTGCGTCGGGTGGTTCAGGAGTACCGGCATCGGCAGCTTCGGTGACAGGATCTGCGTCCTTTGGCACGAAGGTCAAAAAGTTCTTCAAGAGAGGGTTCGGCAAGAAGAAGTCCAGGGATCAGGGGCAGGCTTCATCGGGCAGTGTGCAGCAGCCGTTTCCTTTGCAGCGACAGGGATCGGTGGGTGGATCGCGAGGACCTTGTCCACGGTGTAGTGGGACCCACCCAGGCAGGCAGTGCACGGCGCCGATCATCTGTTTTCGGTGTGACCAGCCAGGGCACATGGCGCGTGACTGTCCTCAGAGGCCGCCGCAGCAGCAGGTTTCCCAGCAGCAGCAGCAGCAGGGACAGTATCCGCCGCTACCCAGGTCAGCTAGTGTGGGAGGCAGGCAGAGAGCTCGTGGCCAGATCACGCACTTGACCAGGGCAGAGGCAATGGCGTCGCAGCTCGTGGAAGGTACCGTTCAGATTTTGGGTTGTGCGGCTCGGGTTTTATTTGATTCTGGCGCGTCTCATTCGTTCATTTCGGAGGATTTCGCGTCGAGCGTCGAGGAGCCGGTGACCCAGTTGTCCTGTGATTTGGCTGTGGAGTTGCCTTCGGGTGACTTTATGGTCACTCCGTATTGCTTCGACCAGGTTCCGGTGTGGATCGATGGGCGGAGTATGCCAGGCAGGTTGTATGCGTTGCAGCTTCGGGATTACGACGTGATTCTAGGCATGGATTGGCTCGAGACTCATGGAGCGGTGGTGGATTGTGGGATGAAGAGGGTCTACTTCCAACATCCGAGCAAGAGGACCTTCTATTTCCAAGGTATCCGTTCCGCCTCTTCTCGATTTCTTATCTCTGCTATTCGAGCCCGTCGATTGCTTGATTCAGGTTGTCAGGGTTTTCTCGCGTCTGTGGTTGTGTCTGACCGGATGGAGCCGAATGTCGAGGACATTGCGGTGGTGTGCGAGTTTCCCGATGTTTTTCCTGAGGAGTTGCCTGGATTACCTCCCCAGCGGGAGATCGATTTCGTGATCGAGGTTGTACCTGGTACGGGACCTTTGGCGAAGGCTCCCTACCGTATGGCCCCCGCGGAGTTGAGGGAGTTGAGGGCGCAGTTGCAGGAACTGTTGGCCAAGGGGTACATTCGTCCGAGCTTTTCCCCTTGGGGTGCGCCCGTGTTGTTTGTGAAGAAGAAGGACGGTAGTCTGCGGTTGTGCATTGACTATCGGCAGCTGAATGAAGTGACCATTAAGAACAAGTATCCATTGCCGCGGATTGATGACTTGTTCGACCAGCTGCAGTCCGCGCGAGTGTTCTCGCGGATTGATTTGCGGTCCGGTTACTATCAGCTGAGAATTCGCGAGTCCGATGTGGAGAAGACTGCGTTCAGTACGAGGTACGGGCATTATGAGTTTCTGGTGATGCCGTTTGGGCTCACCAATGCCCCAGCAGCCTTCATGGACTTGATGCAGAGGGTGTTCCACCCGTATTTGGACCAGTTCGTGGTCATTTTCGTGGATGACATCCTTGTTTATTCGCGGTCTGCTGAGGAGCATGCGTACCATTTGGGTGTGGTGCTGCAGACGTTGCGAGATCACCAGTTGTATGCGAAGCTCAGCAAGTGCGAGTTTTGGCTCAGTGAGGTGCACTTTCTGGGGCACGTGATTTCTGGTGATGGCATTTCCGTGGATCCCGCCAAGGTCGAGGCTGTGATGCAATGGCCGAGGCCGAGGTCGGTGACGGAGATCCGGAGTTTCTTGGGGCTTGCGGGTTATTATCGCCGGTTTATCCAGGATTTTTCCCGCATTGCGACCCCGATGACGAGGCTCACGCGGAAGGATGTGCCTTTCGTCTGGTCCGAGGAGTGTGAGCAGAGCTTTAGGGAACTGAAGAGATTGCTCACCTCGGCTCCGGTGTTGGTTTTGCCTTCTGGATCGGGAGGTTTTGTGGTGTGTACAGATGCTTCCGGCGTCGGATTGGGTGCTGTTCTGATGCAGCATGGTAGAGTGGTGGCTTATGCATCTCGGCAGCTAAAGCCCCATGAGGAGAACTACCCTACCCATGACCTTGAGTTGGCGGCAGTGATCTTCGCGCTGAAGATCTGGAGGCATTATCTGTACGGTGAGAAGTTCGAGGTGTTCACTGACCATCAGAGTTTGAGGTATGTGTTCTCGCAGAGAGATCTGAACCTCAGACAGAGGCGTTGGATGGAGTTCATGAAGGACTATGACTTCACCCTGTCTTATCAGCCGGGCAGGATGAATGTCGTCGCCGATGCCTTGAGTAGGAAGGTTGCGGTCAGTACCTTGATGCTGAGGAAGTGGAGGCTCTGGGAACAGGTGCCCGAAGTATCTTTCAGGCTCAAGATTCCCCAGGAGCCAGGGTTGGCAGTGCTTGCGAGTCTGACTGTCACTCCTGCTATTCGTCGTCAGGTGACAGAGGCTCAGCATGCGGACCCTGAGTTGCCCCGGATTCTTGCGATGGCTGATGTGGAGCTCGGCGAGGACGGTGCTGCGAGGTTTCGTGGCAGGCTGTACGTCCCAGCGGAGGAGCAGGTTCGTCGTGCGGTGTTACGCGAGGCTCATGGGAGCAGGTACACTGTGCACCCGGGTGCGACGAAGATGTATCGGAACTTGCGGAGGCAGTTCTGGTGGCCTGGCATGAAGAGAGATGTGGCCGAGTTTGTGGCCAGGTGCCTGATCTGTCAGCAGGTGAAGGCAGAGCATCAGCGACCAGGCGGTACTCTCCAGCCCTTGGATGTTCCTGCTTGGAAGTGGGACCATGTGACCACGGATTTTGTGGTGGGGTTGCCCAGAACCCCGAGTGGGCAGGACAGTATCTGGTTGCTGGTGGATCGGCTGACGAAGGTGACGCGGTTGCTACCGGTCAAAGTCAGCTGGAGCGTGCCTAAGTTGGCTCGTCTTTATGTGGAGCGGATCGTGCCGTTGCATGGGGTTCCCATTTCGATCGTGTCGGATCGGGATCCGCGCTTCACTTCTGGATTCTGGAGGAGTTTCCAGCGAGCTCTTGGCACGGAGTTGGCATTTAGCTCGGCGTATCATCCACAGTCAGATGGTCAGTCTGAGAGGACCATTCAGACTTTGGAGGACATGCTGAGATCCTGCTGCCTGGAGTGGCAGGGGAGTTGGATTCATCACCTACCGTTAGTGGAGTTTGCCTATAACAACAGCTTTCATTCGAGCATCGGCATGGCTCCTTATGAGGCATTGTATGGGCGTCCTTGTCGGACTCCACTTGATTGGTTTGAGGTGGGTGAGCGTGTTTTGACGGGACCGGAATTGGTGCAGCAATGTGTGGATGTTGTGCACCTGGTTCGTCAGAACATGTTGGCGGCCCAGAGTCGGCAGAAGAGCTATGCTGACCGTAGGCGGCAGCCCCTCGAGTTCGCCGTGGGCGATCATGTGTTCTTGAGAGTTTCTCCGATGAAGGGGGTGATGCGGTTTGGACGGCGTGGGAAGCTGAGTCCCCGCTATATTGGTCCTTTCGCGATTGTGGAGCGCATCGGTGAGGTTGCTTACCGGTTGCAGTTACCCTCTGAGTTGGCGTCGGTGCATGACGTGTTCCACGTCTCTATGTTGCGGAAGTATATGCCCGATGACTCTCATGTGCTCGAGTTTTCCGTTTGGCCTGAGGTGACTCCAGATCTTTCTCTCCCAGAGTTTCCGATCCGCGTGGAGGATAGGCGAGAGCAGCGCCTGCGGAACAAGGTCATTCCCTTGGTAAAGGTCGTGTGGCAACGACACTCTGGTGGTGAGGCTTCGTGGGAACGTGAGGACGAGATGCGTCAGCAGTTCCCGTACCTGTTTGAGTGAGTCTTCCTCTTCTTTCCCCTTGGGTTGTTCTCAATTTCGAGGACGAAATTCCTTAAGGGGGGAGGGCTGTAATATCCCGGACCTTTCGGATCCTTCTTCATGGGTCCCGGATCTAGTTTTCGGAGTGTCCGGCTCCGTTGTGTCCGAAATTTCGTTTCGGACATCTTTCGTGTTCGGATCGGCGCGATCCGGAGTCGTTTCGGAGGCCCGGAGGCGTTCCGCGGCTTTTTCCGCGTGTGTTTTCCGATTCCCGGTGTGTGTTTCGGCTTTTCTCTTCGGACGCTCGTTGCGGGTGAACCGGGCTGTTCACACGGACACGAGTGGTACCGTTGCGATCGGTGCGTTCCGAGGATCGCGGGGGTGTGATTTCCTAATTTTTGGAATTTTACGGATTTTCCGGGTTTTTCTATAAAACCCTTTTTCTTTTCTCTCTCCCCCACCATCTTCTTCTTCCTCTCTTCTTCTTCCTCCTTCCTCCTCCACCGTGTCTCCCTCCCTCTCCCTCTCTTCCTCCCGGTTGGCCACGGCGAGCTCCCCTCCGGCTGCAGACGGCGGCGGGGCGACGGCGCGGTGACGTGGGCGGCGGCGAGGCGGTCGTGGGGGCGTGCGGCGAGCGTGGGAAGCTTAAGGAAGAACGAGGGTTTTCAAGCGTTCTTCGCGATTCGTGGACGATCCGGCGGAGCATTCGCTCCATTGAGGTAGGGTGACGTTCCCTAGCTCTTCGCCGTTCTTTTCCGTGGTTTGTAGGCCGCGGGGAGGCCGAGAGAGGCATGTTTGGGCGTTTTTGGGGTTTTTCCATGTTTTGGGGTGAGCCGCCCGATCTATGGTTTTAGCCCATGATTCTATGTTTTGGTGGCTTAGATGCATGCTAGGGGTCCCCAGGGGTCTTCCCCCTTGTTTTCCCCCTCTCCGGTGGAGGTACGGGGGCGTGGTTGGTGTTTTTGGGGTTTTCCCGCCGTAGCGTGCTCTGGGGCAAGCGACGGTCACTCCAGTGACCGTCACATGCTTGTAACGCCCCTAGAGGGGTGCGTTACTTCCCTGGGTGTTGGCCTTTGGGGTCGAGGGCTGTAACGGTCCTGCGACTGGCCGCCGTTTGCTAGTGACGCCCCTGGGCTGGGCCGTCACATGCTTCGTTGGTTTGACCGTTGGGGGTCAGGCCATGTAACGCACCGAGATAGGCGCGTTACATGCGTGTAACGCACTGGGGCAGGAGCGTTACTTCCTGTTGTCCCCCATGTGGATGGGCCAAGCGACGCGCTGGGGCAGGCGCGTCACTTCCCTTTCCATCCCGAGCGTGAGGGCCATGCGACGCGCTGGTCTAGGCGCGTCACATGCGAGTAACGCACTGAGCCCGACGCGTTGCTTGCAAGCGACGCGCCAGGGTAAGCGCGTTACTTTCCCTGTGGTTTTGGAGGGTGTGGGGCGCCGTGTGACGGCCTGTCTCAGGCGCGTTACTTTCAAGCGACGCACTGGAGCAGGCGCGTCACTTCCCCTACCCCTCTGGCCGTGTGACGGTCTGCCTTAGACCGCCATTTGTAAGTGACGGCCCTAGAGTGGACCGCCATTTGGCTGTGACGGTCCAGGGTCGGACCGCCACTTCCTGTGTTGCCCCATGAGGGTGGCAACCTCGCTTTTCTCCGACCGTGGTCTCCGTGCGACGGGACTAGTGCGTGGGGTGATTCCCACACGTTGTCGGGCTTGGGCGTTGTTTTCCGTAACTTGAGAGTCTACTCCTTCAGTGACCCTCCACTAGTCGTAGCCTACTAGTACGCGTGTGCTAGTCGCACCAGGGAGTGGTGTACGGGCTGACCTTTAGAGACGGTTTGTGGACCGGTTACCGTTGGGCCCCACGTCTTGCAGCCAGAGTCCGGCTGAGGGGAAAACCGGTCAGAGGGCCAGACCAGGGACGCGCGGTCTGTGTGTGCACACGTGGTTGGGGGCGGTTGGACCCACGTCGACGGGCGTGACCCCAGCTAGTCACTTGTTGTGGTTACTTGTACGGTGTTTGCGCCTCGGGTAGGACCTACCATGTCAGGCGGTTCACCTGCGGTGCGGTGTAAGACGTCAGGGGACGCTACCGGCTGTGCTTCTAGTGGGTGGTACTCCTGTCGAGTACGGAGTGTCAGACTGTCAGTCGTGTGTTTCCGACCTTCGGGTTTTGACGGTTCGACCGTTGAGTTTCGGTCTTCTCGTACCGTGGCACGTGTGTCGGTTTGCGTGCCGTTAGGGTCTAGTTCTGTAGAGTACAGGGCTTTCCTTTCCGAGGTACCTTCCTACCGCTAGGGTAGTGGTTTCTCGTTTTACGAGGTAGGGTTCGAGTGATCCCTACTGAGTCTTGTTCCGAGACTCATTCCCTGCGTGTTTTCACCGTGTTTCAGGTGAGGCGCCACCTTCGGGGAGCGTGTCAGGAGCGCAGCGGAAGCGTGGTGCGGGTGCCCAGAGGTAGTGCCAGAGGTCAGAGCCGGGGGATGCCCCGTGTAGCTGTACTTTTCTTTCTTGTCACTGTACTAGTCGTTGACTACTGTTGCTGTTGTTGTTATTTTATTGTGGACCATGTAAAATGTTAATTCATTTCCTGCTTAATATCATAACTGTTTAATTTCTGCAATTATTTGTGATGCTTGTGTAGTTTCCACACCATCCTTTTAACCCTTCCGAGTCTTCGGGCTCGTGGGTGGCGGTGCGAGTCTCGGGTTATCGGGCCTTCCCGGTAATCGGATTCTCGGGTCGTTACAGTATTGGCATTATACCGAAGTGCATGACTAGCTTGATTGAACATTCCACAAATCTTGTACTTATACTTGACTTGATATTACATGACTTGCGTGGCCCGAGAAAGGGTAATTGTATACTTACTTGACTTGAAACAAAATAGCCAAATTCTAACATGACATGATGAGTTTACTTGCTTGAATATCTTGATATCTTTTGATATAAGTTCTTGAAAGTTCATGACTAGTTCTTCTTGCTATCGTATTGTTATACACTCTCTCTATCTTGTCGTTTTATGCGAGCATGCATAGCTATAGTGCATTCATGGAAGATGTAATTACTTAAACCCATTGCTAGTTCTTGAGATATAATTTCCTACTGAGCGTTCGCTCACTCAGTGTTTCCCTACGTTTCAGGTAAGTCCGACGATGAGGGAACTCAATCTGAAGGGGATGGTCAAGAGTGAAAGAGTTAGAGCTACTCAAGCATCAATTAGTCCTGTCTTTTCTCTATTTTTCTTGAGTCAAGCGTTGTATTTTATTTTATTGAGTCTAGTATTTGCAAGGGTTTGTAATAGACATATTTTTATTAAAGGAATTAATGGATTGGGTTATCTTTATATTTGCGCACTCTGTCTTTGTGTCGAATACACTACTACTCTGATTGACATGATTGATATAAACTCGTCGCGCATCTCCGGGTACCTTCCGCGCTCGGGGCGTGACACAGACCTTTGAAAAACGGAAGTTAACGTGAAAAAGAAATAGAATTATAGGAAGATGAAGAAGAAAACATTGTAGACCATTTAAAAATGGTGAACTTTCATGAAGAGAGGAAGTCGAAAAGAGGATCCGAAATGGGTGAAAAATGGCGGCCTAGGGTTAGGAGATGTGAGTCTCTAGCAAAAAGGCAAGTAAAAGATCATTTCTTTTCCATAGAATGGAGTATTTATAGGTAAAAATGGACCAATGGAGGGCTAGGATTGATTTAGAGGAGATGAGTGGCTAGGATAGAGGGAGAAAATGAGGTGATGGAAGGGAGAGAGAGGAGGTGGGTGCCCCCTTCTCTCTTTCCTAATCGGGTGGAGATTCTCCCCCAATCTCTTCCTTAATTCTCTCCTTGATCTCCTTCATTTCCTCCTTGATTTTATCTATTTCAAACATTGAATTTTCTTTTCCCTCCAACAAAATAGGTGGCGGCTGCACATTTAACTTGATCAACAAGGAGGGAGAATGAGGGGGGCACCCTAGGGTTTCCCTCCCTCGTTTTCGGACCGTTTTGCCCCCGGCTTGTATTACAATTTCCTTCAGCGTCATGTACACACAAAATACTGATTCAATCCATAAAAATTATCATAATATGCACATAAATCACAAATGCTCATGATTATGCAATGGAGAATTAATACTCATGGCCCTCAACTTCAATTCGCCAAATTAATCAATTTGTGTGAAAGATCTAATTTACATGCGAAGTAGAGATTAACTATGAAAAATGCATAATCGCCTAATTATATGCACATAAAATGGTGTGTATGCAATGAATTATCATAAAAAATGGACACTTATCAGCGGGGAGGGAATGATGAACTCCCAGCGTGGGGTTCTTATAACCAAATGGTGTTGCAAAAGCAAGCCTAAAGAGTCTTTTTTGATATTGACTTAAACAAAGACCTAGGATAAAGGCCTAGACTACCACTCTTAATCAAGTTAAGAAACACTTCGTTTTGAAAATCATGCATGAAGATGAATGAGATAATAATGCAAGAATGCATACTTACACAAATGAATTACCTTGCAACCTTTATGGTAGAAGCAGCTGCCAAAGGTGATGTTGATAAACATGGGATTTGTAGTCCTCATTTGGCATAAAGGAATATAAGAGGCAAGGATCAGAAGTGGCTTAACAAGAGGGAGCGGTGTCTAGACCAGACTCAGACGAACAAAGAGAAAAGGAAAATGGGTGAGGGCTAGAACTCCCCCACTAAGGTGTAAAAACCTTGATCACATTGAAGGTCTACAGAAGAAAAAGGGGAATCAAGAGGGGGAGTGAGGACTAAAGCCTCGAAAGTAGTGTGAGAATGGACAAATGCCCAAAGCAGTTGCTGTGGAAGAAGTCATGTCAGACTCGAGATTAGATGGAATTAGAATAAGAAATTGGTAAATCGAGAGTGGAGGATCCGGAGGGTCTGGAGGTAAAGGAGGAGAATCATGATGAGAAGAAGAATCCGGAGGTTCCGGGGGAAGAAAGTGCCGAGGGACACGATGCCCTCGGAAAAGGTATGGAATAAGATAATTTAAAAGGAGGAAAAGAACAAACGACGCGATGTCCCGGAAGAGTAGAAGAACAAATCGAAAGAAAGGAAGGAGGTCCGGAGGGATAGAGTGAGAAGGGACGCGATGCCCTAGGAAGAGTGAAGAATCTGGCAATTCCAGGAGGAGAGAATAGGAATGGGCGCGATGCCAAGAAAGGATAGGGGAATGAAAAGAAGGGTCCGAAGGTTTCAGAGGAAGCAAATAAGGAGGGACATGATGCCCAGAAAGGATGGAAGAATGCCATAAGGGGTCCGGAGGTTCCGGAGGAAGAGAATAAGGAGGGGCGCGATTCCCGGAAAGGATTGGGTAATGACATAAGAGATCCGGAGGTTTCGAAGGGAGAAAATAGGAGGGGGCATGATGCCCTAGGAGGAAAAATAGGGAATGTCATGGGAAATCTGGAGGTTCAAGAGGGAGAAAACATGAAGGGTCGCGATGCCCTGGGAGAAGAGAAAGAGAATCCATAGGTTCCAGAGGAAGAGAATAAGGAGGGGCGCGATGCCCGGAAAGGATAGGGGAATGGAAAGAAGGGTCCGGAGGTTCCGGAGGAATAAATTGAGAAGGGGCAGTTGCCCAGTGAGGGGAGAAAGAGAATCTATAAGTTCCGGAGAATGAGAGTAGAAAGGGTCACGATACCCTGGTAAGTCCGGAGGTTCTGGAGGAAGAAAATAAGTAGGGGCACGATGCACCGGGTGAAGAGGTAGAAAATCTGGAAATTTCGGAGACAAAGGCGAATCGAAAGGAGTAAGATGTGGAGGATTCAGGGGTTCCAAAAATCGGGGAAGATAGGGGTCAAGATATGGAGAATCCGAAAATTATAGGGAGGAAGGTAAATTAGCAGGGAAAGGATCCAGAGGCCCCGGGAGACAGGGAAGGTATGGGTTCAGAAACCCGAGAAAGAAGGAATACAGATGAATGCAATGTAATGAATGCAAGGGATGCATGGAATGCAAAGGATGCAAGGAGAGGATCCTTGTTCTCACCCCATGAGTGGCCCATAAGGAGAAGTTAATGGTGAGTGCCTGGGTGAATGGAAAAGAACAAAGGGTGAGTGGATTGGTGGAAGGCACTTCATTAAAAGAATGCCCGCCCTTCCATGGTAAATGATGCGCTCAGCCAAACGACTCAAAGGATGGAAATAGTGCCCATAAGCTCTCATTGGGAGTAGAATGTGTTATGATAATGCAAGTGGAGAACCCCTTCTCTTGACTAGGAATTTGCACAGTGATAGAACAAGGGGTAATGAGAGCTATGGAAGAATGTCGACCAATGCGCAATGTGACTTTGATAATGGCGTTGGGCCGACATGGCATCGACTCATAAGATTTTTTCATGGTGAGCTTTAGTGGAGACTTTTCAATGCCCGGCACAAGAACATGGATCGACATTCGGCAAATAAAGTCTTGACTTTTGAATAGCATAGTCAAGGCCAAATCCTTATTGTCCGACTCTTGGATATCCTCGGCACATATACTTGTAGAAACACACCTACTCCGAGTGGTAGAGGAAGGTGGAGTGGAAGCGGTAGGCTTAGCAAACAATGGGGGCTTGATGGAAGGCGTTAAAGGAAGGGTAGGAAAAAGTGGAGGTTGAAGCACGTCGGGCTTCTCCCCTTACTCGGAAGCGGATGGGGTTGGCTCGAGTGCAACAAGGGGTGGACCCTGCTCGGGATTAGCCATGGGTTTAGGTGAAGGGTTAGGGATAATTGGCTTTGGGATTTCATGGATAACAGAGGGCCGAGGTGGCGGCAATGGTGGGTTGATTGGTTGAGAACAAGGTTTGGCGAGAGGTTTGGTGGAGGCCGACGGTGTGGTTTCTTCTTGTGTAGTTGGAGGGGAATCAATGGAGGGCCCGGATGGCTTGGTGGAGGTTAATAGTGGTATGGGTTTGGTTCGTAGGAAACGTCGGATTTTGGTGGTGCGAGAGGTTTGAAGGGTAAGAGAAGAATCATGATGCTCCGATGTGGGTGATTGAAGTATCGACCTATCATCGTAACACCAATTGGTTTCATAAATAGGAGCGGGGATGGTGGCATCGTCCTGAGTAGGGGGTTCTACGGGTAATGGCAGGAGAGGAAAACGGAGAAAACTCAGAGTGGGTGTATCTTGAAAATCTTCATTTTGTGCCGTCTCCAACTCTTCATAATCATTAAATTCAAGTGGACACCGTGGTGGAGGCGTGTTAATGGGTGATGGAGTATAATGTTGTGGAGGACTTTATGTATATGGATGCGGAGGCAGAAGGCTATATGAATGAGTGGTGTGAATGGGTGGAGGAGGCATATAATGACATGAAGGTTTTTGCGTATATGGAGGTGGATGTGGTGGCGGAGGGCCATTTGAATGAGTGGTGTGAATGGGTGGAGGGAGGATGGCGTCCACTTGATTATTGAAGCTTGATAGAACATCTTGCTCACATAGATTGTTGATGTCATTCATGCCTCTACTATCCTTCCAATCTCTCTCCATCTTAGTGATGTTGTTCATGAAGGCATGAAGTGGATTGTCTTTTGAAGGAGGAGGCCGCGGGCTTGTGACCCTCTTTAGTTGTTCCACCATCGAAGCAATTTTATCAAGAAGCGTTTGTTGGAGGGGTGTGACTTGAATAGCAGAGGGTTGGGATGGTGACCTTGGAGGGGCGGCTTGACAAGAAAGTCGTGGAGAAGGGTTAATGGGCTGACCCATGAAAGGACCCGGACTGGCCGTGGTGTAAGAAATATAAGGGTATTGGGCCGCGAAGGAGGGTGGTTGGAAGGAGGCGGGTGATTGGCCACCCGAGAAGGAGATGAAGGAGGACGAGATGATGAAGCTAAACCCTCAACAATGGCCTTAAGGGCCTGGGCTTGTGGCGGGGTGAGATACAATTTTTGGGAGGCTGTCTCTCAAGGTGGAGGAGATGGTTCTGGGGGAATAGCGGCTCACGATTGGTGTAAGGGACCATAAGATTGAGAATTGCCCATGGGGCGGGCAAGACCAAAATAGTGAGGACGTGGTCCCTTAGAAAAATTATGGTGAGAGTTATAAATCTGAGGATTATATGATGTGCTAGGTTGATCATCCTCATGATTGTAAATTGAATTAGACATATTGATTTTATTGCCAAAGCGAAACATCATGCAAATCAAACAATATTCAATCAAAGTAATGTAGCAAAGGTATCAAACAATGTGAGATGTTTACGCTTGATTTTTCTTAGTTGAACCTTGGTGAATTAAAGATTTTAACAAAGTTTGGTATGATTCACTCAAGGTAGGAAACTACTATCAATATAGTTCACTTCGGTGCCAACTAGGTAAACTCTATCATCGCATTTTAGGCCAGCTAACCCAGAGAACGTCAAGGGTACAACCAGCCTAGCTTCCATGAGGGAATCCACAGGTGTGAGGACTTAGGAGGTCTTGAAAAAGGAGATTCCAATCCAATGAGACGGAGTGCTCAATTAGAGGGTCCTTCCATCACCAAGAGGGGTGTAAATATATCCTAGAAGGTGTGGGGAGAGGAGGTCTCCCAAGCCAAATGCCCTATATGCAACAACTAATGCAAAATAAATATAAAATCACACAGAATGATGCAGATATAAACAATGAATGCAGAGAGAGAATCAGAACAGATAGGAGAAGGTAGTTCTATGAACACAGTAAGAATCTATGCCTAAGACAGTGGGTGCCAATTCCAAGAACTGGCGTCCACTATTTGGACGCAAATTCTTTGTCTTCACAGAACAGTGGTCGGCATCCAGGTCATTGGGCGCCAATTCTATGAATTGGCGTCCACTATTTGGACGCAAAATTTTATTCTCCCAAAAGCTTTCTCAGCGGCCAGAAACCTTTGAAAATGAAAAGACCGATAGAAGAAAAGGCAGAAACACTCACAACCACATAACAGTGATCATGGCAATCAACATATGATGCATTCTCTCAATTTTTTTTAAAAAGAAAAGAGATGATTTTTTTCCCAAAATCTAACAAACTAACAATCACGTAGGGGGGAGTTGTGCACGTGGTGCACAAAGGATAAAAAAAGAAAAAAGGGAAAGGGAAAGTGCTACATGGAGCACAAGGGGAAGATGCACCGTGGGTGCAAAAGGGAAAGGGCACATGCGGGTGCCAAGTGGAAGGGGTATTCAAAAGAAAAACAATGGTGGTCCCACCATGATAGCCAATTTGTAGATTATGGAAATTAACTTAAAAGAGGATTAATACAAGAAAAAAGTAGGCGAAAGAGGAGAAATAGGATGAAAGGAAAAGAATGGGAAAGAAGGAAGAGGGAGCATGCGTGGATGCTAATGGGAATGTGATCGACAGAGGGGTTACCTCAAAAGATAGGAACAATAAACAAGAAGGAGGGATCACGAATAATACCTTTTAAAGCGGGGTGATGTGAGTGTCACCTTCTCTTCCAATCGGTCGACTGATGAAGAGAGTTCTTCTTATTTTGATTACCCTTACAAAAATAAAGAAAACAACAACCAACAAAAGAGATATGAATTAGAGATCATGCGAGTGTAGCATCAAATTCTAATATGAATACACATGAAAATCACGAAGATGAACACACCTTGTTGGTGTTGGCCTTTAAACCCCTATGCAAAGGGTAAGGAAAAAGAACATGATGATATGCAAGAGGGAGGGTGCAAGTGTTGCACAAGAGGAGATTTCAATAGAGTTGAGATGAAAATAAGAATAGGAGAGGGGGGAATATGATGCATTCAATGCTAAATTAAAATAAATAAGAGAAAGAGAAAGGGAAAGCTTATTGATTGTTTCACCAAAAGGGGCTTCAAAGGATGAAGGATCTCCAAAAGGATGTAGCCTCGAAGTCCATGGGAGTCCTCTCCTTGAGCCTTCAAACCAGCAACACCTCCCCTTTGAAAAATTGAGTAGCCTTAAACACAAGGGAGAGAGGGGTCCTATTTATAAGGCAGAAATTTGGAGTTTAATTCAAGGTAAATTAGGAAAACCAATTTTAATGGGATTTAGAAAAGAATATTTATTGGCCAAGTGTCCTCCCAGCCTTAGAAACCCTTAGGACCCTTTCCCAAGTGGAAAAGGAGGCCAAAACGAAGAAGTAAGGAGGTTCTGGTCGGATTAAGAATTCTGCAGGAATTGGTGGCCAGCATAGTGGGCGCTAATTAAAATAGCGTCGAGAGGGAAGTCGCCAATTATGAGCCATTTTTTGAAATATCCAAAATTATCAAAATTAGAAAAAATATTGTGTATGGGGTGGCGGACGTAGATCATCAATTTTACAAATTTTGGTCAAAATTAAAATATCAAAATAATGCAAGGAAAATAACGTCTATGGTCCTGGATGCATCTTAAAATAGGTGACAGCCTGGACAGACGCCATTTCTTGAATATTTTTAGAAAGTCAAAAATTACCAAAAATCAAAAAGAAATCTGCATCCATGGCGGCGGACGCTAATTAAAGAAAGCGTCCAATGGGCTGATGCAATTTAGGAAATTTAGGGATTTTGGTAATAACTTAAAAATAGAAAGAGAATTAACAGCAAGATAATGGACACTAATTCAACAATTGGCGACTTTGTGGAAAGGCGTTAATTCTTGAAGAAGGCGATGTTTGGGGAAGGAAGAATACGCGTCCAAGGGCCTGACGCTACTTCAAGAACGCGTCTATGAGGCTGGCGCGGTTTAAGACATCAGCGCCCTTTCAAAAAGACGTTAATTCAATAATTACAACAAATAAAGAAATACGTGTCCACCATCCAGACGCATTCAAGAATGAGCGACTGTCCAAAAGACACTAATTCATGAAATAATTCAGGTTAAAATAGTTGGAGAATAAAGACGTGTCCGCCATGGTGGACACGAATTTGGAAAGGTCAACTCCCCCTGGGTCGTGCGTCGACTCAAAAGAATTGGCGTCAATTCGAATAGGCACTGAATCTTTTTAGAAAGGTATTGGCGTCCACTGGCCTGACGCTAATTCAGAAAAGTCCCGAAAAATTGGAGAAAATCCCAGGAAAAATCAGGAAAAAAAGAGAAAATGGGTGAAAGCTTAGGAAAGCTGAATATTCAAGAAAAATATGGAAAACTACTCAAATAAGATAATTTAAGGGTCAAATCGGGGCATCGCAATGCGATAAGAGATATACTCAAGATAATGTCAATTTTGGCGTGTCTACACCTGTGTCTGAACTGAAATACTCTCAAATAACTGGAAGCTTAATGTATCTTGCAAATTGTACTAGACCTGATATTTCTTATTTTGTGACTAGATGAAGTAGATACACAAGTTGTCTTGACCATACTCACTGTGAGGGCTTGGATTGGATGCTTAGATTGTAGCACCCTAGAAATTTATTTAGATTTTTTAGGAATTAAATAATTAATTAAGCTTAAAAGAAGCTAATTATTCATTTAATGGGTTGTTTAACATTTATTGAAAGGCCCAATTACTTGTAGACCATTAAGACTATTTAAAATGGGCCCATATACACAATTCCAAGACTTTTAGGCCCAAGCCCAGCCCTAGAGACGTATTAGGGTAATTCCCCTATTTTAACTAGATAAATAGGGATAATTAAGAGAGGACTTTGACCAAAATCCAAACTTCTGGCGCCCAAGCATGACGCGGTCAGTCGCGCGACCGCATCCTGCTATAGGCGGTCCAAAGGAGACCACTACTTGGTTCCGTGAACGGAAAGGTTTAAACCTAGGAAAGTCTAGATTTTTATCCTCCCAAATGCTAAGGATTGATGTGATCTGGCATGGGAACTTGCCTAAGGACTCTTAGGGATCGATTTTAACCCCAATTAGGACTCTAATTTGATATAATCCCTCAACCCTGGGTCATTTCATATAAATAGGGCCTAGATTCGTCCTACGCGAACCCCAATTTTGGATCGTGTAGTTCGATGGTAAGACGATGTTTTCTCAGGTTCATCCTTTAGGATTAATTGTTTTCATTAGTGTCTTCTAACCCTCTGCAAACTTTGGTGCTAGGAGATCAAGCGTCTAAGGAGTTAGAAGGTCTGGAAGTTACTGGTTCCACGTAGGATGCACAGGAATAGGAGCATACTTTCGGTGACAAATTTGAAGTCTAGGGACAAAATCAGAGGTAGGTTATGTCATGTATGGCTTAAATATCAAGTTAGGAACCAAAGCCCTCTGGCCTTACTTGATTTCATGCATTATACGTAGAGAATTTTACGTTTTTTCCATGACTGCGTAGTTAGGTTTTCATGGCATGCTATCCCTGCACCCTTAACTAAAAAGCTGAGAACTTTGGTTTAATTCATGTCCTTTCCATGCATGTGTTTCGTTCTAAATGTATTATCTTGACTTATCTTCCTGTTCTCTATAGTTTTCATGCATAAATTGCCTTAGAATAGGTTCTGCACGCTGGACTTAACTTCTCTCTGTTACAGATAGAAGGCGGTCTTGCAGAGACCGCTACTTGTAATTAGCGGCCCTAGACCGACCGCTATCTGGTTCCTGCAACCAGATTAAACCATGTTTAATCCCTATGTATATCTGATAGTAATCATGCCTTATTTCGTTATCTCTGGTTCATAATCATGATAGGAGTTCATATTCATGGTTTCTATTATATCATGTTACATGTTAACATCTTTTTAAGTTTATTTTCATATATGTTAATTTCATGCCAAAACTCTATAGTTTTGTGTTTAAGGATTTTTCATGCAAGCTCCTACTCCTTTCTTACCTTATTTCTGTTTTGTTATGCCACATATAGCCCGTACTCAAGTATGACGCTATTAGATCACTTGCACTTGATAGGAAAACATCTTGGACTTGAGAGCCTCTCCGTCGGATATTCTTTCTGCCGGACTAGGTGATCTTGTTTCAAGGCCTCCGTAAGACTCCGCGAGCTTGGGATTCCCACTAGGATGTCGAGCTAGTTGTACCCTAAAAACCCAAAAGTCTAGAAAGCACTTCGTGAACCTTCCATTTTCTATGGACTGACTTGAATATGGCCATCAGGGGAGCGCTACCTTCTTATAGCGGTCCTGGCGCGACCGCTTTCTGCCAATTTATTCACTGCGTCGACCTGTTCCTTGTTCTACATCGACTCTACTTGATAGCGGTCTTGACTTGATCGCTACTTCAAGAAAATGGTCCAAGCGTGACCACGTTCTGTCATCTTGTTGCTCAACCCGTGGGTTGACCCTATGGTTGAACTTACCTTGTGCTCAGGTGATCTTCTGATTATCTAAAACCCAACACCTTATTAAATAAGTCATTAATGAATTATGAAACGATGGAAATGTACTGTTATGTTGCCGAAATTCCTCCTTAGAGTAATGCCCAAACAATTCATCCTTGATCTCATGATTTCATTTTCGATATGTTCTTACCTTGGTTTTACTACCATGAAACTATTGTTTGAACTTGATATTATTGGCCTACTTTATATTTATCGTGGAAGTAGCTTGATTTATAACTTGAAGATGCAAGGGCGAACACGGACGGTGTCCAAGGGCTCTACGTTAGCCCCCTCGACAGATGGCCGGAAACATACTGTAAACCATGGGGTATGATGCTTACTGGCGTCGCATTGCCCTGGGAGTACTTTTTTTATAAACGGGTGAAATCCACGATGTCTCATGCTTGATTATTACATGCTTGTTACATGACTTTCTAGTGCATAACCTTTTCAAGGTTATGAAAAGTACATTCTCATTATATGATAGTACATTCTCGTTATTGAAAGGCCATATTACCATCTTGCTTAATAACGTTCTCATGCTTGAAATTTCATATCTCTATAGTTCATACCATAGTACTTGTTGTTACTTTGATTTTTCGCATGCTTTATCGCATCTTAATTTGTTATCTTACCTTCTAGAGCTAAAATGTTAATTACTTCAACATTGCCATTGTCTTGATACAAACATACCAACTAGGCGAGTGCGCTCATTCCTTACTTTCTCAATCTTTTCAGGAAACTCTAATGACTCGGAGTCGGAGTACTTTAGTTGTGACGACCCAGACTCCAGATATCGGGTAAACCTGATACCGCTTGGATTCTGAGAGGCCTCTCAAGAGCGGGAAAGCTCCGAAGGGATAGAAAGGAGTGTGTAAGTACATTGAACTTCTAGATAAAGTAGTAATCAACTAAATTACTATGATCAGGATTGCTAAAATATTAGAAATAAAATTACATTTTCTATTAAACAAATTAAACTATAGTAGCTAACAAGCTACAACATAGTCCAGTCCAACCAAAGTATAGTACAACAGGAAAGAGAACATACTCCCAAGTCGGGGGAAGCCCGACACTGGCAAAGCTGGCAACTAAGAACCACCGCACTACACCTCAAACCACGAGGAAGAATAGCTACACCTAAAAAGTCAGGGGTGAGCCTCATCTCACTGGCTCAGTATGGGTCCCGCAGATCCCTACCACGAAACAACGCAGTAACATCAGTGCTAAATAGCAAAGTAGGAGCAGGAGTAACAACAACAAAAGTAAAGAGGAAAGCCATACTGAACAGAAACACGGTAGTCAATCAAACCTCGACCCTCTAAACTACTCCTATCGGTGAAACACGAATCCCCAGACTCACAGTCGGGAATCTCCAAACTGATACAAGGAAACTCTGGCTACACAGCCAGAGCACATCACGACACCTCAGTCGTCCAGGCTCATCTACCGAGACAAAAGCCCAACTTAAGACCACACGGTGTAAAAGCACTAACACATACATGACCTTGCCGTTGTGTACGCTACACTAACCACGGGCGAAGCCAAACAAAGACTACCCAACGTGTCATGTCAACCATGATGGAAATCGATCACGAAAGCCACAAGTCATGTGTCATGTGACAGAAGCACCTCCTCACTAGAAGAAAAGCCAGATGCGTCCACTAACGTCTTACACTGTGTCTCAAGCGTCTCCCACTATCCTCGAACGCGGTAACTGAGACATCGAACTAAGAACAAAGGAACAACAGTAACGAGTGACTAGTCAGGGTCACACGTCGGTGCTGGTACAACGCCCCTGACCACATTTGCACACAGAAGCTAAATGTCTTGAGCCAAGCCTCTAGCTGGTTTTCCCCTCCCGTCGGACTCTAACGGCTAGATAAAAGGGCCCATGGCAACCAGCGTACAAACTATCTCTATCGGGGACTCGCCCCGCCACCACTCCCAGGTGGGCCGACACACGGAAGTGTTGTTAGGCTACGACTAGTGGAGGGTCACTAGACACAGAGACTCTAAAACATGAGTACCGAAGTACAGACAGGCTAAGCACGCCCTGTCGCACGTACTACAGAACATAATGTAGTATACAATTGCCACCAGACTCAGAACAACCAACTAGACCTACTGACACAACGATCCTTGAGTCACAAGACTCGGGTCAAGATCGTCACACATCATGGCAACACACCGTTAATCAGCCTAGACCCTAAGCCAAATCACTGTAAAACACATGGAAGATGGCACATAACAGCCGGATCCACACATTAATAAAAGTCCACGGCCCCCGGGTCCCTCATCGGACTCCCAATTCCGCATAACACAAAACATGGAACATGAGGGATTATCGAAGCCCACAAATCACATGGAAACGTAAACCAAGGTACGACAATACCTCCAAACGTCCAAAACCAGGTCTCGATCCACACAACATAATCGAGACACTCATGAGGTCACGTGTCAACCACTGGGTCACAACCAGGTTGACCAGAAACCATAATGACTCTCGAAATAACACGAAACACTGCTCGGTACAACGGCACTCCCAGGCACCCTATAACACGGTCATAGCCCTCATAGGACGTCCAAGATATCCACAGATCAATGGGATAACGAAGGGGTCGAAGCCACCATAATCGGAAGCCAAACCAACGCGAAAGAACACTCTGAACAAGTGGCGGTCACCATTATAGCCGCAAATAGGAAATGGCAGCCATAGCCTGGCCGCTACTTGCAGAATTGAACAGGAAGGAAACAGTCTTTCTCGAGGCCACTACTAACAAGTTGTGGTCCTCACAGGGCCGTCTCTTGAAGGTGATGGTCATTTGCCTGACCGTTACTTCCAAACTGCCTCGAAAGCTTCTCGAAAAGCATGATAAGCCATCCTGGTGGCGGTCCTTTGCCTGACCGTTTCTTCAAAAGACAGTCAGTATCATGGCCACTACTAGGAACCGACCTAATCAAATAACGGTCTACCTAGAACCGTTCATAGGAAATGGCGGTCCTCCTAAGGCTGCCACTACCAAGTTACGGCCAGTCTCGAGACCGCAACCCGAAACCTACATAGAACCCTTTTTACGAGCTAGATAGTGGTCCTCCTTAGACCATTTCTCCAAGTAGTTGTATCTAGTTTGACCGCTACTTCCTACCGGTGCGAAAACCGTAGGAAGGCTCAAAACTCGGTCTTTCCATGCCCCAATCGTCCCAGAACGACAGGGAAACACCCATCATCACGATACCAACCTTCCACAAGTCGGAAGGGGCCAACAAACCACAAAATGATAAGAAATAGGCGATTTCCACAAATCGACCCAAAACGAGTTACGTGGGTATCCGGCCTCATACTGGACCCAAATCAGGCTCAAACAGAGTTAAACTGGCGGGAATCGAATCCCAACATGCCAGGAGTTCAAATGTGTTGAACCCCATTTTGTGAAAGTTCTTTTTTGTTAGATTTTGATGATGACCAAACACTATATGAGTCTAGAATAATTGTTGGGTGAATAAATTTGAACAAACTCTTTTTGGACTACTTTTGTATTTGATTACTCTTTCTCCTTTGATCGTGAGCTACTAATGCAGTTAAAAGATGAACTTTACAGGATCAAGAACACCCTTTTTGAGTAAGTCTTTTAAGATGAAAATGTCAAAATCAAACCTAACTCAGATTTGGTATTTTTGCAGAACTCAGGAATGAGGCTCAATTCTGAACAAAAATTTGAGGACACTTGGTGAGATCTAAACATGTCTCATTTTTATTTTTATATAGACTCTCCATGATAGATTTCATTTCCTCGACCCCAAGGGTCGATTTGATATAGTTTAGTTCTTAAAACTCACTTATACTTGTAAATATAATAAGTCCAGTGGATGGGTTGACCCCTAGACTCACTCTAGCACTTAGCTTGTTTTTATTAATCAAAAGAACGAGGGTCGGCCCCAAGGATCGACCCTTGATTGTCCTATTTTCCCTCGGGTGTTCGGTTTGGCGCTCGGGTGTCGCGAGGGTCGACCCAAAGGGTCGACCCCTTCAGGAATCTGCCTATTACACATTTGGGGGTTTTCTAAAAAGGCCATGAGGGTCGACCCAAAGGGTCGACCCCTTCAAGAACATGCTTGTATCATGTTTGGGGGTCTTCTAAAAAGCCACGAGGGTCGACCCATTTCAGGGGCCCCCCATCGAACCCTTTTTGATGCCGTACGAATGTTACTTTTTGCTCCCAGCTTTTGCCCTCAAAGTAGCGGATCCGAGGATCCCATCACCATACATGTGTCCCCCAGTCTTAGGGGTATAAAACCAATCATTAGGGCGACCCAAGGATTTATCGAAAGGAATGTTTTCTCACCTTTTTGAGCTTTGCTTTCTTGCAGGAGAAGAAACATGGGAGAGGGGTTCTTGAGTGCGAACCCTGCGGATTTCAATGTAGATCTAATGCACCTTGAGTAAGGAACAGAGGTCTTCTTCCTTAGATGAAGCTAAGCAAACAGAACTTCGAGTCAAGCATCATCCTCCGAGCCTCATTTTGAAGGATCCGGCTACATCCTCCTACCTCATCCTAAGATTGAAGAACCATCGATTGCTCATCGTCAAAAAGGGGGATCTCTAGTGTTCTTATAGTTGATATTGTCTATATCTTGTTCTTACACTTCCAGATCTAAGTGGTCATTGTATATCTAAATTTTTCTTAGACATATATTGTGTCTGTGTGTGCTTTTGTAGGTCACAGCGCACGTGTGTGTGTGGCTATGCGGATCACAGCGTGTGTGCGTGTGGGTTTTCACTTCATAGTGGAAGAAATCCTCACTCTGTGAGGTGTGGATGTAGGGGGCACTATTGTGAACCCGAACCACCTAAAATCCTCGTGTTCCTTATGGTTTGCTTCAATGCTTTTATTCGTGTGGGCTTCTTGTCGAGAGGAGAGATTTGAAATTGTCATTCCTCGATAGTGCCTTTGGTCGTGTGAGTTTATCATCGGGTGAGAAGAGTTGTGCTTTGGTTTTCCACTACTATCTTATTCTCACATATTCTGTTGAAGTCTTAAAATTTTTATTGCCAATCAATTCACCCCTCCCCTCTTGATTGCCATCTACCGAGGACAACAATTGGTATCAGAGCTTGGTCTCTTATTTTTACTGATCTCACGATCTTAGAGTAAGATCCAATAAATGGCAAACAAGGGGATGTTGCCCGAAGGGCACTCAATTCATAGGCCTCCGTTCTTCGATGGGTCAAACTACTCATATTGGAAGAATCGGATGTATGTATTTCTGAGGGCCCGGGAATTCGAGATTTGGCATGTTATCAGTAGTGGTCCTTATGCATTACCTGAAAAAGAGGAAGAATGGGGAGAAGAACATATCAAGAAGTGCATAGCTAATTTCAGAGCAATAAATATAATTCAATGTGCAATTCACCCCAATGAGTACTCACGAATTTCTATGTGTGCTTCCGCGTAGGAAATGTGGAACAAACTCTGGTTGATGTACGAAGGAACATCGGGAGTGAAAGAAACTAAAGCAAATTTACTCGTTCGGGACTATGAATTGTTCATGATGAAGCCAGACGAAAGCATTTTAGAAATGTTTGCTAGATTGTTGGAGATAACTAATGGATTGAAAGCACTCGGGAAGGAATACTCCAACCAGGATCTTGTAAGGAAGGTATTAAGGTCCCTCGCTCCATAGTGGCACACCAAGGCCACGGTTATCGAGGACTCCAAGGAGCTTAGCGTGTTAACTTTGGATGAGCTCATAGGGTCATTGATGACCTACGAGCCGAATATAAAAAGGAATAAGGAAGACGTCAAGACAAAGAAGCCGATTACAAGCATGGCCTTAAAGACCAACCTCCAAGGATCAGATGATAGCGAAGGTGGATCAGCCTCAAACAGTGAGGATGAGGAGCTAGTGGCCATGATAACATGAAGGGCCAGAAAATTCATTAAGAGATCCATAAGAGCAGGAGCTCCATTCTGAAGAGCACCAAGGAAGATGATAGCTAAGAAGGTAGAAAACAGCAAGAAGGAAGAGGCCATCTGTTATGAATGCAAAAAACCAAGGCACATGTGTGGAGAGTTCCCCGAACCTCAGAAAAAATTCAAGAAAGGGAAGTTCAAGAAAACCAAGGCAATGATGGCAACTTGGAGTGGTGAAGATGACGCCGATGATCAATCAGAAGATGAGCCGGACGAGCTTGTCCAAACCTTGTGTCTAATGGCAAATGATGAAGACATCAGTGAGGTACATTTTGAAACTGAGGATCTCTCATGTGAACAATGGGAAATCCCATATGAAGCTTTATATGAAAAATGCAAAAAGTTAAGGACTGAAAATAGAATGTTAAAGAAAAAGATTGACCAAAGAATGCTCAATGAATCTTCATGTGTGAAGTGTGTTGAACTAACTTCTAAACTTGAAACATTGTCTTATGAGAATGAATTGTTAAGTTCTAAAGTCATTTTGTTTGAAGAAGAACTAGCATGCCTAAGAGAAGAATAACAAAATGATGAAAAGTCCATGAGACAAATTGAAGTGAATGAGAAGCTTAGGAACACCATTGAGGAAGTGAATGTGAAAGTAAAAAGCTTGGAAGAGGATAAGATGGATGTTGAAAAAGCAAATGAGCTTCTAAAAAATGAAGTGGAGGATCTAAAAGAAACATTAGCAAAATTTGTCAAAGGGAAGCAAACTCTAGACACCATGCTAGGAATGAAACTGAATTTCAGAAAGGAAGGTCTAGGATATAAACCAAGCAACAAGAAAGCGTTTGAAAACAAAACCTATACTTCTTTTGTGCATGTGAATGCTTCATCTTCATCATGTTCTTCGCACAAACAGAATGAAAAACACATTCCCATTCACAAACCCTTCATGAATGAAAACAGGAAAAGGAATCCTAACAAGAAAGTTGTTTCATGTTTCTACTGTGGAATGTATGGCCACACCATGTATACATGCAGATTAATGTTGGCTGACGATGAACAGTTTGTGAGAAAATCAATGTGGTTGAATAGATCAAGAACTTCTAACCATTATGGACCCAAGCAAGCTTGGGTACCAAAATCATAGAAGTTTTCTTGCTTTGATGGTTTTGTAGGTCTGCATGAAAGCTCAAAGAAATAAATGGTACCTCGATAGTGGATGCTCACGACACATGTCAGGGAACAAAGAAATTTTTGTAGACCTCAAAGAAAAGGATGGTGGACTTGTTGCCTTCGGGGGCAAAGATAAAGGAAAAATCATCAGTGAAGGTATGATTGGTAAGGGATCTACTCATAGTGTATAAAATGTTTTGTTGGTTGAAGGTCTCAATAACAACTTACTTAGTATTAGTCAACTATGTGATAAAGGCTGTAATGTGATTTTTGACTCCTCGCACTGCACTGTTGTAAATAAAAACACAAATGAAATAATGTTCATAGGGCTTAGACAAAACAATGGGGGGAGGCCATGCGCCCCCCCCCCTTCCCCTCCTCCCCCCTCACACCGTCCCCCTCCGCCGTAGGTGACCCTCTCACATTCACAAGTGTGCTCTCGTCCTGCCGAGTTCGGAAGATGTGCTCCCTCCACCTGCTGCGTTGACTGGTGTGTCCTCCGGCGCTTCTGGGGCCCTGCCCACCGGTGCCGGGGCTTTGCCTGGCACCTCCTCCCCTCTCGTCGGCCCCTGCGGTGGTGCTCCTCCCTCCTCCACCATGTCTCACCCACTCCCTTGCCGACACGTCTATAGCCACTTCAGCACGCTACCCTTTGCGGGAAATCAAGCTTCGTCTTCCTTCGCGCCTCATTCCCTCTCGGTTCGACACATATTTGGCGTCTCCTCCACGCTACCGGGCTCTGCTACAACGCTTCTATTGGCCGGTCATCCTCCCTCGTCTGGCGCTCGCCTGGGTCCCCCCGTCGCTCTTCTTTGGCCTGCCACCCTGCCACCGCTTTTGCTGGCGCCGTTGCTCCGGGGTTGGGAGGTTCGGTCCCGGACGCCCTCCCTTCCGGTGTAGAGGCTGCGCCTCTGACGGGCTGTCCGGTGGAGCTCTACTGGCTGCCGCCCTTGCCCGTCGCACCTGGCGGTGGGCCTCAGCCTGGCTTCGCCGCGTCTCCAACTTCTGCAGCGCGCCACGTCGCTCACCATCCAGCCTCGTTACCGTTGACCGGGTCAAAGCTTGATGGGACGAAGAGAGAAAATGAGGCTCTGTTTTCACCGCGCGATTCATCCTCCCCAACGCCGGTAGCGCCCCTCGCCGGTCCGACCGGAGGGTTCCATGCTGGGGCTGTCGCCCTTGCCTCCTCCTGCCCTGCCCCCTCCCATGGCGGTGCTGCACCTTCTCTTGCACCCCTCCACGACCCCCTGTTTCGGCCTAGCCCACCTTCATGCTTGGCCTCTGCTTCCCCTCTGCCTCATCGCAAGCTTGGATGTGATCCCCATGCCTCTACTGTGTTTATGCGGCCGTCGGGTCCGGTGACAGTGGCTCCTTTCCCCGGTGCGTCCTCGTGCCATGCCCCCCTCCACACCCTCCTTTGCTGCTCCGTCTTCCTCTGCCCTTTCCCCTCTTTCGCCCAACTGTGCTCCTGGCCGCCCTTCTGACCCCCCCACCCTCCTTGTGCCTCTACCATCCCTTGCCTCCACCGTGCATGGAGCTGCTCCTCTGCATCCTCCTCCGTCCGTGTCTGTCGCGGTAACTGGCCCCGCTGCGTTGCCTTCTCCTCCTGGCACCGCTCCTGCGTGAACACTCCTCCTCTGGCCTGGTGGAATCCATTCCGCCGTCTTCCTCCTGCTGCTGGCAGTGGGGTCTCCAGCCTGGGCGCCTCCGGTGGCGTCCTGCCTCCTTCTGCCGTTCATGTATCTCCTGCTGTCGCGGGCTCTCCGTCATCGACGGGCGGTGCATCTACCTGTACGGCTGCGTTCATGCACACGTCCCAACAACCGGGTGCCACGTTCTTACCCAACTTGGCACGCAACTGTTGGCGGGCAAGACTATACCTTTTGCCCCAGCGTTGACCCCCCTCCACCATTGACCACTAGCCTTCGGGCCCACGCTCTCTTGCCTCTGTCCTCTACGCTTTTGGCCTCCACGTCTCTTGCCCTTGATGGGACTACCGTCGAATGCGATCCTCTTTTTTTTGGTGTTAACCTTGGCACTGGCGTACCTCCTTTGAACTCGGCCTCCTCCGCCAGCACGGCCGCTGCCGCAATGCACCACACCAGTATGACTGGTGCCGTGCCCCGTCCGTTAGCTTCTCCGGCCCAGCTCCTTTCTTCGACACATCTTTGTTCACCTTCACACACCAACCTTCGCGGGAACCTCTTCACGCTTCCCCTCCTGCTGTACTTGTCCAGCTGCTGCTCTAGAGGTTACTGTCCCCCTCATCGGCGGCCTTCCGCTCTCTGCTGGCACCACCACCTGGCTGCTCCGGCGTGGTCTCCCAGCCACCCACGTGTCCTACCCCCGTTCGAGGCCTTGCCTACTAATGTGCACAGGTCAACTGGGTGGGTGGCCCATCCCAGGCGTGCTCTGTTTGGGTTTATTGGGCCTTGCCCACTTGCTGTAATTGGGCTCCTCCCTTTATTTATGTTGTAATGTTCTTCTTTTGGTTTTTGGGCTTTTGAATTGGCCCTCTTGCTATCCTTGACAGGGTGTTCCCCCTCCCCCGGACCTTACTCGTCCCTTGTATCCCCCCATGTTATGATTCTTTTCTTTCTGCACTTCTTAATAGAAAATCGCTTATCTGGTGGCTGGGGTGGCACGTCCTGTCCCTTCTGCAATGAAGGATGAACGGACTCCCTTGTTTTCCACCTTGTAAGTATTATCTTTCAGTTAAAAAAAACAATGTATATATGATAGATTTAGATGATACATCACACGATAATCTCTACCTAGTTGCTAATAATTCAGATAGTATTTGGTCGTGGCATCGCCATTTTGGGCATGCCAGTTTTAATGTTCTAACAAAGCTCTCGAGAAATGATTTAGTCATTGGTATGCCAAAGCTGAAGTTTGAAACGGACAAGGTGTGTGAGGCGTGCAGCAAAGGTAAACAAACAAGAACCTCATTTAAGAGCAAAAATGATGTGACAACTTCTAGGCCCCTTGAAGTTCTTCATATTGATCTATTTGGACCTAGTAGAACTCACAGTGTAGGTGGAAAGGTATATGGACTTGTCATTGTAGATGATTTCTCACGATTTTGCTGGGTATATTTTTTGTCACACAAAATTTGTTTTTTGACAGAATTTGAAGGTTTGTGCAGGAAAGTGCAGAATGAGAAAGGATATCTCATCAAGAGAATACAAAGTGATCATGGTAAGGAGTTCGAGAATAATGACTTTGATGAATTTTACAGGAGAAATGGATACTCGTGTACATTTTCAGCACCAAGAACTCCAGAACAAAACGGCATAGTAGAGAGAAAGAATCGAACTCTCATTGAGATGGCTCGGATGATGCTAAGCGAGAACAACCTTCCTAGATATTTTTGGTAAGAAGCCGTTAACACGGCATGCTATATCATAAACCGAGCCATGGTAAGACCAATCTTGAGAAAAACACCATATGAACTTTTCAAAGGTAAGAAGCCCAACATCTCTCATTTGAAACCATTTGGATCTATTAGTTATATTCTTAATAATGGAAAATCTGATTTGGGAAAATTTGATGCAAAGAGTGATCGTGAAATTTTTCTTGGGTACTCTCTTGTCTCTAGAGCATATCGGGTTTATAACCTGAGAACTCTTGTAGTAGAGGAGAGCCCTCATGTTATTGTAGATGAGTCATGCAATATGAATGTTGATAAAGGCTCAAAATTACAAGATGAAGAAGAAGAAATCGGTGAAGAAAATCCACCAAAGGTAGCATAAGAAAAAGTGACTCAGGGAGATGGTTTAGAAATTGAGGATCAAGAAACTCAACAAGAATAGCAGCTTCCAGTTGAAAATGTCATTGGAAATGTAGAAGATAAAGTGAAAACTCAGTCCTCACACAAGGAAGTAGATAATTTGGATTATCTTGCACTATTTTCTTAGTTTGAACCGCATTCTATTGATGATACTTTAAACGACAATTCTTGGATCTTAGCTATGCAAGATGAACTACATCAATTCCAAAGGAACAAAGTGTGGTTCCTTGTACCGCGTCCTTAAAATCACTCCGTGATCAAAACCAAGTGGATTTTCCGAAACAAGTTAAATGATCAAGAAGTGGTAATTAGGAACAAGGCCAGGCTAGTAGCCAAATGCTATAGTCAAGAAATAGGAATTGATTTTGACGAATCCTTTGCCCCTATGGCAAGACTTGAGGCCGTGAGAATTCTTTTAACTTTTGCATGCCATAATGATATTAAATTGTTTCAAATGGATGTGAAAAGTGCATTTTTGAATGGTTTCATACAGGAGGACGTGTATGTGGAGCAGCCTCCAGGATTTGAAGATCACGCATATCTGGATCATGTTTACAAATTGGACAAAGCGCTCTATGGTTTGAAACAAGCTCCTCGCGCCTGGTACGAGAGGCTAAGCTCCTTCCTTGTTGATAATGGGTTCAAACGTGGTAACATTGATCAAACTTTTTTTACCAAAGTCAATGGTAAGAAAATTCTAATTGTTCAAGTGTATGTGGATGACATTATATTTGGTTCTACCGATAACACCTTGAGTGAAAATTTTGCCAAACTTATGCAAGGTGAGTTTGAGATGAGCATGATGGGAGAATTGACTTTCTTCTTCGGCTTACAGGTCAAGCAAATGGCTGAAGGAATATTCATTTGTTAAAGTAAGTATGCTCGAGATCTTCTCACAAAGTATAATTTCAGCAAGGTGAAACCTCAACCAACACCAATGTCTACATCAATTAAACTTGATCAAGATGACAAAGGTAAAATCGTAGATCAAAAAATTTTCAGAAGCATGATAGGATTTCTATTGTATTTGACTGCCAGCCGGCCCGACCTTCAATTTTTTGTTTGTTTCTATGCGAGATTTCAGTCCAATACGAAAGAATCACACATGTCGGCTGTGAAACGGATTTTTAGATATATTGCTGGTTCAGTAAATTTGGGCTTATGGTTTCTACGTAATTTGAGCTTCGAATTGATTGCTTATTCTGATGCCGATTATGCGGGTTGTAAAGTGGATCGAAAAAGTACCAGCGGGTACTGCCATTTTCTTGGGGGATGCATGGTCTCATGGACCTCCAAGAAACAAAATTCAGTGGCATTATCAACTACCGAAGCCGAGTATGTGGCTGTAGGTAGTTGTGTTGCTCATGCGGTATGGATCCAACAACAACTGATTGACTATGGCATCTCCTTTAAAAACACCTCAATCTTGTGTGATAACACTTCAGCCATAAATTTATCGAGAAATCATGTTCATCACTCTCGCACAAAGCATATTGAAATTAGACATCATTTTATTCGAGATAATGTTTGTAAGGGTGATGTTGACAATAACTTCATTGAAAGCAACCATCAAATTGTCGACATTTTTACCAAACCTCTAAATGAATAAAAATTCACATCATTTAGGAGAGAATTAGGGGTTTGTAGGATAGAGGAGTCTGAGTCCTGAATTTCTGCATCATGCATTACATTCTGTAAATAAACTGCTTACTTGCATTTTGTCTATCAGTGTCTATAAGATTACTTGGTATATAAAATAGTGATTTGTTGAAAGGTGGATTATGTCCATCAGAAAGCATTCATCATGTGTGAGACTATACTCCGCCATTGTACCAAGAATCAATGTGTCTTGCACGCATTTGCATTAATAAGTCTCCTTCTTCATGCATATGCATCATATCGCTTGAATTGCATAAAATCAATATGTGTGAAAAATCATCCTGTGTGTGAATTGCATTTCTTCTATGTATTTAGTATGAAAACATTCATTGCTTTTTTCTATGGCCAACGTCTCCTTGAATACATTCAAGTGCTTACCAATGGAGCAAAATCATTCAAAATCTGCATTTTGGAAAGGTGGAAAATAAGCGTTTAATGTGACCTTCAATTTACTTGGAATATTCTCCCCAATTGATTGTAACCTCAAAACACTCAATTTCTCTTGATTCTTACATGTTTTAATCATTGGGGATTAGAGCCAACCCTCCTTGGACTTCATTTGGCATTTTATACCTTCTTTTGTTGAAGTACGGGGGAAGGGTCGACCCCAAGGGTCGACCCTCGTGTTTACCCGTCTCTGGCCGGGGCTTGGAGAATCAGGGGTCGACCCAAAGGGTCGACCCATTCCGGTCCAGCGGATTCGCCGTGGCCGAACCGATTCGCAAAGGGGGTCTTCGACCTAAAAATGCCCCCTCTTGCCTATAAAACATCTCCAGCCCTCTTCTATGCCCCGCCACCATCTTTTCCTACCCTAAAAACCTCTTCTTGCAACCCTAAAACGTCCTAGATCGAAATGCGAGCTCCAACTGGTGGCAACTCGCGATCTCCTTCTCGTGCATCTCAAAGCTTCATTTTTTTTCCCTCCCAATCAACACCGAGGTAAGCCATGGTATGTAGACAATTGAATATTTAAGGTTAAGGCGTTCCTATTTCAAACCAACGCGATCTGCAACTCTCTCCAGGTTTCTTATCTGTCTTGTGATCCAGATGGCCCCAAAGAGGCGTCCCTCTCATAAGGGGGAGGAATCGAGCCGCGCTCGGGAACAAAGGTCAAAGGAAAATGAACAAAGATCCACTAAAAGGAGCGTTCATTCTTCCTCCAACAAGACATTGGATAAAAAGGTACTCCGCCCTCGGGCAGTAGATTTCCTAAAGTTATATAGAAATCTTCTAGATCTTATGGATATCATTTGCAATCAACCAAATCTGGACTCGTTCATGCCTACACATCGTCGAGTATTTCCTAATCTTGTGCATCAGTTTTATGGGTATTTATCTGTTGCGGACAACAATCAATACACCATTGTTAATGCCCAATCGTTCAAGCTCACACCCACCTTTTTAGGCCGAGCTTTCGGGCTGCCTCGTGAGGGCTATTCCTTTAGAGATATACCTGTGCCGGAAGATGTTGTCCATCAAATGATGACTTCGAAAGAAATGGGTGAAAGATCTACAGCTGGTCTTAATGCAAATCACTTTCCTCCGATGCAGAGAATTTTACACCACATGATGACAACTATTTTACTGCCTAGAGGAGGAGGGCGTGATAAAGTCACCGAAACTCACATGTTTTTGTTCTACTATCTTTTGGGTGGTCTTCAGATTAACTTTCCATCAATTATGCTTGATCACATTTGTAACAGCATGAAGCACAAAAATAGAACACTTCCTTATGCTGCGGCATTAACTGCAATACTTGAGCTCCTAAATTTTGATTTATCTAAAGAGCCTTATCAGACCATACGAGAAGCAGATATATATTCAATTCACACCATCTGCCATAATATGAACTATGTTGTTCAAAATGGAGTTTTGGTTCGAAAATTATGGAGTTCTGAAAAAGTAGCAATTTCTGAGGATGATAATGAAGGTGAAGACCCTGTGGATGATGATCAGCAAAATATTCAGCATGAGGGGATACCTTCTGAGGTGGTTCAAGTGGTCAGGGACCGGTTGGACTCCATGGATGGGCGTTTAGACAAGTTTGGGGAGAATATAGATGCTCTTACCAAAGATGTTTCAGATTTGAAGCTTTCCCATGAAGCTTACACTCAGAACTTTCAGAGGCTAACCACACTTCTTGAGTCAAATTCACAAGCTTTGGATGCTCAGACCGGAATATTTCAGGAAATTATGGATTATATTAGACGTCCACCACCTCCACCTTCTCCAGATTCGGACTAGAAACTTGCGCTCCAACAGCATGGCACTCTTACTATCTCGTCTTTACCCCCTCATTTTTGATGATGCCAAAGGGGGAGACATTTTGTAATATGAGTGTGTGCCTGACTGGATAAAATAGTATGTGTGGTGTCTGCTTTCATTAGTCATGTTAGTTAGTGAGGTTGCATCTCATGACATTGCATATGTTAGCTTTGTAGTTTTTAATCTCATGAATTCAGACTTTGTATGTCTTAAAACTCTAGTGTCGGCAAAACTACGGATGATGCTATTGAATGGTCAATCATACAATGTTTGAATGAAGCCTTGTGTCTTTTGATGATATGCTTCTTAATTGTTGCAGCTGGGTGCATGGAAAGAAGTGTGTTTTTATAATTGTGATTGTGGTATGAAGTTGTGTAAGTGGTTCCCTTGTTACTTGTAAGGGGCTTTGATATCGTTTAGCTTGTTATATTCATTTGAGTTGAAATGCTAATTCAGAATTTCTGTCAATCCTTAAATCTAGCATATAGTATTTTGTCATCATCAAGAAGGGGGACACTGTTGAACCCCCTTGTGTGAAAGTTCTTATTTGTTAGATTTTGATGATGACCAAACACTATATGAGTCTAGAATAATTGTTGGGTGAACAAATTTGAACAAACTCTTTTTGGACTGCTTTCGTATTTGATTACTCTTTCTCCTTTGATCGTGAGCTACTAATGCAGTTGAAGGATGAACTTTGCAGGATCAAGAACACCCATTTTGAGTAAGTCTTTTGAGCTGAAAATGTCAAAATCAAACCTAACTCAGATTTGGTATTTTTGCAAAACTCAAGAATGAGGCTCAATTCCGAACAAAAATTTGAGGACGCTTGGTGAGATCTAAACATTGTGAACGTGTCACATAGACCTTTTTAAAAAAGGAAGAAAATTAAATGTAAATATGGAGAATCATGAAGATGATAATAATAGTAGAAGGGGAAGGGAGCATGTGATGCTACTTTGGAGTGTGATCGCCAGAGGGGTTACCTCAAAAGTAGAAAGATGGTCATGGAGAATACCTTGTAAAGCGGGTGTGGATGTGGATCCGACTTCCTCCTCCAATCGGCCGGCCGATGAAGGGGGTTTTTACTCTTGATTACCCTTGTGGTTTTGTTTTAAACCCCCTAAGAGGAGTAAAGGTGGGAGAAGTATGTATGCAAAGAGAAATATGAAGTATGATAATATACTAAATAGACCAAGCAACTGTGATGAATGAGGACTATAACATGCAGAGAGTTTATGAGGATTGAAAAGAGAGATTGGATCCTCCTTCTGCGCCTATGAGCAGAACAGAGAAGAGAACAGAAGCTCAAAACACCACAATAGCGGCAGTAGTACAACACCCCCCTTTGCAACGGCAGCAAAGAGCAGCAGCAAGTAGAGCTCCAGTAGAAGAACTCTTAATCCAGGGGTGCGTGTGTGTAAGGTTTTCGCGTGGGGAATACCGCAAGGTATTTATAGGGATGGAAACCTTATTCTAATAGGATAAGATCAAAGGAAGATAACTATCAATCATGGATCTCCTTTCCTCAATTGATCACAGAGTTTAAAACAAGGAAGGACACCTTCGGGGAAGGTTGCAAACGACACGGAAACAAAAATTGAACTGGTGACCTAGAAACGGTCACTATTCTAAATAGCGCCCCTGGGTCTGCCGCTATTTCACTAGAATTTTAGACTTTCCATATTTTAAAATTTCATAATTCGTGACCGCGCACAAAGCGTTCATTAATTGGCGCCCGCTTGGAAGCCGTCATTTCAATGAATTTAATTCCGATTGAAATTTTGAAAAGGATAGGAACAGCGCCCACGCGCATGGTCGCTTATTCAAGTGAGTCGTCCTAGAACAAGAGAAAATAGCGACAGGTCATAGGGCGTTATTTAAATAGCGACCATATAGACGGTCGTTATATTCAAAGAAAATCTAAAGAAATGGGAAAACCCACTTACTAAGCCAGTAATGAAGTCCACTTAGGGCATTACATCATGACATGAAATTTATCCAACATAGCATCGATTTTGGCGTGTCTACAAACATGTCTCATTTTCATTTTTATATAGACTCTCCATGATAGATTTCATTTCCTCGACCCCAAGGGTCGATTTGATACAGTTTAGTTCTTAAAACTCACTTATACTTGTAAATATAATAAGTCCAGTGGATGGGTCGACCCCTAGACTCCCTCTAACACTTAGCTTGTTTTTATTAATCAAACGAACGAGAGTTGACCCCAAGGGTCGACCCTTGATTGTCCTATTTTCCCTCGGGTGTTCAGTTTTGGGCTCGGGTGTTTGGGGGTTTTCTAAAAAGGCAACGAGGGTCGACCCAAAGGGTCGACCCCTTCAAGAACATGCTTGTATCATGTTTGGGTGTCTTCTAAAAAGCCACGAGGGTCGACCCAAAGGGTCGACCCATTTTAGGGGCCCACCGTCGAACCCTTTTTGACGCCGTACGAATGTTACTTTTTGCACCCACCTTTTGCCCTAAAAGTAGTGGATCCGAGGATCCCATCACCATACATGTGTCCCCCAGTCTTAGGGGTATAAAACCAATCATTAGGGTGACCAAAGGATTTATCAAAAGGAATATTTTCTCACCTTCTTGAGCTTTGCTTTCTTGCAGGAGAAGAAACACGGGAGAGGGGTTCTTGAGCGTGAACCCTGCGGATTTCAATGCAGATATGATGCACCTTGAGTAAGGAACAGAGGTCTTCTTCCTTATATGAAGCTGAGCAAGGAGAACTTTGAGTCAAGCATCATCCTCCGAGCCTCATTTTGAAGGATCCGGCTACATCCTCCTACCTCATCCTAAGAATGAAGAACCATCGATTGCTCATCGTCAAAAAGGGGGATCTCTAGTGTTCTTATAGTTGATATTTTCTATATCTTGTTCTTACACTTCCAGATCTAAGTGGTCATTGTATATCTGATTTTTTCTTAGACATATACTGTGTGTGTGTGCGTTTGCAAGTTGCAGCGCACGTGTGTGTGTGGCTGTGCGGATCACAGCGTGTGTGCGTGTGGGTTTTCACTTCATAGTGGAAGCAATGCTCACTCTATGAGGGGTGGATGTAGAGGGCACTGTTGTGAACCCGAACCACCTAAAATCCTCGTGTTCCTTGTGGTTTGCTTCAATACTTTTATTCGTGTGGGCTTGTTGTCGAGAGGAGAGATTTGAAATTGTCATTCCTCGATAGTGCCTTTGGTCGTGTGAGTTTATCATTGGGTGAGAAGAGCTGTGCTTTGGTTTTCTACTACTATCTTATTCTTACATATTCTGTTGAAGTCTTAAAATTTTTATTGCCAATCAATTCACCCCTCCCCTCTTTATTGCCATCTACCGGGGACAACAATTGGTATCAGAGCTTGGTCTCTGATTTTTACTGATCTCACGATCTTAGAGTAAGAAACGGCGATCATGGCTCACACCCCAGGAACATGCTTTCACCCTTAAACCTGGAAAACCCACTAAAACTCACACCGTTCGGCTCCAAATCACGAGAGGGAGCATGAAATCAGTAGGGTATTCATCCCCCCTACCTCCACCGAAGATCTAGCATGCCAAAACAGCCAAACCACGCCAAAGACCATCACACAAACAACCCAAGCCGGCTTCGAATCCACGAATGGGATCGCGCCAATGCCACGCTCCGATTCTCGCGCCATCACGTCCCAAGTCAGCTCCACGCCGTCACCACCTTGTCCAGCTCCGCCACGGTCATATGCCCCGGGGGAGAGGAAAAGAGAGGAGAGAGAATGGAGGGAGAGAATGAGAGAATGTGAGAAGAGAGAGGAGAGAGGGTGAGGGTTAAAAAGGAAAAGAATTAACAATTTTCCTAAAATTTGATTTTTGGCACGAAATTCCATGAATTCATAAAAATACAAAAAAATAGTCTCCACGATCCTCGAAACGAGCACAACGCACCTGTAGCATCCCGAAGTCTCAAAACTCAACGGTTCACACTCCACGGGGTTCCGCTAGTTATATAGGGGAAAAACCAGAGTGAATCGTAAAACATGATTCATGACTCACGAAAGCACTCCGAAAGCTCTCCGATCCGATCCGATCCGAAGAATCCAGGGTATTACAACCTCCCCTCCTTTAAGAAATTTTGTCCTCGAAATTTAAGCAGTCAATAAGGAAACAGGGAAGAACAACCCCAAACACTGGCAATGATCTCCAAGCTCCAGCTAAACCTCAAACATAAAACACGATAACACGATTCTTGAAAAATATAATTTAGAGGGACACTACCAGACTATAATCACAGGCACACACTCCGGATCTCAAGACACATCGATCCATAGAACGAGCATGGCACACAAGGGAACATAAGTCCGGCACCTCCAAACACGGCATCATCGTTATCATCTCACAAATCAAGGGGACACGACCCATGCCACGAAACAGCCACCGATAACATCTCATACTTGGCAGACAAGACAAGCATCAGCTTTCACAAGGAACATAGTCCTCACAATTGACTGCCCCAACCATCGGCTTCTGCGCCATGAACAACAAACAAATCTGGCACGCTGAATGCCAATGACAGCACTGGACCACAAATACGATCAAGTCAGTCCTCACTCAAACATTACATCTGAATCGAGTTGCACGCTAACTCTACCACGACAGAAGAGTACAGTAGAACCAACCGACCAGACCTCGGTCCACACAATGCCAAACTCAGACTCACAGGAAACTCCTCCCAAGCTGACAACAACCATAACCCAAAGCACAACCTCAAACAACACCTATAGAATCCCTGGCTCCGTTCTCAACATAGAACCACGTGACACAACTGCAAGCTGGGTCACATCAAGGCACAATTACAGCTGACCAAATGGCTAATATGTACAAGCCGCTTGTAGCTTACAAATAAGGACCCACAACAACCTCTCGAAAAAATGCATCTCTAGGACCACGATCAGTCCCGAGAGCACAACTTCCAAGAAATGCAGAAGAAGAAAGGGTACTCAACTAGCATATACGCCGATAGATTTCTCTAATTCTCAAACTCGTCGGTGCCTACAATCATAATGCCTCAACCAATGGCACAGCAACCAACAACATCAAGGCACACATGGGCAAGACAACGTCACACCGAGGAAACAATCCTCTCAACCGGTCAGAATCTTCCAACCAACGATCCTCGACCTATGGGTTATCAGCCCACACGCTTCCGTTGCACACTCAACACAATGCACACAGGCATCATAGATAACTCGGCATCCGTATCTTAGCACACACTCGGCGCCATCGCAATTCATAAAACTGCAATGTACCACGCCTCGAGTACTGATCCTGCTAACAGTCGATCATAAGTCGCCAAAGTGCAAACCATCGTGCAAAGAGCCACAGCACAAGCCACAAAGAACACCAGTCTCAGCTTATCCTCACGTCCCGAAACGATCACTGAATCTTCATAGTGCAACAACCGCCAAATACGGCATGTTGAACATGGTGCACAAAGGCCCCCAACTCACAAACTGGGTCCAAAGCCAAGCCACCGCCTAAAGAAACAAATCATGTTCAGAATCAACGCAGTCCACTCGAAAGTAGATGCGCAGGACTAAGGCCTTATCGAGACGGCACTTTCAAAGCTTACCTCGAAAAGACGCCACAAGAAAGGATGAGAAAGATCAAGCTCGGCTAACAGTAGCTCACCAAGAAGGAAATCCTAGGCTCGCCTGACCACTCTCTCAATCATGGCATCCAAACGACCACCTCAAAGCACAACCTTAACACCTCAGCACCTCAGGGGCTGACCAAACCTCAAGCAGGGACGGCCAAAACAACATTAATCTCCACCGGAGAACATGCACGGTCACACACCAACGATAAAGCTACCAGCCACCTGATCAAGCCACGGAAAATCTCGAACACCGCACCATAGATTCACACCTGCCAGTAAACTTTGCCCAGTGCAACACAACCGAGACAAACACCATGACGAAAGAAGAATGCTCTATCACAACATGATGAGAGCAAAACCACCTTACACATCGCAAACACAACACGCACAAGCTCTCACGCGAGAAGCAAAGCGGTAAACAATCGCAAAACCTATGCCAGCTGCCAACTGTACTGGACCTTATAGACTATTAATACTGCAATATCTCGAATTCCCATGTACTTTCACAAACACACGCTCTGATACCAACTGTGATGACCCAGACTCTGGATACTGGGTAAACCCTATACCGCTTGGATTCTGAGAGGCCTCCCAAGAGTGAAAAAGCTCCGAAGGGATAGAAAAGAGTGTGTAAGTACATTGAACTTCCAGATAAAGTAGTAAGCAATTAAATTACTAAGAACCAAAGTACAGTACAACAGGAAAGAGAATGTACTCTCAGGTTGGGGGAAGCCCGACACTGGCAAATCTGGCAACTAAGAACCACCGCACTGCACCTCGAACCATGAGGAAGAATAGCTACACCTGAAAAGTCAAGGGTGGGCCTAGTCTCACTGGCTCAGTAGGGGTCCCGCAGATCCATACCACGAAACAACGCAATAACAACAGTGTTAAACAATAAAGTAGGAGCAGGAGTAACAACAACAAAAGTAAAGAGGAAAGTTGTACTGAACAGAAACACGGTAGTCGATCAAACCTCGACCCTCTAAACTACTCCTATCAGCGAAGCACGAATCCCCAGACTCATAGTTGGGAAATCTCCAAACTGATACAAAGAAACTCTGGCTACATAGCCAGAATACATCACGACACCTCTATCGTACATGCTCGTCTACCGAGACAAAAGCCCAACTCAAGACTACACGGTCTAAAAGCACTAACACATACACGACCTTGCCGTCGTGTACGCTACACTGACCACGGGTGAAGCCAAACATAGACTACCCAACGAGTCACATCAACCATGACGGAAACCGATCACGAAAGCCACAAGTCATGTGTCATGTGACAGAAGCACCTCCTCACTAGAAGAAAAGCTAGATGCGTCCACTGACATCTTACACTGCACCTCAAGCGTATCCCACTCCCCTAGAACGCGGTAACTGAGACACCGAACTAAGAACAAAGGAACAACAGTAACGAGTGACTAGTCAGGGTCACGCCCGTCAGTGCGGGTCCAACGCCCCTGACCACGTGTGCACACACAAGCTCAGTGTCTTGAGCCAGGCCACTAGCTGGTTTTCCCTTTCCGTTAGACTCTAACGGCTAGACAAAGGGGCCCATGGCAACCAGCCTACAAACCGTCTCTATCGGGGACTCACCCTGCCACCACTCCCAGGTGGGCCAACACACGGAAGTGTCATCAAGCTACGACTAGTGGAGGGTCACTAGACACAGAGACTCTAAAACATGAGTACCGAAGTACAAACAGGCTAAGCATGCCCTGTCGCACATACTATGCAACACAATGTAGTATCCAACAACCACCAGACTCAGGACAGCCAACTAGACCAGCTGACACGATGATCCTAGAGTCACAAGACTCGGGTCAAGATCATCGCACATCACGGCAACACATTGTTAATTAGCCTAGTGCCTAAGCCAAATCACGGTAAAACACATGGAAGACGGCACATAACAGCCGGATCCACACATTAATGAAAGTCCACGGCGCCCGGGCCACTCATCGGACTCACAATTTCACATAACACAAAACACGGAACATGAGGGATTATCGAAGCCCTCAAACCACATGGACATGCAAATCGAGGTATGACGATACCTCCATGCATCCAAAACCAGGTTTCGATCCACACAGGATAATCGAGACACTCATGAGGTCACGTGTCAACCACTGGGTCACAACCGGCTTTACCAGAAACCATAATGACTCTCGAAACAACATGAAACACTACTCAGTACAATGCCACTCCCATACACCTTATAACACAATCACATCCGTCATAGGATGTCCAAGACATTCACGGAACAATGGGCTCACGAAGGGGTCGAAGCCACCATAATCGGAAGCCAAACCAACACGAAAGAACACTCTAAACAAGTGGTGGTCACCCTTATGGCCACAAACAAGAAATGGCAGTCATAGCCTGGCCGCTACTCACAGAATTGAACAGGAAGGAAACGGTCTTTCTCGAGGCCGCTACTAACAAGTTGCGGTCCTCACAGGGCCGTCTCTTGAAGGTGACGATCATTTGCCTGACTGTTACTTCCAAATCACCTCGAAAGCTTCTCGAAAAGCACGATAAGCCATCTTGGTGGTGGTCTTTTTCCTGACCGTTTCTTCACAAGACGGTCAATCGCATGGCCGCTACTAGGAACCGACCTAATCAAATAACGGTCTACCTGGAACCGTTTATAGGAAATGGCGGTCCTCCTAAGGCCGCCACTACCAAGTTACGGCTAGTCGCGAGACCGCAACCCGAAACTGACATAGAACCCTTTTTTACGAGCTAGATAGTGGTCCTCCTTAGACCATTTCTCCAAGTAGCGGTCTCTGGTTTGACCGCTACTTCCTACCTGTGCGAAAACCGTAGGAAGGCTCAAAACTCGATCTTTCCACGCCCCAATCGTCCTAGAACGACAATGAAACACCCATCATCATGATACCAACCTTCCACAAGTTGGAAGGGGCCAACAAACCACAAAACGGTAACAAACAGGTGATTTCCACAAATTGACCCAAAACGAGTCACGTGGGTATCCGGCCTCATACCGACCCCAAATCACGCTCAAACGGAGTTAAACTGGCGGGAATTGAATCCCAACATGCCAGGGGTCCAAATGATACCATTCAAACTAAAAATCGTCGCCTGAAACGATGATCACGGCTCACACCCTCGAAACATGCTTTCGCCCTTAAATCTGAAAAACCCGCTCAAACTCACACCGTTCACCTCCAAATCACGAGAGGAAGCAGGAAATCAGTAGAGTATCCATCCCCCTACCTCCACCAAAGATCTCGCGTGCCAAAACGGCTGAACCACGCTGAAAACCATCACACGAACAACCCACGCCGGCTTCGAATCCACGAATGGGATAGCGCCAACGTCGCGCTCCGATTCTCGTGCCATCACGCCCCAGGTCAGCTCCATGCCGTCACCACCTCGTCTAGCTCCGCAATGGTCATACCCCTCGGGGGAGAGTAGAAGAAAGGAGAGAGAATAGAGGGAGAGAATGAGAGAACGTGAGAAGAGAGAGGAGAGAGGGTGAGGGTTAAAAAGGAAAAGAAATTAGGAATTTTCCTAAAATCTGATTTTTGGCACGAAATTTCATGAATTCAAAAAATACAAAAAAATAATCTCCGCAATCCTCGGAACGAGCGCAACACACCTGTAGCATCCAGGAGTCTCAAAAATTAATGGTTCACTCTCCACGGGGTTCCACAAGTTATACAGGGATAAAACCCGAGTGGATCGTAAAACACGATTCAGGACTCACGAAAGCGTTCCGAAAGCTCTCCGATCCGATCTGAAGAATCCAGGGTATTACACAAGTGGCGGGTCCAGGAGCGAGTGAAGTAAAAGAGAAGCTTAGAATGTTAAGAGTATCATGTGTCATCTTGTAATTTAGTTCCTTCACTGTAATAGGCGGTGAAGTTGATCATGTTATGTAATTTTCTTTTTCTTGAGTCTAGTGAAATGTTATGTTAGAATTAGTCAAGTGCCATTGTAAACTATTGATTATTATTCAATAAAGTTGGAGTTTTATTATATGTGGTGTTCACTCTTCTATGTATGGATGTTATAGCGATCTGATTGTCTTGCTAGCTTGAGGCTTATCTTGCCGGCTGTTCACGTTCCCGAATCTCTTCCGATGTACCTATATCTCGGGACGTGACAATTAAGTTGGTATCAGAGCCTAGGCTTAAGTAAGTCCTAGGAAAACATCAAGTCATAGGTTAAGTCCAAGGTTTAAGGACCCACACCTATGAACATGGAAGAAAGTTTGAACCCATGTGAGATGGGGTAGAGCCCGGGATTAGATAGTTTATTTAGAAATTGAACCTTAGGCTAATCTCTATAATTCCAAGGAAAATAACTAGTTGTTTATATTCTTAGGCACTTTACTTTCAAAATGGCAGCTAACCGTGCAAACTGGGAAGCTATGCAACAAACGGTTATGGGTCTTACCCAGGCCCTGCAGACGGTGGCACAAGCTGGCGCTGGTGATCTTCATCGCAGTTTCAGGAGTATGAACCCTCAATGATTCTCGGGTTCGTCTAGCCCTGATGAGGCCGAGAATTGGATAGATGAGATGGATATAATTTTCAATGTCATGCAATGCACGGACCAGGGGAAGGTCCTGCTTGCCACATTTCAACTCAACAAGGATGGCCGTATGTGGTGGAAACCCACCTCGGCTCATTTGCATAATGCCCAAATTACTTGGGAGGAGTTTCTCGAACTCTTCCGAGAAAAGTATTTCTCGAAACATGTCCGCGAGAGAAAGGCTGCGGAATTTACCTCTCTTAGGCAAGGTATGATGTCCGTAGAAGAATACGAACTCCAATTCTCCAGGCTGGCGACATATGCTCCACATCTTGTTGCTACAGAGCTCTTAAAGGCTAACCAATTTATGGATGGACTACGTCCCGTCTTTGTCAAGCAACTTGGGCCTCAAAATATCCGCACATACATGGAGATGGTCCATCAAGCTCATTTATGTGAGTGGACCTTGGAGAAGGTCAAAAAATATAAGGGCAAAGTCAAAGAATCTAGCCGCAAGCTCGAGAAGAGAGGAAGGAAAGAGGAGAAATTCAGCATCACGCGGTCCTACAAATCCCGTGACAATAAGAAGAGGTCCCGTAACAGGAATGGCAATAACAACAATAAGAACAAGAAGGTTAAGGAGGAGGAGAAGCAAGTCATGATGGCTTGCACGTTTTGTGAAAAGTTCGATCATTCGGCCGAGGAATGCTGGAAGCACCTCGGTGCTTGTCTCCGATGTGGCACCCGGGAGCATCTCATGCCGGATTGCCCTCTTATGAAAGATCAACCTTCTAAAAGTGATGGTGGACGCTGACGGCAGTCTCGTTTAAATGCCGTAATGGACGAGGAAGTGCCAAAGGATGATGGTATGATGGAAGGTACTATACAAATTTATTCACATCCTACTTTTGTATTATTTGACACTGGTGCTTCTCATTCTTTTATCTCTACCGCTTTTGCTAAAACTTTACCAGTTTCACCTGTTCCTTTACCTTTGGACCTAGCTATTACTACACCGTTAGGTTCTGGAACTGAGTTAAAAACCCACTATCCAAATAGTGAGGTAATGATAGAAGGCTATAATCTCCTTGCAAATCTTGTATGCCTTGACATGGAATGTTACGATGCCATTTTAGGTGTAGATTGGCTATGCGACCACTATGCCAACATTAATTGTCGCAATAGGCGGATTTCTTTCCATAAATCGGATCTTCCGCAGTTCTCTTTCCTTGGCATTAAATATAGGAAGCATCCTATTCTTATCTCTTCTCTTCACGCCTGCAAACTTATTTCGCAAGGTTGCGAAGCTTTTCTTGCTTCTGTAATCATCACTGAGTCTAAGGAAATCATCCTAGAAGAAATCCCCATTATAAGAGATTTTCCTAACATTTTTTCATCCGAATTACCTGGTTTACCACCCGAAAGGGAAGTAAACTTCTCCATTGAACTTATCCCTAGAGCAACACATGTTTTAAAGGCTCCTTACAGGATGTCCCCCACAGAACTTAAGGAGTTGAAGAAGCAACTTCAAGAGTTATTAGAGAAAGGCTTTATTCGACCAAGCACGTTCCCTTGGGGTGCGCCGGTCCTATTTGTCAGGAAGAAGGATGGATCTCTCAGGCTATGCATCGATTACCGGCAGTTAAATCAACTCACAATCAAGAACAACTATCTATTGCCGCGTATCGATGAGCTGTTCGACCAAATCTCTGGTGCGGAGTATTTCTGAAAGATAGACCTCAGTTCTCGTTACCATCAACTTAGGATTAAAGATGAAGGCATTCACAAGACTGCTTTTCGTAGTAGATATGGGCACTATGAGTTCGTGGTGATGCTGTTTGGGTTAACCAATGCCCCTGCAGCTTTTATGCAACTTATGAACAATGTCTTCAGGCCTTACCTCGACTGATTTGTAGTCATCTTCATTGATGATATTCTTATATATTCCAAGACCCGGGAAGAGCATGAAGAGCATTTAGGGATAGCTTTGCAAATATTAAGAGAGCACCGACTCTATGCGAAGCTCAACAAATGTGAATTTTGGTTAAAGGAAGTCTCATTCTTTGGTCATATTATTTCAAAAGAAGGTATCACTGTGGATCCTTCTAAGGTCAAAGCTATCAAGAACTGGAGCAGGCCAACAACTGTATCCGAAGTCTGGAGTTTTATTGGAGTGGCTGGATACTACTGACAATTTATAAAAGATTTCTCTAAGATTGTTGTTCCTCTGACCCGACTTACAAAAAAGGAAAATCCCTTTATATGGCCAGCCAATTGCGAAGAGAGTTTCTTGACTCTCAAGGAACATCTTACCATTGCACCCGTGTTAGCACTGCCCGTTGAAGTTGGTGGTTTTGAAGTCTATAACGACGCATCAGGCATTGGCCTTGGTTGTGTCTTAATGCAGCATAGTAGAGATATTTTCTATGCTTCAAGGCAAATGAAGCGTCATGAGGAGAATTACCCAGTGCATGATCTAGAACTTGCTGCTGTTATATTTTCTTGAAGATTTGGCGACATTACCTTTATGGAGAGAAATTCATGGTATTCTTAGACCACAAAAGTCTGAAATATCTCTTCTCCTAGAAGGATTTAAACACGAGGCAAAGAAAATGGCAAGAATATTTAAAGGATTTCAATTTCTCTATTCAATACCACCCTGGCAAGGAAAATGTTGTAGTCGATGCGCTCAGTTGGAAATCACTGGCAACTTTATGAAGTCTCAGAAGAGGTATGACCAATCATATCGAAGATTTTGCTAAGCTTAATCTAGATATTGATATAGAGAATGAAGAGAGTATTATTGCCAATATCAGGTCACAACCCACATTAATAGAAGATCTAGTCAAGCTTCAAGAAAATAACCCTATACTGGTGGATATCAAGACCAATATTGATCAACAACCAGATTTTTCTATCATGACTGATGGAAGATTGTTATTCCAAGGTCAGATTTATGTGCCAGATCATGCTGACACTAAAAAGCTAATTTTGGAAGAAGCTCATAAATCAAGATATGCTATTCACCCTGGTGCTACCAAGATGTATCGAGACCTTAAAAGAAAATTCTGGTGGCCCAACATGAAAAGAGAAGTGGTGGACTTTGTATCTCACTGCCTCACTTGTCAACAAGTTAAGCCAAAACATTTAAAGCCCACTGGAAAGTTACATCCCTTGGAAATTCCCGAGTGGAAATGGGAGAGCATAGGAATGGATTTCATCATAAGCTTGCGTAAAACAAGAGGCGGACATGATAGTATCTGGGTGATCATAGACCGATTGACGAAATCTGCACATTTTCTACCAATTAAAAACAAATGGCATGTGGATATTCTAGCAGCTTTATATATGAAGGAGATTGTTAAACTACATGGAGTCGCTGTTACAATTATATCTAATCGAGACCCTTGTTTAACATCGCAATTCTGGAAGTCTCCAACATTACTTAGGGACCCAGTTAAATTTCAGCACTACTTTTCACCCACAAACAGATGGCCAAATTGAAAGAACAAACCAGGTGATAGAAGATATGCTTAGGGCTTGTGCTATTGATTTTGGTGGAAGTTGACACGATCACTTGCCTCTAGTTGAGTTTGCCTACAACAATAACTATCAAGCTAGTATACAAATGACACCCACAATAAGAAAAAGTGGTATTAGCGACGGAATTTTTCGAGGGATTTATTTCCGTCGTAATATCCGTCATAATTTCATACGGATTAAATTTTGTCAGAAATTGCATCGGTATTTCCAACATATAAGTATATGTCGAAAAATCTGTCAGAATTTTTGACGGATATTCGGACGGAAAAATTTCCGTTGGAACATTTGGCGCTACAAATTAGAAATTCAGAGGAACTTTTCGACCGAAAAATTCCATTGAAAATATTTCCATCTGAAATCCATCATAAATGTTTTTACTTTCTGGCGAAAAATATTCTATCGAAAATCATTTGGTAATTACCGACCGATTTTTGACCTATTTTTTCGGTCAAAAATCTTTCTCTCTCTCTCTCTCTCTCTCTCTCTCTCTCACACACACACACACACACACACACACACACACACACACACACACACACACACACACACACACACACACACACACACACACACACACACACACACACACACACACAGTGACTTTGACCGCCTTAGGCGATCCTGGGATGAGCAACACTATATCGGGCTTTTTTAGATACGATACGGTACGCCCGAGTTGGACCGAGTCGGAGAAGCACGATACAATATATAAATATATGTAATAAATAACAGAACTTGATAGAAATATATTAGTGGTTTCCGACGGAATCAAATTCTGTCAGAAATACGTCGAAAAGTTTCAACGTATTTTTGACCACAATGAATTCCGTCGAAAATTTTCGACGTATTTTTGACCGATTTTTATTTCATCGGAAAGCCCTAAATAATAGAAATAGATAGAAATATATCAACAGTTTTCGACGAAATTGAATTCGGTCGGAAATACGTCAGAAAGTTTTGACAGATTCCGACCGAAATGCATTACATCGAAATTTTATGACGTATTATCGACCAATTTTTATTCCGTCGGAAACCCTCTGAAATATTTTTCTACCCTTCCTATAATAAATTAATAGTATACTACAATTAATTATGTTTAATCATAATATGAGGTTCGCCGACTAGGTGCGCCCTTCTCTGGTCCGGTACGGTGCACCCGAGTCACCACCGAATAATAACTATATAATTAATTATTTAATTATAATTATTTGTTATAACTTTATAACTATTTATATTATTATATTATATACTATTTAATATACTTATATTTAATTTAACTATAATTAATTAGTAATACAATATACTTAATTATAATTAATATATCATATATATAATATAAAATTTGATTAAGCCCTTGAAGATGTGGACTTACAAAAATGCTATGAAAAATCTGTCGATACTCAATCCGAAAATCCGGTGCCGCCGCTCTCTCCCACTCTATACCAACCGGTCGGCAGAGGTTGCCACTGTTGCGAGGAGGCCTCGCCACCGTCGGAGTCGCGAAGCCCTCGTCACCGCCATTGCGAGGAGCCCTAGCTCCCCATCGCTGGTGCCGCCGCTATCTCCCACTCTATCCCACTCGATCGACGTTGGCGCTCCCTCGAGGAGGCCCCCTTTAACATTCCAAGATTTTGGATCTGATATCCACGGGTTTCGGAGTGTTCCCGTGGGTCTCGTGTTACGTTTCCTAAATAAAGTAGAAATTTTCTAAATTATAGATCTTAGGATCTTTAAATAATAAATATTAATTTTTTTCAAATGTAATGACATTTTTGATTGAGTGGGATTTTATCTTATTAAAAAATGAAAGAATGAGAAAAAATGATGAATGAATGAATGAAAAAAATGATGAAAATGAAAAAAAAGACAAAAGAAAGGGAGAGAGAGGAAAAGAAAAAAATGAAAAAAAAAAGAAAATGAAAAAATTTGGGGGAAGCACCGTGCCCTAACCCCTCCTCTCCTCCTTCCACCTTATTGCTCCTCCTCTCGATCTCCCTCTCCTCTCTCACGATCTCACCCCCCCCCTCTCTCTCACCCATCCGCCCTCTCGCCCCCTAATCCCTCTCAACCTCCTTCTTCCCCAGCACAGGCGACTGCGGCAGGCGGCTACGGCAGGTGAGCAGAGTGGCGAGGGTGGCCGCGACGGAGCTACGCAGGGACGCCGGTGAGGGGCGAGCGGAGGTGGCAGCGGGTGAACCCGATGAGGGAGGAGCCCGCAGTGGCGGCGGTGAGCTCTAGCAGACACCCCCCACCACAGGTATTCCTATCTCTCCCTCTCCCGGTTGTCCCCCTCCCCCTCCCTGCTCCCGCCCTCTCTCACTCTCACTCTCACACACAGACACACGCACACACAGACACACAGACACACGCACACACAGACACACAGACACACGCACACACTGTTGAGGCCCTTTCTGGGTTCTCAATCAAGCCCCTGCAGAATTGCTCTTGCATCGGAGCTTCGAGCTCTGGTCACCGTCGTGGTGGGTGGAACAGTTGCCAGAGGTTCTGATGAATGTCCATTGAAATGTTTGTTCATGATTTGTCAGGAATTGGTAATGGTTGAAGGAGCCCAGCAAGTGACTGATGAATGTATTTGCATTGCTGACAAGTGTCACATGCTCAGATATAACTCTTAATATCCTTGTTAATCCGTTTCCAGTGAAAAACTAGTTTGATGCGATCCAAAGTTTTATGAAAACCAGAATGACCCGCTCCTGACGCATCATGGTGCGCTCGTATGATGTCTGTGAGGTGTTTGAACTGTCTGTGCAAGAGAATTGTATATTTATAGTATAGTATACCATCTCGAAGACTGTATAAGTTCTTATCTAGAGATCCCGAATGCCATTGCTGCTTTAAAAACTAGAAATGGGAATCAATAAAATAAGCTGTTAGTATGTCCAAATACTAATCAAGTTGAACCATTGAAAATACATTAAGAATCATAGGGTCATGTATTCTTGACAGAGCATCGACTGCTTTGTTATGGTTGCTAGATTTATATTCTAGATGGAAATCAAACCCCATTAATTTGATTAACCATCTGTGCTGGGCAGGAGTACGAATCTACTGCTGTAAGAGATACCTTAAATTTTGGTGGTCTGTGCGAATCAAAAATTTCTTGCCTATAAGATAAGATTTCCATTTATGCACTGCAAAAATAATAGTCCCCATCTCCTTCTCATACACTGATAGACCAAGTTGGGTTTTGGAGAGTGGTTTGCTGAGATAAGCAATTGATCGGCTGGACTGCATCAGAACAGCCCGATGTTGGGCATGTGTGGAACATGCTTGATTCTATAGTTTTGATGATGTCTGACTATGACTCATTGATGAGTCATATATGGATTTGATAATGCCAACATGTATAAGTTTCAGGTCAAAGTTATTGCAACCATGTAAAGATGAGCAGTGTGAAGAAATCATGCAATGGTGTCATGAGATATGATGCATTGATCAAAAGGGTACGAACAAGGCCAGCCAACAGTAGTGCAAAGCCAAGGAAATAAAATAATGAAGGTCCATAGACAAGAATTCCTTAATTGCTGGAATTTAGTTGCACAGATTAAGAGAATGCAATCAGGGCAGCTTCTTCAGGACAGGTCGACCTCACCTCATCAGAAGGTCGACCTCAGGCTCTCCCAGAAGCCTTTGTAAACGGGGTTCTCCAAGGCTGCATTGACCTCACCAAGTAGCTGCATCAACCTCACCAGCTCCAACAACAGTCTGACTGGTGAATCTAAGAAGGACAGGTTGACCTCACCTTCACAGGAGGTCAACCTCAAGCTCTCCTAGAAGCCGTTGTAAACGTGATTCTCCAAGGTTGCATCGACCTCTCCTTCACAGGAGGTCGACCTCATGCGGTTCTCCAGAAGCTCTTCATGCTATTTCTGTCAAAATCGTCAGACCTTCTAAGAACCAAAAATAGCAACCGTAAACCTCCAAAAACATGATTTTTGAGGCCCGAAAAAAGTTCCTAGGATAGTGGACTGTCCTCTTCATCATGAGGCTGCAGTACAACTTTATGGGAGAAACCTTTTGGCAGCTACCAGATTAAGGAAATGTCAATTCTTCCTGTACTATACTTTTTGGTCATAACCAATGGGATTTCAGTCCAAGGAAGGTACCAAGGACAAGAAGACTATACCCCTCTATCCTGGGCCAATGAAAAAGAAGATCTGGTAGATCTCCAAGTCCAAGTATTATCATTTTCTTTCCTACAATTCAAATGAAGAATCTTGGAGGGAAATTTCTGTGCCCTTGCTGGACCAATCAGATTACAGATCTAAGTAGAGTTGAAGAGAAGGAATATCCTATTTCTTTCTGGGCTAATTAGATTCAAGTCCGGTTATTTCTTTTCATGATTCTACCATCAGATTTCGGACCAATCAAAAAGGAGGTCAGTGGTCAAACAAATCTTTTGTATCCCAGCCAATTGCAATGAAGGAACTTGGAGGGAAATTCCACTACCCAGCTCTCTATATATACATGAAGCTTCTGCATCAAGAAGCTATTGCTGCCCTTGAAGAGAGCCACACCCCTTGAGCATTCAAGCAAATATGTAAGAAATAATAGAAGGGAATGTGAGCAGCCCAGCATTCGACCATACCAGTCCAATGTTGTAAGAGAAAAGAGAAAAGAAGAAGAAAAGAGAGAGACCTTGAGAGAGAGCAGCCCTGCGGCCAATCTGAGCTTGAAGAAGAAGAAGATCTTCATATCTATCTCTGAAGTTGCAGCCGCTAGCTTCGAGATCTGTATCTCAAGCTACATGTGTTTATCGTGCAGTCCTTATGCTTTTCATTTGCAATCTCTAATCTACATTTCAGTGTCTGTCCGGTGCTCTACTTAGAGACCGGAAGTAGGTACTTGGCTGTGTTCAGCCTTGTGTGATCTTGGGAGTCCGTCCCAGTGTTCTCGCTGCACTTGCAGCTTTGGTTTTCCTTATTTGTGTGTGTGTGTGGGGGGTTCGCCCCCGCATGTGTGTGTGTATGGGATTTCATTCCCGTGTGTGTGTTGACGACTTCATCCTCGTGTGTAGAAGCCTCACCGGTTCGGTGAGGGGTGGACGTAGGTCTGCTGATTTACAGATTGAACCACCTTAAAAATCCCTGTGTAATGGGTTGTGGTTTGTGCGTTTGATCCAAGTTCTCTATCCCCATTCACAGGTTCGTGTGTTAGCTTCAACGGATGCAATCCTAATTATTCTTCCACCGTAAAATCTACCCAAGAGTCCACACACACACCGCAGTTTGATGAGCAGCAAGTCTGTCCAATGGCCAAACTCATAGTGAGGCTACATCGACCTCACTACACTGCTGCGTCGACCTTAGCTACTCTTTAGCTGTGACTCTTTGAAGGTACATTGACCTCATCAAACTAGTGCATCGGTCTCAGCGGCCTGTTGTGGACGCACTTTTTTTCACTTATTATTCTCTTATTGGTTTGTTCGTTTATTGAGTGCGTGGGCGTGCCAGTCACAAAGTGATAATTTATTCGGGCTCCGAAGAGCCCATGGTGCGCTCGATCTGACTTTGTCAGACGATTGTGTTGTTCGTGTCGGGACCAAAACCCGCCGCGCCATAAAGGTCACGGTGTCGTTTACATCCCCCATACGAGGGAACACCCTTGATTAATCGCCGAGATTCAGGGCCTCATGGCCAAGAAATTAATTGCATGAAAAGTCTATCAGGAGGTATCGAAGTCCCGGTATGAGGGTGAGAAGAAAGCATTCGTGATCATGTCGGTCATGCGCTGACCATTTAATATTCAGACGAATGTCCGGCTCGGGAAAAGCGCGATCGTCGCGGGAAGACCGAAGCATATGTATGCCAGGATATGGCAATTTATTGTTCAGAAGAACGGAAAACGTTCGGCTAAACCTCGGTCAGAGTGGTCAGAAACCAGTAAATCTGTTGGCCCGGTGCAAGAGCAAGCTGCGACCATACTGCGGTAGGCCCCCCGCGGTCGAAATAGGACTTGCATGAGCGTCATTAATATCTCTGGTGCCAAGGGGCAACGAGGGAATATCCCTTGAATCAGCTGAAAAGCCTTATGCCCGGAGAAGCGGGCATTCGAAACATGTCAGTCATTCGGGAGGCCGTTTAATATTCGGACGGGAGTCCGGCTTGAGAATATTGTAATCGTCGCGGGAGGACCTGAAACATACGTACGCCGGGGTACGGCAAATACATTATTCCGAGATACTGAAAACATTCGGTTAAATCTCAGTTAGTGTAGCAGGAAACCGGCGAGTTTATTGGCCCGGTGCGAGATCGAGTCAAGACCATATTGGGGGCGCCTCCCGTGGTCCAAACGGGGCTCGCGTGGGCAACGTTAATATTTCCGGTGCCGGAGAGCAACGGGGGAGAGTCCCGGGAATAGACTCCAGAACCGAAAATATGTTCGAAAGGAGCGGGCTGTAGACCGAGGATATGAGCCAGGCGATGACCATGATCGGGATAGGCCCGAGGTCTGAGTGTGGCGCACGGAGGTCTTATTGATATTCCCATGGAAGGAGTCCGGGGGTGGCGAGAGCCGTCTCATTCTAATTTGGATTCTGTCGGTCACTTACCGACCTTTTCATGTTCGGGCAAGGGCCCGTATTGAAAGTGCGACGCGGGCAGGGACAACCCCGTACAAATATATATGCCGAGTTTACGGCAATTTCAATGGAAGGGTGGGAACGAATCCCGATAGGAACGGGTCGGAATTGATGAGCTATTGGCCTGGAGCAATGTCGGCTCACAACCATATCGGGGTAGGAGCCACCGGCTATGCAGGTCGCTCACGTGCCTTTTCATGTTCGGAAGTAGGTCTGTAATAAGAACGCGGCGGGAATCGAGGTGAATCCGTTCAAATGTCTACCGAGCGTGCGGTAATTTTAGCAGCGGCTCGGAAGGGATCCGGCCGGAGAAATAAGTCCGGTTTAATCGGAATATCAGCCCGAGGCGAGGTCGGGCTATGGCCATTTCGGGATAATTCCCAAGACTCAGGCCCAACCTAGAAGGGCGACATCATTGTTCCTTTGGTACCGGGTCACGGGAGAGACGGGGCTGCGAAGCGGATCCCATTGTTTTATTATTATTTAAGAAACGTTATCATTATCATTTGTCAATTTATACATATCTTTGAGTGAATGCTTTATTACTATTTATTCATTTTTCTTGTGATTTATTCATTTACTATTGTTATTATTAGGTTTGTTATTATTTTTGTTCGTTTTATTATCATTCATTTACTTGTCATTTTTTGTTAAGTTTGTTATTATTATTTATTTATTTTTGTTATCATTTATTTGTCGATTTATCATTATTATTATTTCTTTTAAGCTTATTATTATTATTGCTTATTTCTTTATCATTCTTATTTATTTATTCACCTTTTTGAATTTATTATCATTTATTATTGTTGTTTAACATTATTGTTTGCTATTATTTCTCTATTTTCTTTTGAGTTTGTTATTATTATCATTATTTGAGTTTTGTATCATTATTTGTTTATTTATTATGTTTTCTTTTAGCTTATTATCTTTATTAATATCATTATTTCAGGTGTACCGCTGGGTCATGAGAGTGCGCCGCTGGAGGGCCAAGGGAGTGTGCCGCTGAGGGCCAAAGGAGTGTGCCGCTAGAGGGCTAAGGGAGTGTGCCGCTGGGGGCCAGGGGGTGTACCGCTGGAGGGTTAAAAGGGTGTGCCGCTGAGGGCTAGGGGTGTACCGCTGGAGGGTCAGGGAGTGTACCGCTGGAGGGTTAAAAGGGTGTGCCGCTGAGGGCCAGGGGGTCTACCGCTGGAGGGCCTAGGAGTGTGCCGCTAAGGGCCAGGGGGTGTACCGCTGGAGGGTCAAAAGGGTGTGCCACTAAGGGCCAGGGGGTGTACCGCTGGAGGGTCAAAAGGGTGTGCCGCTGAGGGCCAGGGGTGTACCGCTGGAGGATCAAGGAGTGTGCCGCCGAGGGCTGAAGCAGGAGCGTGCCGCTGAAGGGCTGAGGGAGTGTACCGCTGAAGGGCTGGGAGTGTGCCGCTGAAGGGCCTGGGGCTGTGCCGCTGAAGGGCTGAGGGAGTGTACCGCTGAGGGGCTAAAAGGGTGTACCGATGAGGGCCCACTCTCCCTCTAATTCTTTTAAGGCTTTTCTTTTCTTCTTTTCTGATTTTATTAAGTGTGCATGTGTTTGTCTCTCTCTCTTTCTCTTGATTATCTTTCATTCTTTCTCTTGTGGGGACGGATGTTCGAGTTGTCTAGTTGCCGTTCGGTTTGGTTCTCTTTGAGTTGATTACGGCTCCCTTGCCTCGGTTAAAGTGTTTTACCGTTGTTCTTTTCGTTCGTTTGTTGCCTCCTTTTGCCTTTTTAATGTGTTATCGTTCTTAACAAAAATTCGGCAGTATCTCCCCTTGACCCGAGCGTAAGGGAGATATAGGGAACGCGCCCACATGGAGTGGCGGAACCCGACAACTGGAGGTGGGCGCTCGAGAGCGGCAACACCTTTATAAACCTCGGAAAACTCGGAGGGAATGGCGAGTGGAAGACTACTCCTAGGACTGGCCAAAGAGTGAGTGCACCAGGTAAGAAGGAGGGGCGAGTGTAGCAACCCTGACAAATGAATATTTGAAATGAATTAAAAAATATATATTACAGAAGTAATACAGATAATAAGAATAGGGTTAATTAGACGAAATAAAACATATTACAAATAACGCCTCTTAGTAAGGCGTTAATTTAAAAAGAAACGCCTCTATATACGGCGTGACTAAAGAAAGGACGCCCTCACCTGACGGCGTCAAATTCCAACGCCAAAGACGGTAAGCCAATAAACGCCCCAATCTTGGGCGTGTTTTAGAAACATGAAACGCCCTTCCTCAAGGCGCTTCTTAAGACACGACCTGCACAAGGTCGTCAATTAAAGAATCGACGACCTGACCAAAGGCGTTAATTCCATTCGGGAACCGTTCGACCCAGAGCTTATCCAGGGAAAGATTAACCTAATCTAGTAAGTGTCTATTAGAGTAAGGACTCTATTAGGGATATGTTACCCTCAATCAAACACTACTTTTGTAAGGACTCCAAAATCCTATAAATAGTCTTGATCGAACAAACCCTAAACCTATTTGACCAGTCGCTTGCTACGGTAAGTTGAAGAACAATGAGTTTTTCTGATAGTTCTCTTCCACGGTGCATGAAGAATATTGATCATTCTTCTCCTCCTATTAACAGGTTAAGAGGCTCTACGTTTTGAGGAACAAGAGTTCTTCATCCGTGTGTAAGTACCCCTTCCTCTACCTACAGTCCAGGGATTTCAAGAAAACTAATATCTTCAACCTATCCTCTGTAGGGTTCATCCACCTTGCTACTGTTACGATTATTTAGTCTGAAGTTGAGGCTTCGGAGGCTAGGCTTCTCAAGTTCTTCACGTTCCATCTTGTTCTTCTCATCAAAGCCCTTCACCGGTCATATCCAAATCAACCATTAAAGGTAGGTTTTCTCAAGTTATTGTAGCCCAAATGAAAATAACGCAAGATATATGTATAAGTATGGCATGCATACAGTTTTATTTTCGTTCTGGAATATTATTGAAAGAAACGCCCCTGTCAAGGGCGCTAATTTACAAGAAACGACCCTGTCCAGGTCGTCAATTTCATATTTGACGCCCTGCACGCAGGCGTTACTTTCATGAAAATCACATGTAATTAATAATTGATCCTGTTTAAAAATTCATTAAATATGAGATATCGATTCTAATATCTTGCATGACTCTACCTATGAAATTCTGCTAATTTTCCTGTCATGACCATGTATCATGTCTCTTGAAATTTTATTCCTGAATTCCTTGAATTCACGACCTAGACTAGGTCGTTTGCCATATGTTAACGCCCCCGATCAGGGCGTGAATCAGAAAGGTAACGCCCCTTCCTAGGGCGTTTATCAGTTAAAATCCTGAAATTTATCTATTCTGAAAAATAGAATTAAATAGTAACGCCCCTACCCAGGGCGCGTTTTTGATAATTCCTGAAATTTATTTTATCCTGTCCAAAATTAGAAATAGTAAGACGCCTTCTGGTATAGTCGTCAAATCATGAAGAAACGCCCCTTCCCAGGGCGCTTTTTAGATAAATTACTAAATTATTGAAAATTCTGGAAAATGGAAACATATGTAAACGCCCTTCTGTTAGGCGTTATTTACTTGAGAAACGACTTGGCATAAGTCGTTATTTTACTGTAAAAATGATTTTTATCCTGATTCTGTTAACCGATGGTTTCATATTATATAATATATATATCGGCACTATTCTCCACTCCGTGAGTATAGTCCCACTTTTCACGTTGTTTCATCGATCACACTCAACTCTCATTGACATACAAGCTCTCCATTGGACATTCCGTTCCTTTGGACTAGCGAGTTAGTCATAGAGACCTCCGTAAGACTCCTCGTAGCCTTGGATTCCCTCAAGGCCGACTGAGCTGGTTGTACCCTAAAAACCTATTACACAATTAATGCCATGTCAATCTAAAGAAATATGGTATACCAGCCCTTATGATTATACAAAGAGTATATCATAAGAAATTCCTTAATGGGATGATGATATCATGCCATATCATGCCATTCTTGTGAACCTCAATTCTATGATAAGAAAGAGGGTATCTTACCTATGATATACTGTTCTTGTGGACCTCAATTCTATATAACGAATGTCCATATTGATTTGTCATGGTACCCAAGTTAAAGGAACCATATTCTACCTAGTTTTATCGATATCATGATTATACCGTTATTATTGCCATTCTATGTCCTTTGTCATATTTTGGACTCTATTCTATCAAAGGTGTCATACGTGTCTACCAGCTTGACTATTGAAATTCTATGTTGGCTATAAAACAAGAGTGGATGTCAAAACACATGATAAATGCCTGCGCATATAGGGCCCGATCTGGTCCTGGGAGGAGCACCCGAAAGTACTTGTGCCCATGGGAGTTAAAATGATAAGGTATCTGGCATTATACCGAGTACTTGACTTGCTTGATTGGACAATCCACACACATCTTGTACTTGAATCGTACTTGGCTTGACATGAAATACGTGGCCCGAAAAAGGGTAACTTACTTGCTTGATACATGATAGCCAAAGTTCTTGACATGGCTTGTTAAACGTACTTGCTTGAATATCTTGAATAACTTGTTATCTTGTTGAAAGTTCATGATTAAGTTCATCTTATTTCTTTGATATTACATTCTCTCTATCTTGTCGTTTTATGCGAGCATGCATAGCTTTATTGCAATCTTGAAAGATGTAATTACTTAAACCCCTTGCTAATGCTTGAGATATAATTTCCTACTGAGCGTTAGCTTATTCCGTTTGTCCCTTTGTACTTTTCAGGTAAATCTGACGACGACGGAAGTCAATCGGATGGGAATATTCAAGAGTGAAAGTGATAGAGCTGCTCAAGTGTCGTCTAGTTGTTTCTATAGTTTTCTTGAGTCAACTATGTACTTTTATTTTTATTAAACAGAGTATTGGATTTGTAATAGTCTATTATAAAGGAATAAAGGATTGGGTTATCTTGCTATTTTACGCATATCTGTCTTTGTGTCGAATACATGACCACTCTGATTGACATGATTGATATAGACACGTCGCGCACCTCCGGGTATCTTCCGCGCTCGGGGCGTGACAGTCTTTGTGGTATCAGAGCCTAAGGTATTCAATTCCTAGGAAAAACCCAAGTCCAAGGATAAGTTGAACGTTTAACCGAGTGAGATTGGGTAGAACCAAGGGTTAAGAGTCAATGAGTCTTTTAATAAGATCACAGTGATATAATACTAATGTAGCTATTATAATTGTAGGATAATGGCTGCCGAACGTGCTCAATGGCGCAACATGCAGCGTACCCTCCAAGGGATGACTCAAGTGCTACAACAGGTAGCACAAGGTGGTACTCCACGAGCTGGAAGCCTACACCAAGCCTTTAAGAACATGAATCCCCCGAAGTTTATAGGATCGACCGATCCGGACGATGCCGAGCATTGGGTTTGGGAAACCGAACGCATATTCCGTGTCATGCAATGCATGGATCAGGACAAAGTCTTACTAGCTACTTTCCAGTTAGAAAAGGATGCTAGATGCTGGTGGGAGTCTATTGAAGCAACCATCGATCCTACTCAAGTAACATGGGAAGAATTTGTGGAATACTTCAATGCTAAATATTTCTCGGACCGAGTCCAAGAAAAGAAGGCTGCAGAATTCGCTGCATTGAAGCAACGATCTTTATCATTAGCAGATTATGAAGCTCAGTTCTCCAGGTTGTCTAGATATGCTAAGCATCTTATTAGCACGGAGAAGATGAAAGCCCGTAGATTTCTTAATGGGCTTAGGCCCCACTACATTACTCAACTGGCGCCTATGGACATCCAAGTTTATTCCGAAATAGTGCGCCGAGCTCAATTACTTGAAGATGCCACGGAACTATCTGATAGGATCCGTGGGAAAGATAAGAAGGAGCAAGTCACAAGTTCGGGTTCTTTCAAACCCAACTTTAAGAAGAGGCCCAATAATGGAGGTTCATCCTCTCAAGATTTCAAGTTCAAAAAGACCAAGCCTTTATCTATCACAACTACCCCTTCTAATACAATATGCAAGCATTGTGACAAGGCTGGTCACAAGACCGAAGAATGCTGGAGGAAATTAGGAGCTTGTCTCCATTGTGGGAGTCGCGAACATCGGATTCCCGATTGTCAATTAATGAATGACCAAGCCGATGACGGTAAACGCCCGGTGACGAAAAATGCTCGTCTTCATGCAATCCAGGAGACCGAACCTGAAGAAGAAGGCGGATTAGTGGAAGGTACATTGAAAATTTGTTCCAAAAGTGCTTATGTCTTATTTGATACGGGTGCATCGCATTCCTTTATTTCTAAGAAGTTTGCCGACCCGTTACCGTTAGAACCAGAATGGATAAAAACAGTTCTAACTACTCCTCTGGGAAGTGAAAATGATATTACTCATCACTATCAAAACTGTGAGGTAATGGTTCAAGGTAGGAATTTACCTATAGATCTCATATGCCTCGATCTAAAGGAGTATGATGTTATACTGGGAGCGGACTGGTTATCCAAATACCATGCAACGGTTGATTGCTGCAATAGCCAAATTGCTTTCAAAGATTTTCCAGAATTAGTCTTTACTCGCCCCAAGAGTCGGAGCAAATCCCCTCTTATTTCGGCTCTTCGAGCAAGCAAGCTCGTCAGGAAAGGATGTGTATCCTTCCTTGCATTTGTCACAGTTAAGGAAACAAAGGACACTAAGATAGAAGACATTCAGGTAGTGCAAGAATTTCCAGACGTATTTTCGGAAGATTTGCCGGGATTACCCCCTCAAAGAGAAGTGGCCTTCACCATTGACTTAGTCCCTAGTGCTGGTCCAGTTTCAAAGGCACCCTATAGAATGTCCCCTGCGGAACTCAAAGAGTTGAAGGAGCAGTTGATGGAACTCATTCGAAAATGGTTTATTAGACCAAGTACTTCCCCGTGGGGAGCACTAGTCTTATTTGTGAAGAAGAAGGACGGATCCATGAGATTGTGCATCGACTATCGATAGTTGAATCATCTCACTATCAAGAACAAGTATCCACTGCCGAGAATCGATGAGTTATTTGATCAGATTTCAGGATCCAAATATTTTTCCAAGATTGATCTCAGGTCGGGATATCATCAATTAAGAATCAAGGATGATGACATTCATAAGACTGCATTCAGAAGCAGGTATGGCCATTACGAATTTGTTGTTATGCCTTTTGGACTAACAAATGCCCCTGCTACCTTTATGCAGTTAATGAATAGCATATTCAGGCCTTATCTAGATCAATTTGTTGTGGTTTTCATTGATGATATATTGATATATTCCAAAACTAAGGAAGAACATGAGGAGCATTTAAGGATCGCATTGCAAGTATTGAGGGAAAATTAATTATATGCAAAGCTCAGCAAATGTGAATTCTGGCATGAAGAAGTGACTTTCCTCGGACATGTGATATCCAAGGATGGTCTATCTGTTGATCCATCAAAGGTAGAAGCTGTAAGAAACTGGGAAAAACCAACTAATGCAAGTGAGATCAGAAGTTTCTTAGGTCTTGCAGGCTATTATCGGCGATTCATCAAAGATTTCTCTAAGATCGCCGTACCACTTACAAGATTAACTTGCAAGGAGATCCGATATGAATGGAGTGAGGAATGTGAAAGAAGTTTCCAAACTCTCAAGGATCATCTCACTACAGCTCCGGTGTTAGCTCTACCAATAGAAGGAGAGAAATTCGAGGTTTACACAGATGCTTCTGGCATTGGCCTCGGATGTGTCCTAATGCAACAAGGAAAGGTCATAGCATACTCTTCACGTCAACTGAAGAAGCATGAGGAGAATTACCCCGTCCATGACTTAGAACTGGCCGCGGTGGTATTTGCCCTAAAGATATGGAGACACTACTTATATGGAGTGCAGTTTACTGTATACTCCGATCACAAGAGTCTCAAATATCTATTCTCACAAAAGGAGCTAAACATGAGACAAAGACGCTGGCTAGAATATCTCAAGGACTTCGACTTCAATATACAATACCATCCCGGAAAGGGTAATTATGTTGTTGATGCCCTTAGTCGAAAGCCGAGAGCAATGATAGCCAATTATATGATACAAGAATGGAGGTTGCTAGAACAATTCTCCGAGCTCAATATAAGCTTGGACAAGGAAGCCAAACTTATCACATTATCTCATGTAAGCATACAGTCGGATTTATTATCTGAGATACAAGCACTTCAGGATGATGATCCTATATTAGTGGAAATCAAAGGCAGATTAGAAGGACAATCTGATTTTCAACTAACTTCTGATGGAAGATTACTATTCAAAGGTAGAACTTGTATACCCGACTGTCCAGAATTAAAGAAGAAGATCTTAGATGAAGCTCACCGATCAAAGTACATTATTCATCCAGGATCAACCAAAATGTATCAAGATGTAAAGAGGATCTTTTGGTGGCCCAACATGAAAAGAGAAATAGCGGACTATGTATCACGCTGTCTCACATGCCAACAGGTCAAGGCGGAACACCAAAAGCCTGCTGGAAAATTACATCCTCTAGATATTCCTAAATGGAAGTGGGTGGATATTGGTATGGATTTCATCATGGGTCTATCTAAATCCAAAGGAGGACATGATGGAATATGGGTTATCATTGACCGTTTAACTAAATCGGCGCATTTCTTGCCAATAAAGAGTCGATGGTCAATTGATGTCTTAGCTGCATTATATACCAAGGAAATAGTCAGGTTACATGGAATTCCTGTCTCAATCGTGTCTGATAGAGATCCCCGTTTCACTTCTCATTTTTGGAAGGGATTACAACATTCGTTGGGAACAAGGCTCAACTTTAGTACTGCTTTTCACCCACAAACGGATGGTCAGACCGAGAGAGTTAATCAAGTTGTTGAGGATATGTTAAGAGCTTGCATCATTGACTTTGGTGGAAGCTGGCATGAACATTTGCCACTAGTGGAATTTGCATATAATAATAGCTACCAAGCTAGTATCCAAATGGCACCTTTCGAAGCTTTATATGGAAGGAGTTGCCGATCACCCTTATGCTGGAACGAAGTTGGAGAGAAACAACTGTTAGGTCCAGACATGGTAAGGGATACAACTGAGAAGATACAAGTAATCAGAGAAAAATTACAAGTTGCTCAGACCAGGCAAAAGGCTTATGCAGATACAAGAAGGAGAGATCTTGAATTCCAAATCGGAGATCATGTATTTCTTAAAATATCGCCTGGATGTGGCATACGAAGATTTGGTGTTAAGGGCAAGCTTACGCCAAGATTCATCGGACCATTTGAGATACTCGAAAGAGTTGGCGAGGTTGCTTATCGCATCGCATTGCCTCCTCAATTGTCCGAAGTACACAATGTATTTCACATATCCATGTTGAAAAAGTTTGTACACGACCCATCACACATTATTGAACATGGAGATCTGGTGATCAAGAAAGATCTCACATATGAACAGAAGCCTATGAAAATCTTAAATCGTGAAATACGAGCTCTAAGGAATAAGGTTATTCCCATGATTAAGGTGCAATGGAATAAGAATTCTGAACACGAAGCGACATGGGAGACCGAGGAATCTATGAAGAAACGATTTCCCGACTTGTTCTAAGAGGTATATACTCTACACTCTCCGCGTGTATACAGAATATGCAATTGAATTTGGGGACCAAATTCTCTTTAAGTGGGGGAGGGTGTAGCAACCCTGACAAATGAATATTTGAAATGAATTAAAACATATATATTACAGAAGTAATACAGATAATAAGAATAGGGTTAATTAGACGAAATAAAACATATTACAAATAACGCCTCTTAGTAAGGCGTTAATTTAAAAAGAAACGCCTCTATATACGGCGTGACTAAAGAAAGGACGCCCTCACCTGACGGCGTCAAATTCCAACGCCAAAGACGGTAAGCCAATAAACGCCCCAATCTTGGGCATGTTTTAGAAACATGAAACGCCCTTCCTCAAGGCGCTTCTTAAGACACGACATGCACAAGGTCGTCAATTAAAGAATCGACGACCTGACCAAAGGCGTTAATTCCATTCGGGAACCGTTCGACCCAGAGCTTATCCAGGGAAAGATTAACCTAATCTAGTAAGTGTCTATTAGAGTAAGGACTCTATTAGGGATATGTTACCCTCAATCAAACACTACTTTTGTAATGACTCCAAAATCTTATAAATAGTCTTGATCGAACAAACCCTAAACCTATTTGACCAGTCGCCTGCTACGGTAAGTTGAAGAATAGTGAGTTTTTATGATAGTTCTCTTCCACGGTGCATGAAGAATATTGATTATTCTCCTCCTCCTATTAACAGGTTAAGAGGCTCTACGTTTTGAGGAACAAGAGTTCTTCATCCGTGTGTAAGTACCCCTTCCTCTACTTACAGTCCAGGGATTTCAAGAAAACTAATATCTTTAACCTATCCTCTGTAGGGTTCATCCACCTTGCTGCTGCTACGATTATTTAGTTTGAAGTTGAGGCTTCGGAGGCTAGGCTTCTCAAGTTCTTCACGTTCCATCTTGTTCTTCTCATCAAAGCCCTTCACCGGTCATATCCAAATCAACCATTAAAGGTAGGTTTTCTCAAGTTATTGTAGCCCAAATGAAAATAACGTAAGATATATGTATAAGCATGGCATGCATACAGTTTTATTTTCGTTCTGGAATATTATTGAAAGAAACGCCCCTGTCAAGGGCGCTAATTTACAAGAAACGACCCTGTCCAGGTCGTCAATTTCATATTTGACGCCCTGTACGCAGGCGTTACTTTCATGAAAATCGCATGTAATTAATAATTGATCCTGTTTAAAAATTCATTAAATATGAGATATCGATTCTAATATCTTGCATGACTCTACCTATGAAATTCTGCTAATTTTCCTGTCATGACCATATATCATGTCTCTTGAAATTTTATTCCTGAATTCCTTGAATTCACGACCTAGACTAGGTCGTTTGCCATATGTTAACGCCCCCGATCAGGGCGTGAATCTGAAAGGTAACGCCCCTTCCTAGGGCGTTTATCAGTTAAAATCCTGAAATTTATCTATTCTGAAAAATAGAATTAAATAGTAACGCCCCTGCCCAGGGCGCGTTTTTGATAATTCCTGAAATTTATTTTATCCTGTCCAAAATTAGAAATAGTAAGACGCCTTCTGGTATAGTTGTCAAATCATGAAGAAACGCCCCTTCCCAGGGCGCTTTTTAGATAAATTACTAAATTATTGAAAATTCTGGAAAATGGAAACATATGTAAACGCCATTCTGTTAGGCGTTATTTACTTGAGAAACGACTTGGCATAAGTCGTTATTTTACTGTAAAAATGATTTTTATCCTGATTCTGTTAACCGATGGTTTCATATTAGATAATATATATATCGGCACTATTCTCCACTCCGTGAGTATAGTCCCACTTTTCACGTTGTTTCATCGATCACACTCAACTCTCATTGACATACAAGCTCTCCATTGGACATTCCGTTCCTTTGGACTAGCGAGTTAGTCATAGAGACCTCCGTAAGACTCCTCGTAGCCTTGGTTTCCCTCAAGGCCGAATGAGCTGGTTATACCCTAAAAACCTATTACACAATTAATGCCATATCAATCTAAAGAAACATGGTATACCAGCCTTTATGATTATACAAAGAGTATATCATAAGAAATTCCTTAATGGGATGATGATATCATGCCATATCATGCCATTCTTGTGAACCTCAATTCTATGATAAGAAAGAGGTTATCTTACCTATGATATACTATTCTTGTGGACCTCAATTCTATATAAAGAATGTCCATATTGATTTGTCATGGTACCCAAGTTAAAGGAACCATATTCTACATAGTTTTAACGATATCGTGATTATACCGTTATTATCGCCATTCTATGTCCTTTGTCATATTTTGGACTCTATTCTATCAAAGTTGTCATACGTGTCTACCAGCTTGACTATTGAAATTCTATGTTGGCTATAAAACAAGAGTGGATGTCAAAACACATGATAAATGCCTGCGCATATAGGGCCCGATCAGGTCCTGGGAGGAGCACCCGAAAGTACTTGTGCCCATGGGAGTTAAAATGATAAGGTATCTGGCATTATACCGAGTACTTGACTTGCTTGATTGGACATTCCACACACATCTTGTACTTGAATCGTACTTGACTTGACATGAAATGCGTGGCCCGAAAAAGGGTAACTTACTTGCTTGATACATGATAGCCAAAGTTCTTGACATGGCTTGTTAAACGTACTTGCTTGAATATCTTGAATAACTTGTTATCTTGTTGAAAGTTCATGATTAAGTTCATCTTATTTCTTTGATATTACATTCTCTCTATCTTGTCGTTTTATGCGAGCATGCATAGCTTTATTGCAATCTTGAAAGATGTAATTACTTAAACCCCTTGCTAATGCTTGAGATATACTTTCCTACTGAGCGTTAGCTCATTCCGTTTGTCCCTTTGTACTTTTCAGGTAAATCCGACGACGACGGAAGTCAATCGGATGGGAATATTCAAGAGTGAAAGTGAAGAGCTGCTCAAGTGTCGTCTAGTTGTTTCTATAGTTTTCTTGAGTCAACTATGTACTTTTCTTTTTATTAAACAGAGTATTGGATTTGTAATAGTCTATTATAAAGGAATAAAGGATTGGGTTATCTTGCTATTTTGCGCATCTCTGTCTTTGTGTCGAATACACGACCACTCTGATTGACATGATTGATATAGACACGTCGCGCACCTCCGGGTATCTTCCGCGCTCGGGGCGTGACAGCGAGTGTGCCGGGGAAGGAAGGCACGAGAGGGCGTGCCGTTGAAGGCTTAGCAAGGATGTGCCGGGCAAAGGTCCAAAGGACGGTGCCGGGGAAGGGCACAGGAGGGTGTGCCGCTGAAGGCTTGGCCAGGGCGTGCCGGGCAAGGGTCCAAAGGACCGTGCCGGGGAAGGCGTCCAAGGGCGTGCCGTTGAAGGCACGGCTGGGGTGTGCCGCTGAGGGCACGCAGGGTGAGCGAAGGCAAAAATGCCAAAGGGGAAGCAAGCCCTAATAAAAGGAGAAAGGGAAAGGGGCGTAAAACACCGAAGGATGCAAACACGGGAGAAATGTTTGAGGAAGACGTCCAAAAAATATTTGCAAGACTTCTACTTCTATTCTCATAAGAGGAGTGCCCCAAGGGGGCTAATACATCGCAACGACGGCAAAACAAGAAATGAAAGGAAAGAGAAAAAGAAAATATAGTGGGGGGGGAACGGAGCGTGGACTCCTCCCCTCCCGGACCTCACTCCCTCTCTCCACCCACTCTTCTTCTCTTCACACAGACAGTGGTGGTAGGTGGAGCGACGAGCTCCTCTTCTTCTCTTCTTATCCTTCTTCTCTTCGCGCGGATGGCGGTGGCGGGTGGACGGAGTAGCAGAAAGGGGGAGGCACAGCCTCCCCTCCTCTTCTTTCTTCGCTTCTTCTCTTCCTCTTCTTCTCTTCTGCGTGTCTCTATCTCTTCCTCCCCCCCCTTTTCTCTTTTCTCGAATGGGAGTCGTTTTATACTCCCAGCAGCGGGAACTTTTAAGCACGGCCGTCGAAGGCGGGAAGCAGCTCTGTCATGATGGGGTTTGACTCCCCCCGTCCTGGATGTCAGCGGAATAGCCTGTGTGGCCCAATCCCTGATTGACACCTCAGAGGGTTCACTGCGCGCCAAGGATGCGTAGGGCATGGGCACCACGTCGTCCAGCCGTTGACATGCCTTAGCGCTGTGCCGGGGGAGGGCCAAAAGGGCGCATCGCTGAAGGTTGCCCAAGCGTGCCGCTGAAGAGGGCAAAAGGCGTGCCATTGGACACAAAAGAGTGTGCCGTAGAGGACCCAAAGGGGCGTGCCGCTGAAGACCCCACTTGGGGTTGTGCCGCTGAAAGCCCATGGGGGCTGTGCCGCTGAAAACCCATTGGGGTGTGCCGCTGAAACCCCCCCTTGGGGTGTGCCGCTGAAGCCCCATTGGAGCGTGCCGTTGAAGCCCACAGGGGCTGTGCCGCTGAAGACCCCCAAGGGGCGTGCCGCTGAGGCCCACAGGGGCTGTGCCGCTGAAAGGCTCCAGGGGCGTGCTGTTGAAGCATCAAGGGGCGCCGCTGAAGGGCTAAATGGGCAGTTTTGAGCCCGTTGTGAGCACGAGTTGTGGCCCATTTAATTTTCTTCGAGGCCCATGGATTGTGGAGCTCTTGGTGGTTGATTTCTCTTCGCTATCGTGATTTCGGAGACGGCTTCACGGTAGTGTGTGCATTTGTTTGGGGAGTCCGGGTGACCAGTCTTTCCGGGGCTTCTTCACTCGGTGCCGTTGTTGATGCTGGGCCGAGCAGGATATCTGTATGTGTAATTTTTGGTGTCCACAAATGCCCCCCACCCACGAGTAGCGCCGGCGAAGGATGAGCCGGGCGGTGCCCGTGGGTGTATTTGTCTCTTTCCTCTTCGTCGATGCCGACGGGGTGCCGGGAGCTAATATGTTGGTCTCTTCTTCTCTTCGTCAGTGCCGACGGGGTGTCGGGCGTTGACATGATATGTTGGTCTCTTTATCTCTTCGTCAGTGCCGACAGGGCGCCGGGAGCTGACCTGGTTTGTTGGTCTCTTTGTCTCTTCGTCAGTGCCGACAGGGTGTCGGGAACTGACATGATATGTGGATCTCTTTGTCTCTTCGTCAGTGCCGACAGGGTGCCAGGAGCTGACCTGGTTTGTTGGTCTCTTCTTCTCTTCGTCAGTGCCGACGGGGTGTCGGGCGTTGACATGATATGTTGGTCTCTTTGTCTCTTCGTCAGTGCCGACAGGGTGTCGGGAGCCGACATGATATGTGGATCTCTTTGTCTCTTTGTCAGTGCCGACAGGGTGTCGGGAGCTGACATGATATGTGGATCTCTTTGTCTCTTCGTCAGTGCCGACAGGGTGCCGGGAGCTGACCTGGTTTGTTGGTCTCTTGGTCTCTTCGTCAGTGCAGATAGGGTGCCGGGAGCTGACTTGGTTTGTTGGTCTCTTTGTCTCTTCGTCAGTGCCGACAGGGTGCCGGGAGCTGACCTGGTTTGTTGGTCTCTTTGTCTCTTCGACAGCGCCGACGGAGTGCCTTGAACTGACCTGATATGTTGGTCTTCTCTTCTCTTTGTCTTCTCTTCTCTTTTCTTCTCTTCTCTTTTTTGTTATCCTTTTTTTTCTTTTATTCTCTTTTTCTTTTCTCTTCTCTATTTCCTTCTTCTTCTCTTCTTCCCTTCTCTCTTTTTTTGGAGAACTCCGGGCGACTGCTGGCGTGGATGCCAATGATATAAGAGCTGTCGGCACAGTGGCCGATAATTGGAAGCTGTTGACATGGGGGCCAATAATTGAAAAGCTGTCGACCCGAAGGCCGATGATTAAAAGCTATCGGCTCAAGGGCCGATGATTGAAAGCTGTCGGCATGGGAGCCAATAATTCGAAAGCTGTCGACCCGAAGGCCGATGATTGAAAAGCTATTGGCATGGGGACGATGATTGAAAAGCTGTCGGCTCAGGGGCCGATGATTGAAAAGCTGTCGGCATGGGAGCCAATAATTGAAAAGTTGTCAACCCGAAGGCCGATGATTAAAAGCTGTCGGCTCAAAGGCCGATGATTGAAAGCTGTCGGCATGGGAGCCAATAATTGGAAAGCTGTCGGCTCAGGGGCCGATGAGGGAGGCCAGAATAGACATGGCTGGAAGCGGGCTGCGGGAGCCGAAGTTGGGAGATTAACGAGCCGCGAGGGCAAGAGGTAGGCCATGGGGGCTAAGGTTGGGCTCTACGAGTCGTAGCTGGGAACGTAGGCTTCGATGGCCGAAATTGAGTTTATTGCATAGGCACATTCTTGTTATTTTATTGTTAGTATACTTTTTTGTATTATTTTTATGTTGTTTTGTTTTGTTTTTTTTTATCATTTTTTAAAGCATGCAAGCATTCATTAGCAGGCATAACATAAATATAAGTAAGGCGGCTCCCTCTATAGGGGATAGGATAGGGACGTCGCCCGTAATTCGTAGATGCGGTGCGGGCCGCGAGGCACAATCGAGGGGTGGTGCACCCGTCAAGAGGATATCGCACATCTTGCATGCATAGCCTAAATTCACGCATTTCACCCGAGGCAATTCTATGTGGCGTGGCAGTGCAAATGTGTGAACAAAGAGCCCTAACCACAGGGATATGCAGGTTTTCCTGGTGACACTCGAGGATCACTCTAGCGCCTACACATATGTTTCAAGCTTTCGACTTTCGGTAGCTTCACACAGCCCCCATATGTTTATTTTGGTAGCGGATTTCACCGTTCAGCGCGAGTCTCCTCATGTGTCTCAATGGGGATTCCCGGCTACTAGGATTCATCCTCATTATAATTCTATTACGGATTCCACCGTTTGACGCGAGTCTCCTCATGTGTCTCAATGGGGATTCCCGGCTAATAGGTTTCATCCTTATTATAATTCGCTTCACCATTTCGCGCGAGTCTCCTCATGTGTCTCAATGGGGATTCCCGGCTACTTGGATTCACGTGTCTCTCTCTTTTCTTTTCTTTCTCTTTTTTTCTCTCTCCTTTTTTTTTACAGTGGGGGTAGGCAGCTTTTTCCTCACGATTACCTTTCACGCGAGTGCAGGAATTCAAGTCTCCGTAGAGTGCTAAGAAGAAATTCGGGCAATCCCTATAGCCGAAGGCCATTGAACACATTAAGTGCTAAGTGTGGGAGCGTTGCCTCAGGTTTATTTTGTGAGTTGGGCTTAGCGATTCAGCCATGACTCTTCCCCTTGACGTGTGCACTCGCCATAATCGGGCTCCCTTCGAGCATACGCCGTGACACCCGTGCATCTGGAATCGGGGCGATATTATTATTTAACAAGGAAACACGGTCCTAGAAAATTTCAAGGAGGTGTATTATTCTATATTAAGCAAGCATGCAAACATGGCAATCAAGCATTCTCTCCTTTTGTTTCTGTTTTCTTTTTTGTGTGTTTGTTTTATTATTATTTTTTTTGGGGTGTTGTTTTTTGTTTTTGTTTTTTTTTTTGCATAAGAAAATATTGTTGTTACGTATAAGTGTAGTGGTAGTAAATGTATTAGGGAGGCAGGCCGTAAAAGGGCTGAGAGGATATTAGGGAAGCGGGCTGCAAGAGCCGAGGTTATCGGATGCGGGCCGCGAAGGTCGAATTCTGGGAAGCAGGCTACGAGAGCCAGACTTGGGAAGCAGGCCACGAAGGCCAAATGTAAGCAGGATGCAAGAGCCAAAGCTGGGAAGCAGGCTGTGAAAGCCGAGGGGAAGCAGGCTGCGAGAGCCAAAGTTGGGAAGCAGGCCACGAGGGCCGAATTTTGGGAAGCAGGCTACAAAAGCCAGGATCTGGGAAGCAGGCTATAAAAGCCGAAGGGAAGCAGGCTGCAGGAGCCGAAATTATGAGAAGCGGGCCACGAAGGCCGAATTCTGAGAAGCAGGCCGTGAAGGCCGAATCTTGGGGAGCAGGCTGCAAGAGCCAAGGATAATGAAAAGTAAGCTAAAAAGCCAAGGGATATTGGCGAGCGGGCCACAAGGGCCAAAGGTTGGGGGAGCAGGCTACGAGAGCCAACATTGGGAAGCAGGCCACAAAGGCCAAAGGGAAGCAAGCTATGAGAGCCATAGATAAGCAGGCCGCGAGGGCCGAATTTTGGGAAGCAGGCTACATGAGCCAGGATCTGGGAGGCCTTTGTCGGTTTAACGCCCCGTCGGCGGAAGGTCTAGTCGGTTTAACGCCCCGCCGGCGGAAGGGCTAGTCGGTTTAATGCCCCATCGGCGGAAGGTCTAGTCGGTTTAACGCCCCGTCGACGGAAGGTCTAGTCGGTTTAACGCCCCACCGGCGGAAGGTTTAGTCGGTTTAACGCCCCGTCGGCGGAAGGTTTGGTTGGTTTCTGTTTGTTGGGTGGCTGAAGGTCGGAGGTAAAAGTTCATCTCGTGACTCTTCTTTCTCTTCTTTTCTTCCTCTTTTGTGAGGAGAGACGGGTGCAAAGACCATGTTTGCCTCGTGATCATTTCCTTCTTTTCTTCTTTTCTTCTTTTATGTGAAGAGGCGGGTTCAAGGACCGTGTTCGCCCCGTGACTGTTCTTTCTCTTCTTCTCTTCTTCTTTTATAGGGAGGCGGGTGCAGAGACCATGTTCGCCTCGTGATCACTTCTTTCTTTTCTTCTCTTCTTCTTTTGTGTAGAGAGGTGGGTGCGAAGACCGCGTCTGCCTCAAAATTGCTCTATTTCTTCTTCTCTTCTTCTTTTATGGAGAGGCAGGTGCAAAGACCATGTTCGCTTCATGACCATTCTTTTTTCTTCTTCTCTTCTTCTTTTATGGAGAGGCGGGTGCAAGGACCATGTTTGTCTCGTGATCATTTCTTTCTTTTCTTCTCTTCTTCTTTGTGATGAGGCGGGCTCGAAGACCAAGTCTGCCTCATGTGTCTTCTTTTGGTTCACTCTTCTTCTTTTGTGTGAAGAGGCGGGTCCAGGGACCACGACTGCCTCATGTGTCTTTTCTTCCTTTTCTTCTCTTCTTTTGTGTGATGAGGCGGGCTCGAAGATCACGTCTGCCTCGTGACTCCTTTTTTTTCTTCTTTTCTTTGATGGGATGAGGCGGGCTCGAAGACCACGTCTGCCTCGTGTGCCCCTTTTTTTTCTTTCTTTTCTGCTCTTCTTTTATCATTAACGCTTCCGTGCTAGAGTGTATTTCTCTTAATGTGCCCCCAGGTTGGGGTGTAGCTTCATTTGGTGTGCATCCCCCCCTGAGGGGTGTGCTTTACCTCTTTGCTTCTGTGCCCCCAAGCGGGATGTATTTTTTTGGCTCTTATGTCCCCAGACCAGGGTGTGTTTTTTTTTAATGCCCCCGAGGCGGGGTGTAGCTCTCTTCAAATGCCCCCATGGTGGGGTATACTCTTCACGGCTTCTATGCCCCTAGGTGGGGTATGTTTCTTCTTCATATGCCCCTAAGCCAGGGTGGACTTCTCTCCATATGCCCCTGAGCCGGGGCGTGTTCTTTATAGCTTCTAGGCCCTCGAGGCGAGGTATGCTTCTTCTTCATATGCCCCTAGTACGGGGTGTAGCTCTCTTCAAATGCCCCCCTAGGCCGGGGTATACTCTTCACGGCTTCTATGCCCCCAGGTGGGGTATGTTTCTTCTTCATATGCCCCTGGTACGGGGCGTGTCTTTTGTTTCTTATACTCCCCATAGCGGGGCAAATTCTGCTCTCTTTCTACCCCTGAAGGCGGAGGAGTGCTTCTATTCATATGTCCCCGGCACGGGGGTGCATCTCTTGCTTCTTATGCCCCCTTGAGGCCGGGGTGCATCTCTTTACGGCTTCTATGCCCCCAGGCGGGGTATGTTGTTTCTTCAAATGCCGCTTGGGCGGAGTACATCTTTCTTCTTATGCTCCCAGATCGGGACGCATGTCTCTTCGTTTCTGTGCCTCGGGTCAGGGTAGATGCTTCTGTTTCTTATGCGCCAAGGGCAGAGTGTACTTTTTTTTGCCCCCAGGATGGGGTAGGTGCTTATGCTTCTTATGCGCCAAGGGCGGAGTGCATTTTTTTGTGCCCCCTGAGCGGGGTGGACGCTCTGCATGTGTCCCCGGGTCGGGGTGCAACTTTGTCTCCCATGGAGGGGGTGTGTTGTTTCTTCAAAAGCCCCCAGACCAGGGTGTATTCTTCTCTTTCTTATACTCCCGAGGCGGGCGGGGTTCTCTTCATGTGCCCTCGTGGTGGGATGTGCTTCTTTCTTCAAGTGTCCCCAGGCCGGGGTGAATTCTTTTCTTCTTCCCAGACACACCGGGGGGGATGTTTGCTTCTTGTTCTCCCAAGGTGGGGTGTATTGTTACTTTTGATGCCCCCAAGGTGGGGCGCATTGCTGCTTCTGATGCCCCAGAGCGAGGTATCCCTTTTTTTTATATGCCCCCGGCATGGGGTGTATTCCGCTTCTAGTGCCCCCAGAGTGGAGTGTATTGCCACTTTTGATGCGGGGTGTAGTTCTTACTTTTTATGCACCCAAGGTGGGGTGAATTCTTCTTCTTTGTTTACGTGCCCCCATATCGGGGTGTATTCCTCTCTTCATATGCTTCCCAAAGCCGGGGGATGTTGTTTGTTCTGCTTCAGATGTCCCCCCCGGGGGGGTTAATGTTGCTTCATGGACTCCGAGCCTGGGGTATGCTCCTTCAAAGGTCCCTAAGCCGGGCTGGATTCTCTTTTCTTCTCATGCTCCCAAGGCGGGATGTAGCTTCTTCAAGTACCCTTAAACAGGAGCGGATTCTTTATGGCTTCTATGTCCCCTGGCGGGGTATGCTTCTTCTTCAAATACCCCTAGGCCGGGGTGGATTCTCTTTTCTTCTCATGCTCCCAAGGTGGGATGTAGCTTCTTCAAGTACCCCTAAATAGGAGCGGATTCTTTATGGCTTCTATGTCCCCTGGCGGGGTATATTTCTTCTTCAAATACCCCTAGGCCGGGGTGGACTTCTCTTCATATGTCCCTGAGTCGGGGCGTGTTTTTTATAGCTTCTAGGCCCTCGAGGCGAGGTATGCTTCTTCTTCAAATACCCCCGAGATGGGGTATGTTTCTTGGCTTCATATGCCCCGGACGTGGGGTATATCTTTTGTTTCTTATGCCCCCGAGCCGGGATGTAGCTTCTTGGCCTCATATGCTGCCGAGGCGAGGGGTATGTTGCTTCATGTGCCCCCGGGGGGGTCGCATTTTACCTCTACTGCCCTGTGGCGAGGAACATCTCTTGGCTTCTTACGCCCCCAAGGTGGGGTGTGTTTTCTTCTTGTGCCCCCGGGGTGGGGTATGTTGCTTTTTGCACCCCAAAGGTGGAGTGTACTTATCTTCAAGTGCCCCTGAGTCGGGGTGTACCTGTGTCTTACATGCCCCCCTGCGGGGTTAGCTTGGTTTCTTGTGCACCCGGGGCGGGGTGAGTACTTCTCCTTTGCATGCCCCTGAGTCAGGGCGTGTTCTTTATAGCTTCCAGGCCCTCGAGGCGAGGTGGGCTTCTTCTTCAAATACCCCTGGGACGGGGGTGTGATTCTTGGCTTCATATGCTCCCAAGACGGGGTATATTTTACTTCTTCTCATGACCCCAGGCCGGGGTGGAGTTCTCTTCAGTTACCCCTGAGTCGGGGTTGATTCTTCTGCCTCTTATGCCCCAAGGTGGGGTGCACTTCTCTTCATATGCCCCCTAAGCCGGGGTGCAACTCTGCTTCTTCTTATGACCCCAGGCCGAGGTAGTCTCTTCTTCTTATGCTTATGTGCTCCCGCATCGGGGCGTATTCCTTTCTTCACGTGCTCCCCTAAGTCGGGGAATATCGGGTGTTCTGCTTCAGATGCCCCCCGGGGGGAGGGGGGTATATATATGTTACTTCATGGACCTTGAGGACGGGATGTATTCCTTCTTCGAATGCCCTTAGGTCAGGGTCGATTTTTCTCTTCTTATGTTCCCAAGGCGGGACGTAACTTCTTCAAATGCCCCTAAACCGGAGCGTATCCTTTTATGGCTTCTATGCCCCCAGGCGGGGTATATTTCTTCTTCAAATACCCCGAAGCCGGGGTGTATTCTTGCTGCTTCTTATGCTCCCGAGGTGGGATGTGACTTCTTCAAATGCCCTTAAGCCGGGGCGCATTCTTCATGACTTCTATGCCCCCTGGCGGGGTATGTTTTTTCTTCAAATACCCCTATGCCAGGGTGTGTTCTTATACTTTTTGGGCCCCTCAGGGTGAGGTGCATTCCTCTCCATATGCCCCTAGCATGGGGTGTGCTTTTTTTTCTTATGCCCCAGGTCGGGGTACATTCCTTCTTCATATACCCCTAAGCCAGGGCGAGTTTCTCCTTTTGTGTGTCCCCAGGCCGAGGTGAATTCTTCTGCTTCTTCCGCCCCAGAGTGGGGTGGATTCTCCTGCTTCTTATGCTCCCGCGGCGGGGGTGTGTGTTTCTTTTCCAAACACCTCTAGAACAGGGGTGTATTCTCTTATGGCTTCTATGTCCGGGACGGGACATGTTTTGCTTCTTGTGCCCCTAAGCCGGGGTGGACTTCTCTTCGAGTGCCCCTGAGTCAGGGGCGTAACTGTGTCCCACATGCCCCCATGCGGGGTGAGCTTAGCTTCTTGTGCACCCGAGGCGAGGTGTGTTGTTACTTCAGATGCCCCCACGCGGGGTGAGTCCTTCTTCTTCTTACGCCCCTCAAGACGGAGTGCGTTCCTTTTCATATGCCCCCAACCCGGGGTATGTCCTTTGTCTCTTATGCTCCCAAGTCGGGGTATACTTTTTGGCCTCATATGCTGCCAAGGAGAGGTGTATGCTGCTTCTTATGCCCCCGGGGTGGGGTGTGTTTCTTTTTTCTGATGTCCCTAAGTCGGGGTTTGCTTCTTTATTTGTGTACCCCCAGGCCGGGGCGAATTCTTGCTTCTTAGTCCCCGTGGCGGGGCATGGTCTTTGCTTCTTATACCCTCATGGCGAGGTGAATGCATGCTTCATATGCCCCCGTACCGGGGTATATTTCTTCCTCGAATGCCCCTAAGCCGGGGTGTGGGCTCTGCTTCTTATGCCCCAGAGCGGGGTATGCTTCTCTTAATACGCCCCTAAGTCGGAGTGTATTCTTTTGCTCTTTATGCCCCTAGATCGGGGTGAAACTATGTTGCTTCTTATGCCCCCAAGGCGGGGTGTGCTTCTCTTCATGTGCCCCACAGTCGGGGTATGTCTTCTGCTTCTATGCCCCTGGACCGGAGTATGTTCTCTTCTTCAAAGGCCTCTGAGCTGGGGTGTAGCTTTGTTGTCTGTTATGCCCCCGGACAGGGTAGAATCTCTTCATGTGCCCCCAAGAGCGGGGTGTATATCTTCTTTTGCCTCCTATGCCCCCATGGCGTGGTATATCTCTTCTTCTTATCCCCCCCATGGCGGGGTATGTGCATGCTCTCTTCGGGAGTGGTGGCCGTGCTTGGCCCCATTGCTATAAAGCATTCCCCACAGCGGGTAGCCATTCACCAAGCTACAATCGTTGCTCGCTGGGTCTTTTAACAACCACTCGGGGGGGCCGTTTTGTGCCGGACGGAGGCAGCAGGAAGGAGGAACGGGCCGGGTCATTACACCACGGACTCAGGGCCTCCTAGAGTCGGGCGGGATACCGGGTTTCTTGTTGCTCTTTTGGTCGGCGATGTTGGCCGACTTTTCTTCTTTTCTTCTTTCTCTTTTTTTTTCTTCTCTTCTTTTTTGTATGATTGACCAGGGTGGAGGTGCAGGAGAGCGCTCACCCCCTCAGGGAGGGGATGAGTGGTTCGCTCCACCGTATCAACCCCACAGTGGTAATCTTTGTTCAGCACGGGTCTCGACGGACGTGGCCGTACAACCCTCTCTTGCCAATTCTTTCTCTTCTTTTTTTTTGCTTCTTTGTTTTCTCTCTCTTTTTTTCTTCTCTTCTCCTTTTCTTCTTTTCTTCTTTTCTTCTCTTTCTTCTTGAGGGAAACGGGGGGGCTTGATTTCCCCTCCCTTCTCTTCTCTTTCTCTTCTCCCCCTTTTTTATAACAGCCCCCCATGATTCCTGGAAGCTGCATATGCTTCGAAGCAGCATCCTCGAGGCCGCGAAGGTAGCTGCGCCGAGTCTAGATTTTCTCCCCATAGGGCTGGCGAAGACAGCACCTGCAATTCATCAAAGCAGGCAAACATCGTTTATTAGGGGGGGCCATGAGGCCCTGAATCCCGGCGAAGAGATGAAGGGTGGTTTCGGTCCCACCGGGCGTGCCAGACTTGTGGACGCATTTTTTTTTCACTTATTATTCTCTTGTTGGTTTGTTCGTTTATTGAGTGCGTGGGCGTGCCAGTCACAAAGTGACAATTTATTCGGGCTCCGAAGAGCCCATGGTGCGCTCGATCTGACTTCGTCAGACGATTGTGTGGTTCGTGTCGGGACCAAAACCCGCCACGCCATAAAGGTCACGGTGTCATTTACATCCCCCATACGAGGGAACACCCTTGATTAATCGCCGAGATTCAGGGCCTCATGGCCAAGAAATTAATTGCATGAAAAGTCTATCAGGAGGTATCGAAGTCCCCGTATGAGGGTGAGAAGAAAGCATTCGCGGTCATGTGCTGACCATTTAATATTCAGACGAATGTCCGGCTCGGGAAAAGCGCGATCGTCACGGGAAGATCGAAGCATATGTATGCCAGGATATGGCAATTTATTGTTCAGAAGAACGGAAAACGTTCGGCTAAACCTCGGTCAGAGTGGTCAGAAACCAGTAAATCTGTTGGCCCGGTGCAAGAGCAAGCTGCGACCATACTGCGGTGGGCCCCCCGCGGTCGAAATAGGACTTGCATGATCGTCATTAATATTTCTGGTGCCAAGGGGCAACGAGGGAATATCCCTTGAATCGACTGAAAAGCCTTGTGCCCGGAGAAGCGGGCATTCGAAACATGTCGGTCATTCGGGAGGCCGTTTAATATTCGGACGGGAGTCCGGCTTGAGAATATTGTAATCGTCGCGGGAGGACCTGAAACATACGTACGCCGGGGTACGGCAAATACATTATTCCGAGATACTGAAAACATTCGGTTAAATCTCAGTTAGTGTAGCAGGAAACCGGCGAGTTTATTGGCCCGGTGCGAGATCGAGTCAAGACCATATTGGGGGCGCCTCCCGTGGTCCAAACGGGGCTCGCGTGGGCAACGTTAATATTTCCGGTGCCGGAGAGCAACGGGGGAGAGTCCCGGGACTAGACTCCAGAACCGAAAATATGTTCGAAAGGAGCGGGCTGTAGACCGAGGATATGAGCCAGGCGATGACCATGATCGGGATAGGCCCGAGGTCTGAGTGTGGCCCACGGAGGTCTTATTGATATTCCCATGGAAGGAGTCCGGGGGTGGCGAGAGCCGTCTCGTTCTAATTTGGATTCTGTCGGTCACTTGCCGACCTTTTCATGTTCGGGCAAGGGCCCGTATTGAAAGTGCGACGCGGGCAGGGACAACCCCGTACAAATATATATGCCGAGTTTACGGCAATTTCAATGGAAGGGCGGGAACGAATCCCGATAGGAACGGGTCGGAATTGATGAGCTATTGGCCCGGAGCAATGCCGGCTCACAACCATATCGGGGTAGGAGCCACCGGCTATGCAGGTCGCTCACGTGCCTTTTCATGTTCGGACGTAGGTCTGTAATAAGAACGCGGCGGGAATCGAGGTGAATCCGTTCAAATGTCTGCCGAGCGTGCGGCAATTTTAGCAGCGGCTCGGAAGGGATCCGGCCGGAGAAATAAGTCCGGTTTAATCAGAATATCAGCCCGAGGCGAGGTCGGGCTATGGCCATTTCGGGATACTTCCCAAGACTCAGGCCCAACCTAGAAGGGCGACATCATTGTTCCTTTGGCACCGGGTCACGGGAGAGACGGGGCTGCGAAGCGGATCCCATTATTTTATTATTATTTAAGAAACGTTATCATTATCATTTGTTAATTTATACATATCTTTGAGTGAATGCTTTATTACTATTTATTCATTTTTCTTGTGATTTATTCATTTACTATTGTTATTATTAGGTTTGTTATTATTTTTGTTCGTTTTATTATCATTCATTTACTTGTCATTTTTTGTTAAGTTTGTTATTATTATTTATTTATTTTTGTTATCATTTATTTGTCGATTTATCATTATTATTATTTCTTTTAAGCTTATTATTATTATTGCTTATTTCTTTATCATTCTTATTTATTTATTCATCTTTTTGAATTTATTATCATTTATTATTGTTGTTTAACATTATTGTTTGCTATTGTTTCTCTATTTTCTTTTGAGTTTGTTATTATTATCATTATTTGAGTTTTGTATCATTATTTGTTTATTTATTATGTTTTCTTTTAGCTTATTATCTTTATTAATATCATTATTTCAGGTGTACCGCTGGGTCATGAGAGTGCGCCGCTGGAGGGCCAAGGGAGTGTGCCGCTAAGGGCCAAAGGAGTGTGCCGCTAGAGGGCTAAGGGAGTGTGCCGCTGGGGGCCAGGGGGTGTACCGCTGGAGGGTTAAAAGGGTGTGCCGCTGAGGGCTAGGGGTGTACCGCTGGAGGGTCTGGGAGTGTACCGCTGGAGGGTTAAAAGGGTGTGTCGCTGAGGGCCAGGGGGTCTACCGCTGGAGGGCCAAGGAGTGTGCCGCTAAGGGCCAGGGGGTGTACCGCTGGAGGGTCAAAAGGTTGTGCAGCTGAGGGCCAGGGGTGTACCGCTGGAGGATCAAGGATTGTGCTGCCGAGGGCTGAAGCAGGAGCGTGCCGCTGAAGGGCTGAGTGAGTGTACTGCTGAAGGGCTGGGAGTGTGCCGCTGAAGGGCCTGGGGCTGTGCCGCTGAAGGGCTGAGGTAGTGTACCGCTGAGGGGCTAAAAGGGTGTACCGATGAGGGCCCACTCTCCCTCTAATTCTTTTAAGGCTTTTCTTTTCTTCTTTTCTGATTTTATTAAGTGTGCATGTGTTTGTCTCTCTATTTCTCTTGATTATCTTTCATTCTTTCTCTTGTGGGGACGGATGTTCGAGTTGTCTAGTTGCCGTTCGGTTTGGTTCTCTTTGAGTTGATTACGGCTCCCTTGCCTCGGTTAAAGTGTTTTACCGTTGTTCTTTTCGTTCGTTTGTTGCCTCCTTTTGCCTTTTTAATGTGTTATCGTTCTTAACAAAAATTCGGCAGTATCTCCCCTTGACCCGAGCGTAAGGGAGATACAGGGAACGCGCCCACATGGAGTGGCGGAACCCGACAACTGGAGGTGGGCGCTCGAGAGCGGCAACACCTTTATAAACCTCGGAAAACTCGGAGGGAACGGTGAGTGGAAGACTACTCCTAGGACTGGCCAAAGAGGGAGTGCACCGGGCAAGAAGGAGGGGCGAGTGTGCCGGGCAAGGAAGGCATGAGAGGGCGTGCCGTTGAAGGCTTAGCAAGGGTGTGCCAGGCAAAGGTCCAAAGGACCGTGCCGGGGAAGGGCACAGGAGGGTGTGCCGTTGAAGGCTTGGCCAGGGCGTGCCGGGCAAGGGTCCAAAGGACTGTGCCGGGGAAGGCGTCCAAGGGCGTGCCGTTGAAGGCACGGCTGGGGTGTGCCGCTGGGGGCACGCATGGGTGAGCGAAGGCAAAAATGCCAAAGGGGAAGCAAGCCCTAACACAAGGAGAAAGGGAAAGGGGCGTAAAACACCGAAGGATGCAAACACGGGAGAAATGTTTGAGGAAGACGTCCAAAAAATATTTGCAAGACTTCTACTTCTATTCTCATAAGAGGAGTGCCCCAAGGGGGCTAATACATCGCAACGACGGCAAAACAAGAAATGAAAGGAAAGAGGAAAAGAAAATACAGTGGGGGGGGGGGGAACGGAGCGTGGACTCCTCCCCTCCCGGACCTCACTCCCTCTCTCCACCCACTCTTCTTCTCTTCACACAGACAGTGGTGGTAGGTGGAGCGACGAGCTCCTCTTCTTCTCTTCTTATCCTTCTTCTCTTCGCGCGGACGGTGGTGGCGGGTGGACGGAGCAGTAGAAAGGGGGAGGCGCAGCCTCCCCTCCTCTTCTTTCTTCGCTTCTTCTCTTCCTCTTCTTCTCTTCTTCTCTTCTGCGTGTCTCTATCTCTTCCTCCCCCCCTTTTTCTCTTTTCTCGAATGGGAGTCGTTTTATACTCCCAGCAGCGGGAGCTTTTGAGCACGGCCGTCGAAGGCGGGAAGCAGCTCCGTCTTGATGGGGTTTGACTCCCCCCGTCCTGGATGTCAGCGGAATAGCCTGTGTGGCCCAATCCCTGATTGACACCTCAGAGGGTTCACTGCGCGCCAATGATGCGTAGGGCATGGGCACCACGTCGTCCAGCCGTTGACATGCCTTAGCGTTGTGCCGGGGGAGGGCCAAAAGGGCGCATCGTTGAAGGTTGCCCAAGCGTGCCGCTGAAGAGGGTAAAAGGCATGCCGTTGGACACAAAAGAGTGTGCCGTAGAGGACCCAAAGGGGCGTGCCACTGAAGACCCCACTTGGGGTTGTGCCGCTGAAAGCCCATTGGGGTGTGCCGCTGAAACCCCCCCTTGGGGTGTGCCGCTAAAGCCCCATTGGAGCGTGCCACTGAAGCCCACAGGGGCTGTGCCGCTGAAGACCCCCAAGGGGCGTGCCGCTGAGGCCCACAGGGGCTGTGCCGCTGAAGACCCCCAAGGGGCGTGCCGCTGAAGCCCATGGGGGCTGTGCCGCTGAAAGGCTCCAGGGGCGTGCTGCTGAAGCATCAAGGGGCGCCGCTGAAGGGCTAAATGGGCAGTTTTGAGCCTGTTGTGAGCACGAGTTGTGGCCCATTTAATTTTCTTCGAGGCCCATGGATTGTGGAGCTCTTGGTGGTTGATTTCTCTTCGCTGTCGTGATTTCGGAGACGGCTTCACGGTAGTGTGTGCATTTGTTTGGGGAGTCCGGGTGACCAGTCTTTCCGGGGCTTCTTCACTCGGTGCCGTTGTTGATGCTGGGCCGAGCAGGATATCTGTATGTGTAATTTTTGGTGTCCACACCTGTAGACCATGCTATTTCCGTTTTCATTTGAGCTATTCCTATCAAATCCGTTGTGCATTGTATCTAAGTGTCTCGTGTGCATTATAGCTGATGGTTGTGCTTTAATAAGCTAACTTTTTAATTGGTCATAGTTTTATGAAAGGATCTATTCAACCCCCCTATTAGATCCTATTCAACCAAGGGACCTAACAATTGGTATCAGAGCTATGCTATGTTATACGCAGACCCAACAATCTGTAGAGAAAGATCTCAGTGCGTTTGATTTAATAACTTCATTCATTAAACAAAGTTTCAATGAGTTCCCCTGTAGCACCCCAAAAATTTAAATACAGAATAAATATAAGCCATGGAATGAAAATGAGAATAATTCTGATAAATGTAAAATGGAAATAGCTAAAATAAATCAATGGACCTTAAATAAGATAGAAACGTTAAAGGTACGAACTTGCTAGGACCCTCTTGACTCTAAAAATGCGTGATTATGGGCATTAATAGATGTATAAATAAATAATTAAGTAATGAAAATTGAGTATATCCTTTTATCTAATTGTGGCTCAAATTGGAAATACAATCCAAATATTTCAAATGAATCTTATTCCAAAAATATGTATACACATCCACACATATAAAGACTTTCATAGGATCGAACCCGACTCCGATACCCAAGATAATAATTAATAAGGTAAATAAAGTGAAAGGAATTATAAGAAATGAAGCCTCTATATGAAGTACTACTAAGACCCTAGTGTATGTTGTATATAAAAACACTAATGGTAAACCCAATAGCCACATGGGCCTTGCATATGAAGTTAGCTTAAGGCTAATGGGCCTTATATATATATATATAAATATGCAAACTATTAATAGATATAAGTCACGTATATAAGGTTTGGAGAGGGGGATTTCCGCAGCCCACCACAAAGGCAGCCCAACAAGACCCACAAGGTCCAACCGGGCGAGCGCACCCGAGCTCACAGGGCCCACTTAGGGAGAAAAGCCCAATAAATAAGACTCGAGGAACTAACTCTCCCCGGCGGCCTTCTAGGCTCGGAGGGCCCGAGACAACGGTCAGGTCCCAAGGAAGGTCCGGCCAAAAGCCCTCTCCCCGTCCGAGAGAGATAGGCTCCAGTCGACCTATCCGACCCCACCCTCGCCGGGCCATGCCTATCGCTCGGACATGAGCTAGCATCCCCGAGGCTCGGTAAGGCCGGTTGATTATCTGCAGGTGCAGCCGTTCAGAGTCCTCTGCCAGCGGGAGAGTCAGGGGAGCCGCCGGACTCCAAGGGGATAACGTTCCCACGATCAGGCCATGAAAGCCCCCGTTCAAGACGTAACTCCCGTCGGGAACCCCTCAGCTTACATGACTCCTGAAGGCGGCGCACTATTTAAGCAAGGGATACCCTCCGGAAGATGGTAAGATGAACTAAGCATTCACACACCCTAAGCTCCTGAGCATGATTCGCTTCACCCTTTGGTGGAGAGGATTCTCGCGCATCAGCTCTCTCCTCCCCCCATTATTGCTTCCACCATAGCTCTACTGACTTAGCCATCGGAGGGTTTTGCCCCAGGGAGATCCCCTGGGCCCTCTGATACATTTCCCTCTCTTGCAGATTCATCTTCTGGTGATCCATAGCCCGCTCAGGACCCAGCGCGAGATCTCGCCTCTTCATCTGGCGCCATCTGTGGGAAACGCATGAAAAGTCGAGATGGTGAGAAGAAGCTCAGGGAGGAGATCCACCGGTGGGGCAGGTAAGGCTGTGGCGGCGGCGGGAGGCGCCCCCTCTAGGGTCTCGCAGAGCCCCCCCTCCAACGCCAGCATCCCCACCAACAGGCCACCACCCCCCCGGCGGAGACAGGGGCACCCCTCGACAGCGGCGCCAACGCCTTCCAGGCCCTCAACGAAAAGATGGACGTCCTCGTGGACCTCATGAGGGCCCAGGCGGCCAGGGACGCAAGTTCCCACGCCCCGTCAGGAAGTCCCCCTCGAAGGAGTGCGACGCAGCACACCGCCGGAGGCCGCTTCACCCTCCGCGGCTGACAGCTCCTCCGCAACGACGTCGGAGGACCCTCGCATGCTCCGCCTGCGGAGCAAGAGGCTTCCTCCACGCCGAGGAGAGGGAAGCAGGGGGCGAGGCCGCCGCGCCCGGGCACTAGTGCCCTGGGAGATCGCCAAGACGCCCCCCCCAGCCCCACGGTGCGATTGCAGCCAGAGCTGTCCCTCCGGCTGTGAGATTTCGAGAGACGGTTCGCAGAGCAAGAGCACGCCCTCCGCGCCCTGCAGAAGACCTCTCTCCCGGAGGACGAGGAGAAATCCCCTTTCTCTGAGTACATCTTGAAGGCAGAGGTCTCTCCCAGAGCCTCCATTCCAACATTCAAGCTCTACGACGGCCAGGGCGACCCAGCCGACCACTACGATAGCTTCGACGCCCTGGTGACCCTTCGTGGAATGCCGGATCCCATCAAATTCCGAGCCTTCGCGGCCACCCTGGTCCAAGGTGCTCAGGCATGGTTCCGGGCCCTCGCCCCTAGGTCCATTCGAGACTTCAGGTAATTCGGGCGAATTTTCAAGGAGAGTTTCGCCGGTAGCGCCCCCCCAAGGTCAGTAGCGGGGCTCCTGGCCCTCAAACAGGCGCAAGGGGAGAGGCTCCGGACTTACGTCCACCGATTTAAATCGGAAGCCCTCAGGATCACCCGCCTGGATGTGGCCTCAGCCACAACCGCACTGACCGGGGGCACCCGGGATGAGAATCTCCTCCGCGAGCTTGTCCTCCACCCTCCCTCGACCCTTGCCGAGCTAGTGACTCTGGCACTGCGCCATGCCGAGTGCGAAGAAGTACTCAGCGCCTGCCGAGACGCAACCGGCTCGGGTCGGGAGGGGGATAAAAAGCGGACCTCCGAGCCAAATCCTGGCTCGAGTAAGAAGCGCGATCGAGAAGGAGAGCATAAGAGAAAGTACGAGCGGTACACCCCCTTGATCGCGCCAGTCTACGAGATCTATGAAGACATCAAAGACTCGGGACTTCTCCGCCAGCCCGAGCCAATGAGGTCGAAGAACCGCAAGCGGGACAGGCATTGCCTATTCCACGGCGACCACGGGCACCACACCGGAGATTACCATCAGCTCCAGGACGAGACCGAGCGCCTCATCCGTTTGGGGCACCTAGCCCGGTTCACGACCGGGCACAAAGAAGACCGAGACGCCGTAGAGGAGATCGGCAACGCCCCCCGAGGGGTCCACATCAACGTCATCTCCGGAGGAGCGGCATCGGGCGGCGACACCAGCCGAGGGAGGAAACGTCATGCCGAGCGAGCCAGTCGAGCCTTAGAGCCCCCCCAGAGGCCCGTCGATGGAGCCCCAGGTCATAGTCTTCTCCGACCAAGACCTGGAAGGGCTGAGCACCCCGCATGACGATGCCCTCGTTATCTCGGCCACGATAAATCACTGTAATGTAGACAGGATTTTGGTTGATAATGGGAGCGCCCCCGATGTATTATCTTATGACTGTTTTCTAAAGATGGGGGAAGACCCATCCAAACTCCGCCCGATCCGAACGCCCCTTTGCGGGTTTAATGGCCTGGCCACCTACCCCGAGGGAGCCCTAAGCCTGCCGGTCACTATCGGCACCCCACCCAAAATCGTTACGGTCATAGTGGACTTCATATTGATTAAAGGTATGATAGCGTACAACGCCATTTTCGGCCAAAAAATTCTCAGCCGAATAAAGGCCGTACCATCTACCTATCACCAAAAAATGAAGTTTCCCACCAAAAACGGGTTGGGGGAAGTCCGAGGTAACCAGGCCACGGCTGGAAGGTGCTACAATATCTCGGTGGAAGCCTCAAGGCCGGACGGGAAGGATAAGGGCCCCAGGGGAGTCGAAGGAAGAGCCATGACCACCGAGCCCGGTGGCGAGTTATTAACGGTATTCCTGAACGACGACCCGGCCCTAGGAGTAAGGATCGGCGCTGACCTACCACCAGAGGAACAGCAGCAATACAAGGAGTTTCTTTCTGAGTACGTTCGGGTCTTTGCTTGGTCCGATGATCAACTCCCTGGTATACCAGAGGAGACTGTGATGCACAAGCTCAACCTCGACACCACCGTGAGACCCGTACAGCAGCGGAGAAGGAAGCATGCGCCCGAGAAACAGGCGATCATCAAGGCGCAGGTCACCAAGGGACAAGAAATTGGTCTTTTCAGACCGGTCCTGTACCCAACGTGGCTAGCCAACGTCGTCCTGGTGCCGAAGACTATAGGCAAATGGCGAATGTGCGTAGACTTCACCGATCTGAACAAGGCCACCCCCAAGGACTGCTATCCGCTACCGAGCATCGACCAATTGGTTGACTCAACCTCGGGCAACGAGATACTCAGTTTCCTGGATGCCTATTCGGGTTATCATCAGATCCGAATGAGCCCTGAAGATGTCGAGAAGACCACCTTCATCACCGACTACGGCGTGTACTGCTACACCCGGATGCCCTTCGGATTGAAGAATGCTAGAGCCACATACCAGCGACTGGTCAACCATATGTTCGAGGGACAGTTAGGTCGGAACGTCGAGGCCTACATCGACGACATGCTCGTCAAGACCCCGAGGGCCCAAGACCACTTCACCGACCTCGCCGAGACTTTCGGCACCCTCCTGAAGTACTGCATGAAGCTCAACCCTGCCAAGTGCGCCTTTGGAGTAAGATCCGGGAAGTTCCTGGGTTTCCTGGTCACTCAGCGAGGGATTGAAGCCAACCCCGACAAGGTCCAGGCCATCCTAGACATGCGCCCGCCCACATGCATTAAAGACGTCCAGCGTCTGACGGGGCGTGTCGCTGCTCTCAGTCATTTCCTGTCCCGTGCGGCCGAACGATGCTTGCCCTTCTTCAAGCTGATGAGGGGGCCCAAGATAGCATCTGCTACGTTCGCATGGGATGGGGAATGCCAAACAGCGTTCGCCGAGCTCAAAGAGTTCCTGGCTTCGCCCCCGGTGCTTTCCAAGCCCGTCCCGGGCGAGGTCCTGTTGCTCTATCTCTCGGTGACGCCATCAACGGTCAGCTCGGTCCTAGTCAGAAATGACTCGGGAGTCGAGAGGCCGGTCTACTACACCAGCAAGGTGCTCGGCGAGGCCGAGCGGAGGTACCCCGCAACCGAGAAACTCGTGCTAGTGTTGGTTACCTCTGCAAAGCGCCTCCGACCCTACTTCCAGGGGCATCCCATCACCGTGCTAACCGGCGAGCCACTGAAGAAGATTCTGGCCCATCCCGAAGCCTTGGGGCGACTCGTCAAATGGGCCATCATGCTCGGGGCCTACGACATCTCGTATCGGCCACGATCAGCTATCAAAGGACAAGCACTCGCCGACTTCATCGCCGAGAGCACCGTTCCGGTCGAGGACAGGCCTCCGACAGCAACCGGGCCAACCTGGGAGCTGTTTGTCGATGGATCATCCAACTCGGTTGGTAGCGGCACAGGGATCCTTCTAAAGTCCCCCGAAGGAATAGAGTTGCAATACGCCCTAAAGTTCAACTTTCTGGCGTCCAACAATGCTTCCGAGTACGAGGCCCTTATCTCGAGAGCCCGCATGGCCCGACGGTTGGGGGCGGAGCGAGTCAGGATCCACACCGACTCCCAGCTAGTTGCAAGCCAGGTCAATGGCGAGTACGAAGCTCGAGAGGTACCTATGATCAAATACCTCCAGTTGGTCCGGAGCCTAGCCCAGCAGTTTGAGGAGTTCGAGGTAGTCCGAATAGCTTGGGAGCAAAACTCTCGGGCGGACGCCCTCTCCCGATTGGCCTCCTCCCTAGACCCGGAAGGTACACGATCGGTCCTCCTAGAAGAGCTAGAGCGCCCGAGCATAGACTTGGAGCTCCTCGCCATTGACTCGGCCACTCACGGCTACTGGCGCTCCCCCTACCTGTCCTGGCTACGGGACTCCCGGGAGCCCTCCGACCCTCGGGAAGCCCGCCGAATGAAATACCAAGCTCGGCGCTTCGTCATCCTCGACAACGCTCTCTACCGAAGATCGTTCTCCGGGCCCCTTCTGAAGTGTCTCGGTCCCGACGAAGCAAGCCAAGCTATTGAAGAGATTCATCAAGGCCTGTGCGGAGCACATTCAGGAGGTCGGTCGCTGGCCAGAATCCTGCTAAGGCAAGGGTACTGGTGGCCGACCCTGCAGCGCGACTGCACGGCTTACGTACAACATTACGACAGTTGCCAGCGGTTCAACCATTTGGTCCATCAGCCAGCCACCGAACTTGTCACCCTTACCGAGCCCTACCCTTTCGCTCGGTGGGGGATCGACATCCTTGGGCCATTCCCAACGGCTCAATCCCAGAAGAAGTTCATCATCGTCGCCATCGACTACTTCACCAAGTGGATCGAGGCTGAAGCAACAGCTAGGATCACCGAGACAGTCGTCTGGGGTTTCGTATGGAAATCGATCATCTGTCGCTTTGGCATCCCCCGAGTGATAGTGAGCGATAACGGGCGGCAATTCGACTCTCGGTACTTCCGAGACAGATGCGCCGACCTAAATATCCGCAACCACTTCACTTCGGTCGCCCACCCTCAGGCCAACGGGCTGGTTGAAAATGCCAACAAGACCATCTTGAAGGGCATAAAAACCAGACTCGGCAAGGCTAAGGGGAGCTGGCTCGAGGAACTGCCTAGCGTACTATGGTCGCACCGAACGACCCCCAGGGCGGCAACCGGTGAGACCCCTTTTCAGCTGGTATATGGCACCGAAGCCGTCGTTCCGTTAGAGATCGCCAATCCGTCTCTCCGAGTGATCAGCTTTTCGCCCGAGGCAAACGAGCAGAAGTTGCTCGAGAACCTCGACCTGGCAGACGAACTCCGAGAGATTGCGAACGTCCGAGCTACGGAATACCAGCGCCGCCTCACTCGGTTCTACAACACCAAGGTCCGAGGCAGACAATTCCAACCAGGGGACTTCATCCTCAGGAAGACCGAAGCCTCTCGACCACTGGAGGCGGCGGGCAAGCTATCGCCCAACTGGGAAGGCCCCTACCGAGTGATCGAGACGCTCGGGAAAGGTGCGTACAGGTTAGCCACAATGGAAGGGGAACCCATTCCCTGGACATGGAACGCAACCACACTACGCAGATTTTATTTCTGAAAACTGTATCAACAAATCGGGTAAAATAAACCCCCCTTTTTTTTGCATTCATTCAAGATAACTATTGGTACATCAGAAAGGCAACTGCCAGTACATTACATAGTGAAAAGCAAAAATCCATCTAGCACCGCGGCAAACGGCCATCGCCCGACCGACCCGATCTTGACCTTCTCGCATCCAGCCACTGACTCTGCCTCGCGTAGAAACTGGCTCGGACAAGAGATGGTCGACCCAATTGGCTCGGGTGGACCGTGACAAAGGTGACAGAGGCACAGCAAGGAGAAGGCCACCTTTCACGCGAGGAAGGCTACCTTCCAAGTTGGCAACAACCTGGAAAAAGGAGCGCCGTGAAGGTCTCCTCTCTGCCAAACTACCAACTCTTTGGAGGCGAACAGAAAGCAAGCAGCCCCCGAAGAGTGAAAGAAATGAAGAACAAAAGAGAGAGAAAGAGGCTACGGACAGAGGTGAGGAAGGAACTGGAGCCGCCTCCTCCCCTCCCACGGAGGGGAATGGCGGTCGGCATCCCTAACTCCCCAATCCGCCCTCCATCTCGGCGTCCGCCCGGAAGCCTCGCCGGAGTCAAGAGGAGGCAAACGGCATGCCCCCGCACGTCGAAGCCCTCTCCAGATCAGCGCGGTGACCGTCGGACCCGTCTCATGCACGCGTGGCGACCGTGGGACCCGACCGATATTCCAGGACAGTTGGAACCGGCCGCTCCCCGTCGCCTGCGGCGTCATCTTCTGAAGGGTCCTCCATGCTCCGATCGCGGCGGCGCAACGCAGAGCGAAAACGAGGGAACAAGAGCAAACCGCCGGCGAGAGTCCTAAGTGTTAAGAGGGAAGGAGCACTCTTCGGTCCTTTTTATAGGCCAAGGGAGGCCACGCGCCTTATGACTCCCCAC